>CM047587.1:39755588-39765927 GCA_026184515.1 Peronosclerospora sorghi | reverse complement strand
CCTTCTGTGACAACACCTGCCACACTATTCAGCATCCTATAGGACTGATGACTACTGGCCTCGGGACTCATCCCGAGACCCAGATGGGGGGAGTCAATTGCCCCATCTATTGGAAGCGCCTCTCGCCTATCCACAGAGGTCTCTACCTCTCCCACCGGTGACTCGCCGGTCTCACCTACAACGGCGTAGTCGGAATCATTTCCGACGTGCGAAAGAGACGAACTTCGGGTCTCTTCGCTTGGAAGCGCCTCGCGCTTAACCACAAGGGTCTATACCCCTACCAGTGGAGTCGCAACATTCTCGCCTAACACGGCATGGTCGGGAACCCCGATCTGCAGAAGAGACAAACCTCGTGTCTCTTCTCTAGGAAGCGCCTCGAGCTTAAACTCAGAGAAATCCACCTCTACCACTGGCGATTCACCAGTCTCGCCTATATAGGCGTGGGGATTAACCGCCGAATCCGCCTCGTCAAGGAACACTTCCTTGAACTCATTGGAACTGATCATCTCAGACATCCCAAACTATGGCATCTCACGCCAGAATCGCTTTTGCGATCGCGCAAAGGTGGGTTCATGACTCGCCAATGCTTCACCCAACCGCGGATGCGTTGATCCAATGGACTTAGACTTCCAGTCTATCCATGGCTCGTGGCGCTCCAGCCACTTCATGCCCAGAATGAGGTCATACCTCGAGTCCAAATCCAGGACTAGGCAACGTTATAAGCTGTCGAAGTCTGCAAACTTCAGCTTAAGGTCAATCGAGACCTTGGGTACAGTAACCTGTACGCCCGTCGCAATACGGCCGTGACAACGTTACGAGAACGTGCCTCTAGGGCCTCGGCATACATCCGACTCTTCTCCACAGAAGCTCGTCTGACATAATTTTAAGACGCTCCAGAGTCTATCAAGACTCTCCAAGTCTTATCAAAGCCTTTCACGTCCGCAAGGACTACCAGCAAACCTGGCTGGTACACCAACTCGGTGATAGAAAGCACCGTTTCCCTCGGGGCTTTGTGCTGTCGACACCTACCCTGGGGCTTAACAGCACTGAGGGGTCCCCCAGTAGGGCGCCCCGCACCTACTGGGAGCCGTCGTTACCGGACGGCTTGGGCAAGGGCTTTTCCCCCACCCTTGGTCCCTTGTAGCGAGTGTCTCGCTGGGGATTTTTCGGAAATCTGTTCCTCAGATGATCCATGCCCACACAGTAAGCATCTCAGCGGCCCATGCCGCTGCAACATAGCTAAGAGCTCTGCCTCAAAGCTCTGTGAAAAAGAGTCAGAGTGAATCTTAGCGGGAGGTTTCTAGTACGCTTCGACCTGACTCAGGTCCATTGGTTCAGGACCCACGTTAGAGAAACGGAAGCTCCTCTCGGCGTTTAACGCCATCTTGAACGCCTCCTCCAGGGATTCGGGTCGGCATCGGAACAATTCCGAACGTGCTGGCTCTTCTCTCATACCTCCCATGAAGACGGGGATGGACACATCGTCCGAATACGCTTTCGCGTACATCCCTGCCAACAGTGTCTTAAGCTCCTGGATATAAATCTCCAGGTCCTTAGTGCCTTGACGGCACCTCAGGAACGCCATTTGATTCTGGAAAACCAGATCAGGCGTTGCGTACATGTCCATGAGCTTCTGCTTAAGGACCTTCCATGTTGGGAACACGTCTGAGACTGACTCCGAACATGTATACGCCCATGTACGGGCTTTGCCTGTAAAATGAGTCAATTCAAGTCCCACTTGCAAGTGATCAGCGGTCATGTTCGCTGTGGCGAAGGCCGTTTCGACCTCTCGCAACCAAACGTAAAGGTTGTCACCCTTCTCTCCGGTGAACTCCTTTATCTTAAACGATAATGGAGGACGCACCCCCGTGGAATGACCTCCACCGCAACTCGACTCATGAGCGATGAGGGCATTTACCCTTGCCTTTACGGCCTCAAGGCCCTGCTTCACTAGGATCTTCATGCCTTCTTCCCCCGTTAAGGGTAACAGCCTTTTAAAGGCTTCCTGCTGGACGAGGGTCAAACTATCCCAATCGTCCTGATTCATCCTTTGCAGAGGATGCCTAGTCTACCAACACAAGTGTTGGATAGACTACTAGTGCTACCAGATGTAGCCGGTGCGTATACGCACGGTGCGGCTAGCGCACAGAGGAAGACTCTTCCTTAAAGCGGTAGCTACCGCTACTTAGCCGATACGCCCTTGTAAAGGGCTTAATAGGAGAACTCTCCTACTCGGGGCCAAGATTCCCGGGTTTGTTTACAACTTATCCTTAACGGCTGTATTCCCTTTACGGGATGTAGGTAAAGGTAGTGCTCCCTCTTACCTATGACTGGTCGCAAGGACATTTTAGGCTTATGGATAAGACTCACTGCGCGCGCGACCGGTCGAGGTCGCACGTCCGCAAGATAGAGTGAAATGTAAACTGAATATATTTAATATGTAATTAGCCTAAATTAATTTAAAATAATATAAACTATATGTAATACTAAGTAGAATATTCCTAATTCGTACCTAGCTAAAATGTAGTGTACACATCTTTGTACTGACACGTGGATGGCTGACACACCACCACACCAAGGGCCCCTGCCCTGATTGGTTAAAATAACCCAAGGTTCAAAACCTTTCAAACCGGTCAATACTGACCTCAACCGTGGTGTACTCATGTACACCAACATTATATGTAACTCGAATGTAACCCCGTTACAGAGCTACTTGCAATGAAGTATGCTCTTGTCAATCTTAGGGTTCACCTACTCGGCCCAAAGCCGTTCGTGGTTTATACTGACCACGCGTCCTTACGGACAGCGACGAAGTCGCCTCACCTCTCCCAACGGATGGCCCGTTGGCTCCTTCTTTGCGAAGTATAACTTAGAGTTTCAGTATAAACCTGGCAAGCAGAATGGGCTAGCAGATGCGTTTTCGCGTCGTCCCGATTACGTGCTCGCTCACGCGACATTCATCACATCTTCTGAGGTGGATCTCATACACCAGGCGTATGAGAAAGACCCACAGTGTACGGCGCTTATCAGAGTGTTGGGTGGAAAGGGACCTGGCTCGTCTGAGCCAACCCTGTCAAGTCGAGCTAAAGCTCGGTTACACCGTTACAGGTACTGTGACGGTTTGCTATATTATAGCACGAGCGCGGAGGATGCTCCGCGGGTGGTCATTCCTCATGATGAGGAACTGAAGTATAGAGTCCTCTTTGAGGCACATGACGCCCCTACCGGGGGTCATTTAGGTCGAGATAAGACCTACAGCGCTTTAAGCGCTTTGTATTGGTGGACCAACATGTATAAGTGGGTCGGTGCGTATATACGAACCTGTGAGACGTGTCAGATTTTTAAACCCTCTGCAAGTTCAGCTGCGCCTTTGGCAAGCTTATCCGTTCCAACGGAGTGTTGGAAATCCATCAGTATGGATTTCATCTTCGGTTTTCCGAAAGATAAGGCCGGGAACACCGGCATATTGGTCTTTGTAGACCGATTTGAGCAAGATGTCTCACCTGGCGGCGGTGCCAGAGTCCATTGATGGACAAGGAGCAGCGAAATTGTTCCTAGACCGTGTCTTTCGACAGCATGGTCTACCCGATTCCGTTGTGTCGGATCGGGATCCCCGTTTTACTGGACAGTTTTGGTGAGCGTTGTTTAAGGTGTTGGAAACCAAGCTCCTCATGTCCACTGCGGATCATCCGCAGACGGACGGTCAGACGGAACGCGTTAATCGCGTTGTCGAGGATATTCTCCGGGGTTTATGTACGGATTCTCCGAAGGGTTGGAGTGAGATGCTTCCTATGGCCGAATTTGCTATAAACAATTCGGTCCATGCATCTACGGGGTTTACCCCGTTTTACGTGAACGGATTGGTGAATCCGAGGGTTGCGTTGTCGCCACGTGTGTGTGGCCCAGGGCTTGAGGGGGGAGGATTCCCCGATGTCATCCCTGTATCGGTGCGAAAGCACATCGATAAGTTCTTATTGACGCGCCTTAGTGTCTTACGACACGTCTGCGATGCCATGGCGGAAAGCCAAGACAAGCAGAAGGAGAAAGCTGACCGCCAAGGGCGGCGTAACGAAAAGGTATACAAAGTAGGAGAAAGTGTTTCATTAAACGTTAAAAATCATCCTACACATGCAGTTTCCAACGTGTTGCGGAATAAACTGCGCCCCAGGTTTGTGGGCCCTTTTAAGGTACTAGCCCGAAAGGGCTTATCGTATACCTTGGACATCCCGAAGGTGATGTGTACGCATCTAACGTTCTATGTGGGTATGCTTAAGCCATACCAGGACCCGGAGGCGTGTCCCCTCCTGGAGGAGGGTGGAAAGGCGGATAGCCGTAAGGCACCGCAGGACGAAGGAAGCCCGACAGGGCTAAAATGCGACCACGAAGCTCCGCAACGGTCGTCTCGAGAGAGGCAAGCCGACTCTCGAAGCGTTCAGTGGCATCCCACTCATCGCGGAGCACCTCGTGGACATCATGGATGCGACGGCTGTGTCGATCACAGCGCTCGCGAATCTCACGTCGCAATTGCACGACCTCCTCCTCCAATGCTCGATGCAGAGGGCACCCCACATTGTCATGTGGAGCGTCTGATGGCGCGACGCCATCATCGGGGTCAAACCCAGTATCTGATGAAGTGTAAGGGTTATCCACACTCACAGAGTTCATGGAGTCCGAGACTCCCCTACGGCAGGATTGCCGCGACGTCGTTGACGCTTTCGAGCGGGATAATCCCGCTGCAGGTCAACGACCAAAGGGTCACGAAAAGCCCCTTCACTCCCAGTAATTGGGAGTTCGCCGGAGGCAGATGTTGCGCTCACACTGCTCTCTGGCACCGTGATGGAGACAGGTGCGCTGGCGTAGCGCGTGCGATATGGAGAACGTAATAGCTCCATCGCTTTGGCTCTGGAGAATGCCAGGCGCAACGCCCTCTCCACCCAAATGTCGCGACGGGAATAGCTGTTGTGAAGCTCACTGAAGCTGGGGAGAATCTTCTCCCCTTCCGCCGAAGCGCGGAACTTCTTCTCCGCATCATCAGCACTTTATACCGGAGAAAGAACGATAGGAACCTCGCGGAGGTTCTCAACAGGGGCACCTTGTGCCTGCCTGACAAGGCTCTCTCGGTATGAGACGCTAGAGAACTGCTTTTGCGTAAGCAGTTGTTACCGGAGTTTCTCACGGCGTTCGCGTTGATACGGCTGTTCAGCCGCGGGTACAGGGGTATAGGACGCTAAACTAGTCCTTACCAAACGCCTAGCCCACTTTGGAAGGTCACGAGGACCGTCAAAGTTATAGTCCGCCCTTGGCAGGCGTTTGGGAGCGCGTAACGCAGCCCTTAGTGCCTGTGCGGCAAGTTGGCTTTCATGAGATGCGTCCAGCTCATTGGTGATGATCGCCTTTGGCGATCCGGATGTATCATTCGACATTGGCAGGGGAGGCGCACTAGTTATTGCATTTTCCCCGCGTGTGGGGAACGGATTAGGCTTTCGACATCGCCGTTAGGCGTTGTCGGAGTGGTCAACCGTTGGGGAGATATCCCCAAGGGAATCTACTTCCGAGTTCTCGGAAAAGTCTACCTCCTCTAGAGGAGAATCCATAGCACCACTAATGGTGCTCATGGATAGCCAGAGGTACTGGAAGTTGGAGTTCTCCAACAAAATTTTGTTTATTGCGTAAGCAATAGTCTTGATGGGGGAGTATTTAACAGGGTTACATTCAAGTCACATTTAGTTGGTGGTGTACGTGGGTACACTACGGTTGGGGTCAGTATTGACCGGTTCGAAGGGTTTTGAACCATTGGTTATTTTAACCAATCAGGGCAGGAGCCCTTGGGGGTGGCGTGTCATCCATCCACGTGTCGGTACACAGGTGGTGTACACTACATTTTAGCTAGGTACGAATTTGGTAAGCTCTACTTAGTATTACATATAGTTTACATTAGTTTAAATTAGTTTAGTCTAATTATATATTAAATATACATTCATTTTACGTTTCACTCTATCACCTACAGACGCACGACCTCGACCGGTCGCGCGTGTAGTGAGTGCAGTAGCGTAAAGGGAGACCTCCCTTTAGCTATACCCTTAGTAAGGGAGCCTTGTCGTTAAGGCATTAGATAAGGCTAACAGTAAACCAAACCGGGAATCTTGGCCCCGAGTAGGAGAGCTCTCTCCTACTAAGCCCTTTATAAGGGCGTATCGGCTAAGTAGCGGCGAACGCCGCTTAAAGGAAAAGTCTTCCTCTGTGCGCTAGCCGCACCGTGCGTATACGCACCTGCTACATCGGAGGACCGTTAAGATGTTGGTCAATCCTGAATTATCATAAATGATTGCAGCCTTCCCCTCCGTAGGGTCGCTGTCACCACTTCGGCTCATAACCTGTTGTTCGCCGATGTGCTTTACCATACCAATAAACGATAATCGACCCCTTAATACGTAAACTTCCACTTAGTTAGACGTCCTTTCACTCCAAACATAAACTTAACTCGTTCTTCCACGTGATAAAGTCAATATAATCGATAGTATCCACAAAAAATCTAGCAGTCGTCACAACCACAGCCTTGTACGTTAATACGATATTAGGTAATCAGGTAATTTGCACACTGTATGTGCGAGGATGCGTGATGACAAGAAACAACGGTAAGATAAAGCGCCTTGTCGCAAAGAGAAAGAAATGCAAAAGTAATATATTTGATTATAACTAAATTATAGTCTGACACAAATACACAAAAAAATTGAGTATACCTATTTCTTGTTATTGTGCGAAGATGTTTAACTTTAAATGCCTTGGTGTCTTCATATAGCGCTGCACTTTAACAAGTTTGCTTATCATGATCTTCGTTATTGCGACGAAATTTTAAGTGACGTTCGAGTTAGCACTGTCACATATGGTTTCCACTACGCGAGTTGGCATGCCCGATCACTCATGTCCCCAAGAAAATGCAAATAAAATCACAATTTCTCTTTTACTTTAACTTGGATGGATACCTGTGCATATCGTGTCCGTTATGATATCCACCTAGTTTTTTTTCACGTCTCCTTGCCTTCGATCCGCATGGAAGGCTTAAACATGTTCTCCAACTCTATAAGACTTTCTAGTGTCCTAATGTTATTTGTTTTGACAAGCTGTGGCGCAGTCGCCGTCACAGGCGTGAGTACCGGCTCAACGGCAACCACGTCAACTACATGAAAATACATATGAACAATCTATGTTTTTAGCCTATCCACAAATTACTTGTAGTATAGCCAACCCTTGTGATTTAGAAAAAGATAGGTCACTTGAATTTATTGTTGAATCCTGTGTCTCAAGCAAGTAGGTTAGAGAACCGATAAAGCCTCATTATATCTCACTTTTAAATTTCCTCTCGAAGCGTCAAACGCCTCGCCAGGAACTGTCCCGCACTGTAACAGGGTTGCTTTTGGTTACGTGGTGTACGTAAGTACACAACGGTTAAGGTCAAGTATTGACCAGTCCGAAAGGTTCGGACCTATTGGTTATTTTAACCAATCAGGGCAGGAGTCTTGGTGAAGGCGTGGCAGCCTGCCACGTGTTGGTACACAGGTGGTGTACATTACATTTCGGCTAGGTACAAATTGAGTAAGTTCTACTTAGTATTACATATAGTTTCTATTAGTTTAATTAATTTAGGCTAATTACATATTAAATATAAATCAGCTTACAAAATACACTAAAGACTGCTAGGCGCACGACCTCAACCGGTCGAGCGCGCAGTGAGTGTTGTAGTGAAAGGGAATACCTTCCCTTAACTACCTTCTTTCTAAAGGAAGCCTTGTATCAAGGCGTTAGTCTATACTAACTCGTAAACCAAGGAAATCTTGGTCCCGAGTAAGAGAGCGATCTCTTACTAAGCCCTTTTATAAGGGCGTATCGGCTAAGTAGCGGTGTATCGCCGCTTTAGTAAACTCTACCTCTGTGCGCTAGCCGCACCGTATGTGTATGAACCTGCTACATCTGGTAGCAGTTGTAGTCAATCCAACACCTGTGTTGGTAGACGACAACATCCTCTGCAAAGGATGAACCAAGAGGATTGGGGTAAGCTAACCCCCATTCAACAAGAATCCTTTAACAGGCTGTTGTCCGTCTTGGGCGATGATGGTATGCAGCTCCTAGTGGAGCGCGGCTTTGAGGCCGTACGAGAGAGGGTTAACGCCCTCATCGCCCACGAGGCGAATTTCTGTGGAAGTCGTTCCACGTCTATGGGGGTGCGCCCTCCGTTGTCCTTTAAGATAAAGGAATTCACCGGTGAAAAAGGTGATAACCTTTATGTGTGACTTCGCGAGGTCAAAACGGCCTTCACCGCAGCAAATGTGATCGATAATCACTTGCAAGTGGGACTTGCACTGCCCATCTCACGGGTAAAGCCCGTACATGGTCGTTTACGTGTCCGGAGTCGGTCACGGACATGTTCCTGACCTAGAAAGTCCTTAAGCAAAATCTTATGGACATGTACGCCACGCCTGATCTGGTTTTACAGAATCAGCTGGCGTTTTTGAGGTGCATTCAGGGCACTAAGGACTTGGGGTCATACATCCAAGAATTTAAGACCCTGTTGGCAGGGATGTACGCGAAAGCGTATTCGGACGATGTGTCCATTCCCGTGTTCATGGGAGGCCTGAAAGAAGGGACAGCACGTTCGGAGCTGTTCCGATGCCGACCCGAATCCCTGGAGGAGGCGTTCAAGATGGCGTTAAACGCCGAGAGGAATTTCCGTTTCTCTAACGTGGGTCCTGAACCAATGGACCTGAGTCAGGTCGAAGCGGACTAGAAACCTTCCGCTAAGAGTCACGCTGACTCTGCTTCGTTGGGTTCTTAGGCGAAGCTCCTGGCCATGCTGCAGCGGCATGGGCCGCTGAGATGCTTACTGTGTGGAAGCACGGATTATCTGCGGAACAGATGTCCGAAAACTCCCCAGCGAGACACTCGCTACAAGGGACCGAGGGCGGGGAAAAAGCCCTTACCCAATCAGTCGGGTAACGACGGCTCCCAGTAGGTGCGGGGCGTCCTACTGGGGGACCCCTCAGTGCTGTTAAGCTCCAGGGTAGGTGTCGACAGCACAAATCCCCGATGGAAACGGTGCTTTCTATCACCGAGTTGGTGTACCAGCCAGGTTTGCTGGTAGTCCTTGCGGACGTGAAAGGCTTTGATAAGCCTTGGAGAGTCTTGATAGACTCTGGAGCGTCTTAAAATTATGTCAGACGAGATTCTGTGGAGAAGAGTCGGATGTATGCCGAGGCCCTAGAGGCACGTTCTCGTGACGTTGTCACGGTCCGTCTAGCGACGGGCGTACAGGTTACTGTACCCAAGGTCTCGATTGACCTTAAGCTGAAGTTGGCAGACTTCGACAGCTTATAACGTTGCCTAGTCCTGGATTTGGACTCGAGGTATGAACTCATTCTGGGCATGAAGTGGCTGGAACGCCACGAGCCATGGATATACTGGAAGTCTAAGTCCATTGGATCAACGCACCCGCGATCGGGTGAAGCATTGGCGAGTCATGAATCCACCTTTGCGCGATCGCAAAAGCGATTCTGGCGTGAGATGCCATAGTTTAGGATGTCTGAGATGATCAGTCCCAATGAGGTCAAGGAAGTGTTCCTTGACGAGGCGGATTCGGCGGTTAATCTCCACGCCTATATAGGCGAGACCGGTGAATCGCCAGTTGTAGAGGTGGATTTATCTGAGTTTATGCTCGAGGCGCTTCCTAGAGAAGAGACACGAGGTTAGTCTCTTCTGCAGATCGGGGTTCCCGACCATGCCGTGTTAGGCGAGAATGTTGCGACTCCAGTGGTAGAGGTAGAGACCCCTGTGGTTAAGCGCGAGGCGCTTCCAAGAGAAGACACCCGAAGTTTGTCTCTTTCGCACGTCGGAAATGATTCCGACTACGCCGTTGTAGGTGAGACCGGCGAGTCACCGGTGGGAGAGGTAGAGACCTCTGCGGTTAGGCGCGAGGCGCTTCAATAGATGGGGCAATTGACTCCCTCCATCTGGGTCTCGGGATGAGTCCCGAGGCCAGTAGTCAGCAGTCCTATAGACGCTGAATAGTGTGACAGGTGTTGTCACAAAAGGCGTAAGCCTTAAACGGTTGCCTGGGATAGGCGAACTGTTGTCGTTGGAGATGGCCTTCAACAAGTTTGAGACTGCTTTGAAAGCAGATGAAATCGACGAGGTTGTCGTATTACGTCCGGAAGAGGAGTTGAACTCCTCATCCACTATGGACGAGTCAGTTTTGGTGCAAACCAAACAGGCATTGAATTCCCGAAGCGGCATCAAGATCATCGCGGATCCTGAGGACCCTTAGCATTCCTTACTAAAGGAATTTGGA
>CM047587.1:39637743-39755188 GCA_026184515.1 Peronosclerospora sorghi | reverse complement strand
CAACTCTTCCGCCCTCATAGAAAGTACGCTCAGACGTACTTCGACGATATATTCGTTCATAGTCGCGCGGAAGGCGACTCGTCTGATGTTCAGACGCACCTAATACATCTTCGAGCGGTGCTCGAACGTATGCGAGATCATAAGTTATATGCAAACGCATCCAAGTGTATCTTTGGTGCTGAGGAAATTCCTTTCCTCGTATGCTTCATCGGTAAAGATGGAGTGCGGGCGGATCTCGCGAAGGTGAAAGCCATTGTGGAGTGGCCTTCGCCTGTAAATCTTAGAGATTTACGGAAGTGGCTTGGATTAGCCAACTATCTCCACAAGTACAACAAGAACTACGCTGAAATGGCGAAGCCATTGACCGACCTTCTTAAGAATGATGTTGATTGGTGTTGGGAAACTGAACACCAAAACGCTTTTGAAGCGGTTAAGGGGAGCTTGTTAAAAGCTCTCGTTCTTGCTCTCCCAGATTCTGGGAAACCATTTAGCGTCGTCTGCGACGCCTCCGATTTTTCAATCGGATGTGCTTTGTTACAAGAATACGATTCGGGACGAGAACGCGTAATTGCGTTTGAGTCGAGGCAGCTTAAAGCTGCGGAACGGAATTATACCGTTCATGATAAGGAGCTACTTGCAATGAAGTATGGTCTTGTCAAATTTAGGGTTCACTTACTCGGCTCAAAGCCGTTCGTGGTTTATACTGACCACGCGTCCTAACTGACAGCGACACAGTCGCCTCATCTCTCGCAACGGATGGCCCGTTGGCTCTCCTTCTTTGCGGAGTACAACTTTGAGTTTAAGTATAAACTGGCAAGCAGAACGTGCTTGCAGACGCGTTGTCGCGTCCTCCCGATTACGAGCTCGCTCACGCGACATTCGTCACCACGTCTGTGGTGGATCTCATACGCCAGGCGTATGAGAAAGACCCACAGTGTACGTCGCTTATTAGCGCGTTGGGTGGAAAGGGACTTGTCTCGTCTGACCCGACCCTTTCAGTAGAGCTAGAGCTCGGTTACACCGTTACAGGTACTGTGACGGTTTGCTATATTATAGCACGAGCGCGGAGGACACTCGGCGGGAGATTGTTACTCATGATGAGGAACTGAAGTATAGAGTCCTCTTTGAGGCACATGACGCCCCTACCGGGGGTCATTTAGGTCGTGATAAGACCTACAGCGCTTTAAGAGCTTTGTATTTACGGCCCAATATGTATAAGTGGGTCGGTGCGTATATACGCACCTGTGAGGGGTGTCAGAGGGTCAAACCCTCTGCAGATTTAGCGGCGCCTTTGGCAAGCTTATCCATTCCAACGGAGGGTTGGAAATCCATCAGTATGGATTTCATCTTCGGTTTTCCGAAGGTAAGGCCGGTAACACCGGCATATTGGTCTTTGTAGACCGATTGAGCAAGATGTCTCACCTGGCGGCGGTGCCAGAGTCCATTGATGGACAAGGAACAGCGAAATTGTTCCTAGACCGTGTCTTTCGACAGCATGGTCTACCCTATTCCGTTCTGTCAGAACGGGATCCCCGTTTACGGGACAGTTTTGGGTAGCGTTGTTTAGGGTGCTGGGCACCAAGCTCCTCATGTCCACTGCGGATCACCCGCAGACGGACGGTAAGACGGATCGCGTTAATCGCGTTGTTGAGTATATTCTCCTGAGTTTATGTACGGATTCTTCAAAAAGTTGGAGTGAGATGCTTCCTATGGCCGAATTTGCTATAAACAATTCGGTCCATGCATCTACGGGGTTTATCCCCGTTTTACGTGAACGGATTAGTGAATCCGAGGGTTCCGTTGACGCCACGTGTGTGTGGCCCAGGGCTTGAGGGGGGAGGATTCCCCGATGTCAACCCTTTATCGGTGCGAAAGCACATCGATAAGTTTTTATCGACGCGCCTTAGTGTCTTACGGCACGTTTGCGATGCCATGTCGGAAAGCCAAGACAAGCAGAAGGAGCAAGCTGACCGCCAGGGGCGGCGTAACGAAAAAGGTGTACAAAGTAGGAGAAAGTGTTTTATTAAACGTTAAAAATCTTCCAACACATGCAGTTTCAAATGTGTTGCGCAATAAACTGCGCCCCAGGTTTGTGGGGCCCTTTAAGGTATTAGCCCGAAAGGGCTTGTCGTACACCTTAGACATCCCGAAGGCGATGCGTACGCATCCAACCTTCTATGTGGGTATGCTTAAGCCATACCAGAACCCGGAGGCGGGTCCCCTCTCGGAGGAGGGTGAGAAACCTGATAGCCGAAAGGCACAACAGGTCGGAATAACTACGACAGGGTCGAAATGCGACCATGAAACTCCGCAACGACAGACTCGAGAGAGGCAAGCCGCCTCTCGAGGCGGTCAATCGCACTCCCCTCGTCGCGGAGTCCCTCCTGGGCGTCCAGGATGCGACGGCTGTGTTGATCACAGCGCTTGCAAAACTCACGCCGCAATAGCGCGACCCCCTCCTCCAGTGCTCGATACGGAGGGTACTCCACATTATCATGTGGAACGCCTGATGGCACGACGCCATCACCGGGGTGAGACCCAGTACCTGGTGAAGTGGAAAAGGTATCCACATTCCCAGAACTCGTGGGAGTACGAGACTCCCCTTGCGGCAGGATTGCCGTCCCGCTGCGAGTCAACTACCAAAGGGGCGGGAGAAGCCCCTCCACTCCCAGTAGTTGGGAGTTTGCCGGAGTCAGATGCAGAGTTTGCATTGCTCTCCGTCACCACACCGAGGGCACGGGCGCTAGCAAGGCGCGTGCAATAAGGGGCAGGTAATTGCCCCAGCACTTTGGCTCTGGAAAACGCGAAGCGCAATGCCCTCTCTATCCGAACGTCACGTTCGGAATAGCTGTTATATCCTGCTAAAGTCAGGGAAACGCTTCTCCCTTCCTCCCAAGCGCGGAACTTCTTCTCTGCCTCCTCGACATCTTCTCCTTGCAGGAGAACGAATGGAACCTCGTGGACGCTCTCAACAACAGCACTCCGTGCCTGTTTCCCGAGGCGCACTCGGTACGAGGTGACAGTGAACTGCTTCGGCGTGAGCAGTTTTGCCCGGAGTTGTCTCCGGCGCTTGATTTCACGCGGCTGTACAGCCGCAGGGCCAGGGATATGGGAGACTAAACCCCTCTTTACCTCGTTTTTAGCCTTCTTTTGAGGTTCACGAGGACCCTTCCGTGCCTGGACGGCATGTTGGGATTCCTGAGCCGTGTCTAGCTCATTGGTGATTGTCGCCTTCGGAGACCCGGATGAATCATCCGAAGTTGATAGGGGTGGCGCACGAGTTAGTGCATTTTCCCCACGTGTGGGGAACAGATTAGAATGCCGACATCGCCGTTCGGCGTTGTCGAAGCGGTCATCCTTAGGGGATATATCCCCTAGGGCCTCCTCCTCCGAAATACCGGAGTTGGAATACTTGGCATTCCCTTCTCGGGGAGAAGCTTCAGCGCCACTAAAGGTGCTCATGGTATGCCAGAGTTCTGGCAGTTGGAGTTCTCCAACTAAAATTGATTATTGCGTGGCAATAGTCTTGATGGGGGAGGATGTAACAGGGTTACATTTGGTTACGTTGGTGTACGTAAGAACACAACGGTTAAGTTCAAGTATTGACCAGTCCGAAAGGTTCGGACCTATTGGTTATTTTAACCAATCAGGGAAGTAGACCTTGGTGGAGGCGTGGCAGCCTGCCACGTGTTGGTACACAGGTGGTGTACATTCCATTTCGGCTAGGTACGAATTGAGTAAGTTCTACTTAGTATTACATAAAATTTACATTAGTTTAATTAATTTAGGCTAATTACATATTAAATCTAAATCAGTTTACAAAATACACTAAAGACTGCTAGGCGCACGACCTCGACCGGTCTCGCGCGCAGTGAGTGTTGTAGTGAAAGGGAATACCTTCCCTTAATTACCTTCTTTCTAAGGGAAGCCTTGTATCAAGGCGTTAGTCTATACAAACTCGTAAACAAAGGAAATCTTGGCCCCGTGGAAGAGAGCGATATCTTACTAAGCCCTTTTAAAGGGCGTATTGGCTAAGTAGAGGCTTATCGACGCTTTAAGAAAGTTTCCCTCTGTGCGATAGCTGCAACGTGCGTGTACGCACCTCCTACTCGAACCGTCCTCCGCCTCCGGGCAGCGCCCGTCTTTGCTTCCATCTCGCCCTCCGCGCTTTCTCGACGCTCCTGTGACAGAAGCAGTAGGCCATTCTTCTTCATGTCTTTCGTATCTGTTCGATATTTTTTCACGTTATCGATAAATATCCCCTCAGACGTGCTATATATACAAAGATGCTAGTCTTTATAGTCTATACTGTAGATTTCGATATCGTACTACCAGCATGGGTAAATCAATTACGAAGATATCACGCACCATTGCGTTAAATGTTGCCTCGTGTAGGCTAAATGAGACAGTTGGTAAGTGCCAAGTTGAAAATGATTGATGACTGTCATGGTTGAACTGTGCATGCCCTTTCGGGTTGTTAACAATTCACTCAAAAAATCTTCTTGAGCTCAAAATTCCAACAAAATTATGGTAGATTTCAACAATCTCCTGCCCATTGCAATGATGTCTAGCATACCAGTAAGATCTCCATCAAACACTACCTACACATGTCAATATCTATGATAACAAAAAGTCTTAAACACAGCTATTTTCGCATTGTATATCGATAATAACAAGCGGTGGCAAGGGTGTCTTCTTTGTACAAAGGGTTTTCGATGGCATGTTCTGAAGTGATGCATGATCTCATATTCTGATGTTATGATCCAAGTTTCTAGATCCATGGAACGCATCTACATGCATGGTATAGCGCGACATACGTTCACACATACAACTTCAAAAGAAAACCGCCTGCACTTGGTGTTATTTTCTCATCAAATAATGCATTTTCTGTATGAATAGATACATGCACGCATCTGATCCATTTTTCACTTGATTTCAGTATATAGTGAACACATCCGCTGCGTGGCACCTGTCGCGGCTTAGCCCTTTCTCATGCGAGATTTTACCTGGCCAAAACTACCATACCAGGTAGTGTAAGACCTCTGCTACGAGTTCAAGTTTCTACATGTTATGAGTCCAAACTTTAAAGGCTATAACAAGGAAGTTTTGATGCCGAAAATTGTTTTGGATCTATACGTTACGTCTCGTGGAGCTAGTGAAATGTTCTTTCAGTGTAAGGGCTAGTGCTTTGGGTTTTCATTAATTGGATTAATTTCTCTCGTGGAGATGGAAGAAGTTGCGAATAAACATGAAGATGGAACCGTGGCGAGACAGAATGATTCCCTACAGGAAATTTTGAATGGACGGAAAGATGTCCAGGCACGTCTGGTGTCCGTTGATGAGGCTCAGTGAAGACACTCAGTAGCAAGTAAATAGCCGGGGTCGAGGAAGGCTCCCCAGTTACCGAGAAAAGCAGTGCCTTTTTCAAGAAAGTGTGAGAATCTATCGTCCATGCGGCCAGTAGATGACTCTGCACGATTTGGCTTAGGATGAAAGTATTGAATTTAGTGGTGTACCACGCGCCAATGCAGATCGAATGCCGAGGGAGTCACATGGTGCTGTACTAGGCATGGAAGGCGCTAATGTGGGTGCAGAAATATGCAAATGACACGCTTTGGCCAAGGTATGAGTTAAATACCGAATCTTACTAACTATTGAAAAGTTTTCAGGCATTGAGACTTACCTTGGTCTAGGCGCCGGGTTCAGACAGTGGTCCTACCTCTTCATGTAGTACATTGAAATTGCGGAAATGACCTCTGGATTTATATGGACGAGAAGGCTCAAGGTAAATAAGTTGGATGAACATTTGTAGGGAACAGCCTCGTACTATTTTCGCTCAATATAGGGACATGGTGGCCATTGTCACCTCATTTGCATTTTCTTTTGGAACAAATGTGGTTGGCATTCAAAGTGAATATCTCGCCCGACCAAGCACAATATGGTTAGCGTCCGAAACAAACTCAAGAAGGACGTGGGCAAATTACTATTTGTACTTAGTAGCTTTAGCACGTGTAAGTGGGTAAGAGAAAAGTTGATAGTTGAAAGCATTGTGAAGTTCGCGGCACCGCGACTCAAAGTTATGGTCATGGGTAGGTATGATCATGCAAGAAAGGACTACCTGTGCCATGCTCAAGAACGTATTGCTTGGGCACGTGAGCTGGAATACGACGCTCTTAAAGCAAGGGTTCCCTCCAAGTTTATGAAAATTTAGTGGTCACAACTGAAAAGAGGCGGGTTTGTTACGTGCGTGGAAGTGAGAGTCATTTCAAGAGAAACTGACCGGAGAAAAAAAAGAAATGTGGTGAAGGATGGTCGAATAGGGTGCCATTATCGAGTGTCGAAACGAAACCGGATTGCGTGACGAAAGAGCATCTCAGTAAGATATCCGAAGAAAATTTGTGGATTCTCGACAGTGGAGCGAGTAGAAACCTAGTGTTGGGTGCAAATTTACTTGAAGACTCCACGGAATGTGGGCAGGAGTAGACGTTTGCGCTGGTATGCTCAAGGCGACAAAGGTCGGCAAAGTTTCGTTGAAAACGAATTGCCAGAATCAGATGGTCATTTAAACAACTGAGGTGGAAAAACTGGCTAGGGACCATAGTGCTTAAGGACAACAAAAAGCTAAATTGAATGACCTGTGCTGAAGGCAAAGCAAAGCGAAAGAAGCAGCCGAAGCAATATTCGGGCAGAAATGAAACGGTTTCCCGCATCGGAGTAATGTTTGCATTGACCTCGAAGGTCCAATAACACCCCGAGGTTGACACGGCTACGTTTTCTGTTTTTTGGATTATTTGCTCAAATTACGTGAGAGTTTTTGCCACTCGTACTAAAGATAGAGCGGCAAAAATGTTCGAACAGTTTATCTCGTGGCTTGCAACCGAGTGTAGCTGTCGTGTGCATGTATTAAGAACCGATGATGGTGGATAATACCAAAGCGTGGATATTTATTACGCAAGAAAGACCGGAATAAGACGTCGGATTACCAAGGCTGGAGCCTCAAATGGTAAATCCGAAAGGATAAATCGAACTTTTTTACATAGTTTGGTGTATGATTTTCGGGTTTGGAGTTCGTCTTATGTATTGTAAGGAGGCGGTTGAGTATGCGGCATACATACTCTACCCCACTTCGAAGAGAGAAAACACGTAAAGATTGTCTCCTGCTGAAGTGTTGACTGGAAAAAGACCAGTCCTGACTGACATTGTCGTTATGGACCTCAGTGTATGGTATGGAGAGATCCAAAGAAGAAGGCCATCGCAAAGCATGCGGAAGATGCTTTGATCATAGGAATGAGTGACGAAACTAACGGATACAAAGTTTTGTTGATCAAGGACACGGATTCTACGGTCATTAGGCATGTGACGGACATGGAAACCCTGGAGTGATCAAATTACAAAAAAATGAAAAATGTCACTGAAGCAGAGCTCGAGCTCCGAGCGAAGGCATGTGGCCGCAAAAGTGAGAAGTTTTCGGAACGTAAGAAAGGAAAAGTTTTTCTAAACAGCGAAAATGAAGTTCGAAATAAAAAGCAAGAAACGACTTTCTGCGCTAGAAAGTCAAAGTGAAAAAAGTAGAAGACATAGAAGGCTAAACAGCTTGAAGGTTTATGTCAAAAGAAGAAACAAGGTGAAAAAGTTTGAATGGTTACCGACAAAGTGGATATTAAAAAGAAACTCAAATCCGATGGAACGGTCGAGAGGTACAAGGCGGTCGTGGTGGCGATTGGTGACAAACAGGTCTATGGTAAAGATTATTTCTTTACGTTTTTAGCGGTGGTGGAAATAAATAACGTCAAAATTCTCTGGTGTTGGTGCAAATTTAAGGTGTTGCTGAAGGGAACAGAGATGTACTCAGTGCATAAGACTGAAGATGAGTTTGAAATAAAAAATATTTCTTGAAGTGCCTCATTATATGACGATTGATCAAGAAAAAAATGAAATATTTGGAGTGACGTCTAAAGATGACTTGGCGCTTCAGTTAAAAAAGAAATCTTTATGGAATTAAACAAACCGAAAAACTGTGGCAAAAATTACTATGTGAAACGTTAATACAAAAGGATTTCACGCAATGTGTCAATGACACCTGTATTTTCGTAAAATAAGTGAAGCGTGATCTTTGTTGGTCGGTGCCTATGTGGATGAACTTTTGGTCACAGGATTCAATGATGATAGTGTTACTAAATTCGTTTCCGATATTAGGTTTTGAAATTGAAGGGTAGCGGGAACGTAAAAAAATTGGTAATAAGACTCGAAGGAGGACTGAAGAGTGGTTACCTCCTAGACCAAGAGTCAACGATAAGCGACGTGCTTAAGGCACGCAATCTTGAAAAAAATGAATCCTGCCAGGACTACAGTATTGTGTTTGGATGGCATGAACAATTTCAATGAAATGCTTCCAGTGAATGCAAGGCAAAATTTGCCTTGTATAGATAATTTTCAGCCTTTAGTTTGAATTCTTTTGTAGATATCGCGGTGCACACTCGCAGATATCTCCTTTGCTGATTCTTCTCCTTTGGGCAGCATGGTCTTGACCAACTCGGCAACTGCCAACGGTCTTTTGCCCGCTTATAGAGTTTCCCCTTCTTGCGGCAGGTCATAATCTTCTTAGATATCTTGTAATCCGGATTCTCGACATCAGTGACGTATATTCTGCAACCAATTCTTCATCACTGACCAAAATCCAAATTTTCCTCTACATATCGTCGTGAGCCCACAGTTATATATATGGGTTCGCGGGTACTTTGACTACCGCCGGCCAACAGTATCTCCATACAGGATGATGGATTGCTCGGAGATGTTGGTGACTGTTATTAATCCTGAACGACCTCTTTCTATTATGAAGATTGGTACCCATTTCTCTCCACGGGTTAACCAGAATTGTAACGGCGATCGTGAGCGCTCAGAGTAAAATCAGTCGACTTTCCCACCTCAACGATTACGAGCCTTGTCTCATGGCATAAAGTCATGTCGTGAAGGAACTTAAACTTCGGTGTTTCCACTAAAATTACAACACAAGAAGGCAATAAATATATCATCGTTCCTCCTTAAACTTCCCAGGTTCTTAGTACTAACGTCCGAACCAAATATTCACCAAACACTTTGTAACACACTTCCCAAAGAGTCTCAGTATGCTCCCAACTCTGGTGGCCCCAGATAACTGTTGCCTCTCTCACTTAGATGCTCACTTAAAGACCTTCTTGTATTAAACTTTGTATCAGTATAGGAACGGTAAGGAAGAATTGCTGGAAGGTTGCAAACGACTGTTGGGCTAAAGGGGAAATTATAATCTATTAAGTATTACTAAGTCCTATATCTAAGTCAACCACCTTTTTTATCTGCTACTTCTAGGTTACTTCAGTGCTGACTCCAATCTTCTCCAGTTACTTCTTAGCCGATCGGAACACTTTATACCTTTCGATACATGACTCACGTCCTTCTTTTCCATAACTGAAAAAATACTTCACCACAGTCAAGACTGTCAAACCCTAGCCCTTCGAAGGAACCGCGGGTTTTGGCGTTGTCGACTCGGTAACCGTTGAACATGGTCATTAATAGGCATACGGATCCGGCAAGTTGATTCTGAGCTGACACATACCCCTAGTCACCGTCTCAACACCAAAATCGTAGATTCAACGGATCGAAGCGCACGCCGTGACATGTGACTCACAGTACGACAGGGGCGCGTCGAAAGTCAAAGCAGAAAACTAACGATGCACGAAGTTGCAGATGAGGTGGTTCAATGGGGAGGCCAAACCATTGCAACCAGATGTCGAGTGTGGGCTTATCAAGCTCTAACCGAAAGACAACAGGTGTTATAGGAAGTAAAGTGTAAAGTGATCTTGTTAAAAAGTGTCACGCATAATTTTCATGAAAAGGTTGGTGTATCTCGTTCCAGTATATTCCCACGACATAGACGAACACCAGTATAATCAAATACAGCTCGAACAGTGACATAGTTAATAAGCAGTATATTAAAAATTATTAGTCTAACTTAAACATTCAATATCGCGCCGCAGTTACTTTACATGTTTCCTTCGGTATTCGCGTCGTGAGATCAAATTTTAATACGGACCAAATATAGGTAACAGAACAAATTCGTATTGCTACGCAGTGCGACCACAGATTGGTTATTATCACTATATATGCATGCACTAAATGAACGGCCTATGTTTGTTATCCTTTTTTCTACTTTTCCGTGTTTACTCATCAAAAGAAGTCGATTTAAGCAGTAGAAACATCGTGAGTAATATAATTTTCCTGTCCAAGCGGGGCGCGCTAGAGCGAAATCAAAAAATGATAGAGCCAAACCAATCGCGCTTCCGATTTATTTTGGTTAAATTACTTCCTTTTTTGTCCAGTAGCAAGCCGTGCCTATTATCGCGCATTCTTCTAAGTTCTAACAGATTGTAAGTTTATCCAGGCCCGCCAGTTTAGAGCCGCCGGCAATCTGAGTCGGAGTTTGAATCGGACAACTGTCAGGCTGTGAGTGGAGATATACAGAGTTTTTCCAGCATAAAGAAAACTCTTTAGTAAAAAGACTTATTCGACTACCATACTACAGATATGTCCGGTGAGTGTATTTTCCTGGAAATTCCTTATGTCTCAAAACTGAAATCCGTAATATCAAAGATTATCTCTCTGCCGACGACACCCACCGTCTGGCTCCCAGAAGTGCTTTGGAACCTCCCTACGAACGTGATACCTACTCGGTACAAGAAACTGTTGACATATTCGCCAGTATGCAATACGACGATGCCAAGAATGAAGTGGAGGCCGAACCTCTAGACAGTGAGAACGGGTCTGCCAGGGGTGAAGATTCGGACAGTGAAAGGGAATCTGTAAGAGATGACGACTTCGAGAGGTCTGAGAGCTACAGTGAGAACTGCCTGAATGATGATGAGGCCGACCCATTCGCTGATCTTAGCGAGAACTCAAACACTAAGTTTGAAGATAGCTCGGATGATGAGGCGGCCAGGGAGACGGTCAAGAAGTATGCTATAGACCGGCTCCAAATCCCGAACGTCATTTCCACTCAGACCAGCATCCCCTGTCAAGACATTGTCTATGACCATGATCACTTCCGCGGACAAGCCTTTGATTCTCTGGATGCTGCTTATGCTGTTTTAGATGCGGCTTGTCGCGCCAGATGATTTTTACTCAAGAAGGGCAGATGTTTCGCCGTCTAGAAAGCTAATCATTGGCAAAGATATAAATGTGTGCGCGCAGATGAGCATAAGTCGCGTGTGAAAGAAGAATCCCGTCAGCGTCAGACATCTACTCGTCGTTGCGACTGCAAATGGGAGTAAATAATTGAAAAGCAACTTTATGGCCAAGGAAGATACACTATTTCATCCACCGGTGAGCACAATCATCTTGCGCTGGACGACTTGCGGGCGTACAGAGAAGGTCGTGTATGCCCGGAAGATCAAATTGCTGCGCTTAAACATCTGATCTCCGCCGCCAACTCAACCGCAGATATCATGGAGACCATGAGAATGCAGTTTAAGGAAAGCATCAAGATGATCGACAAGGATGTGCAGAATATGAAGCAAGAGTGCCGAAGATTAGAGTTGGGAGGACTCCCGTAGATGGATGCTTGGGCCCGGAAACTACAGGCAGACGGCGCATTGTATCAGGCCAGGCTGAATGACAAGGGGCAGACAACCCACATTCTTATCATTCCCAGAACATTTCCCGAACTGATGCAAAACCAGATCGCTACCGACGTGATTCAGATCGACGAAACTTATCGTACCAATAAGAAAGGGTTGTGTATGTTACATATCGTCAGTAACACAAATACCAACACCACGTTTACCCTTGGATATTGCTTTATGAATACGGCTGATGAAGATGTTTTGATGTGTATCCTAGATGCATTCAAGTCATTAAGGATCATAATCGAACAAAATACCATCATTACGGACGCTGATCAGGCGTTACGGAATGCAATCGAGAATATTTTCCCTGAAGCGATCACATTCTATACTATTGGCACATTCTTGCCAACATTCAAACCAAGCACATTCAAGCGTTTCCAACCAAAGGGAAGGCTCAGATTATTGGTAGTCAAGCAGGCGCGAACACTCCATACACCCGGAAAATATTCAAGATGTTCCGCCAATCGTACCTGGGAACCTACTGTAGCCGGTGCGTATACGCACGGTGCGGCTAGCGCACATAGGAAGACTCTTCCTTAAAGCGGTAGCTACCGCTACTTAGCCGATAAGCCCTTGTACAGGGCTTAGTAGGAGAGTTCTCCTACTCGGGGCCAAGATTCCCGGGTTAGTTTACGACTTAGCCTTAACGGCTGTATTCCCTTTACGGGATGTAAGTAAAGGGAGGGCTACCTCTTACCTACGACACTCACTGCGCGCGCGACCGGTCGAGGTCGCACGTCCGCAAGATAGACTGAAATGTAAACTGAATATATTTAATATGTAATTAGCCTAAATTAATTTAAACTAATATAAACTATATGTAATACTAAGTAGAATATTCCTAATTCGTACCTAGCTAAAATGTAGTGTACACACCTGTATACTGACACGTGGATGGCTGACACACCACCACACCAAGGGCCCCTGCCCTGATTGGTTAAAATAACCCAAGGTTCAAAACCTTTCAAACCGGCCAATACTGACCTCAACCGTGGTGTAGTCATGCACATCAACACTCAATGTAACCCGAATGTAACCCCGTTACATCCTCACCCATCAAGACTATTGCTTACGTAATAATCAAAATCTTGTTGGAGAACTCCAACGCCAGTTCCTCTGGCCCTCCATATGTACACCTCCAGTGGTGCTATGGCGTCTCCTGTAGAAGAGGTAGACTACTCCGAAAACTCGGAGGTGGATGCCTTTGGGGATACCTCCCCAATGGTGAGCCGCTCCGACAGCGCCGAACGGCGTTGTCGGCAGCCTAATACATTCCCCACACGTGGGGAAAATGCACTAACCAGTGCGGCACCCCTGCCCATATCGGATGATACATCCGAATCGCCAAAGGCGATCGTCACTAATGAGCTGGACGCAGCTCAAGACACCCAACTTGCCGCACAGGCACTAAGGACTGCGTTACGCGCCCCAAACGCCCGTCAAAAGCGGCTTATAATTTTGATGGTCCTCGTGACCTTCCAAGGTGGGCCAGGCGTTTGGTAAGGACTAGTTTAGCGTCCTATACCCCTGTAACCGCGGCTGAACAGCCGTATCAACGCGAACGCCGTGAAAAATTCCGGCAACAACTGCTTACACAAAAGCAGTTCACTAGCGTCTCGTATCGAGAGTGATTAAACAGGCAGGCACAAGGTGCCCCTGTTGAGAACCTCCGCGAGGTTCCTTTCGTTATTTCTCCGGGAGAAAGTGCCGATGATGCAGAGAAGAAGTTCCGCGCTTGGGCGGAAGGGGAAACGCTTCTCCCCATCTTCGATGAGATGCATGACAGCTATCCCGTAGAGACATTTGGGTGGAGAGGGTGTTGCGCCTTACATTTGCCAAAGCTAAGGCGATGGAGCAACTACGTGCTCCGTATCGCACGCGCTACGCCAGCGCCCCTGTCTCCACCCTGGTGTCCGGAGACAGCGTGATCGCCACATCTGCCTCCGGCGAACTCCCACTTATTGGGAGTGAAGGGGCTTCTCATGCCCCTCTGGTTGTTGACCTACAGCGGGATTCTCCCGCTCAAAAGCGTCAACGACGTCGCGGCAATCCTGCCGTAGGGGAGTCTCGAACTCCCACGAACTCTGTGAGTGTGGATAACCCTTTCACTTCACCAGATACTGGGTTTGACCCCGATGATGGCGTCGCGCCATCAGCCGCTCCACATGAAAGTGTGGAGTACCCTCCGCATCAAACATTGGAGGAGGAGGTCGCGCAATTGCGACGTGAGATTCGCGAGCGCTCTGATCGACACATCCATCGCATCCATGATCTCCACGAGGAGGTCCGCGATGAGCGGGATGCCACTGATCGCTTCGAGAGGCGGCTTGTCTCTCTCGAGACGACCGTTGCGGAGGTTTGTGGTCGCATTTTAGCCCTTTCGGGCTTACTTCGCCCTGCGGTGCCTTACGGCTATCCGCCTTTCCACCCTCCTCCAGTAAGGGGACCGCCTCCGGGTCCTGGTATGGCTTAAGCATACCGACATAAAAGGTTAGATGCGTACGCATCACCTTCGGGATGTCCAAGGTATACGATAAGCCCTTTCGGGCTAGTACCTTAAAGGGTACCACAAACCTGGGGAGCAGTTTATTGCGCAACACATTTGAAACTGCATGTGTAGGAAGATTTTTAGCGTTTAATAAAACACTTTCTCCCACTTTGTACACACTTTTGTTACGCCGCCCCTTGCGGTAAGCTTGCTCCTTCTGCTTGTCTTGGCTTTCCGCCATGGCATCGCAAACGTGTCGTAATACACTAAGGCGCGTCGATAAGAACTTATCGATGTGCTTTCGCACCGATACAGGGCTGACATCGGGGAATCCTCCCCCCTCAAGCCCTGGGACACACACACGTGGCGACAACGGAACCCTCGGATTCACCAATCCGTTCACGTAAAACGTGGTAAGCCCCGTAGATGCATGACCGAATTGTTTATAGCAAATTCGGCCATAGGAAGCATCTCACTCCAACTCTTTGGAGAATCCGGATATAGACTCCGGAGAGTGTCCTCCACAACGCGATTAACGCGTTCCATTTGACCGTCCGTCTGCGGATGATTCGCAGTGGACATGAGGAGTTTGGTGCCCAGAACCTTAAAAACGCCCCCCAAAACTGTCCCGTAAAACGGGGATCCCGATCCAATACAACGGAATCGGATAGACTATGCTGTCGAAAGACACAGTCTAGGAACACTTTCGCTGTTCCTTGTCCATCTATGGACTCTGGCACCGCCGCCAGGTGAGCCATCTTGCTCAATCGGTCTACAAAGACCAATATGCCGGTGTTCCCGGCCTTATCCTTCGGAAAATTGAAGATAAAATCCATGCTAATGGATTTCCAACACTCCGTTGGAACCGATAAGCTCGCCAAAGGCGCAGCTGAACTTGCAGAGGGTTTAACCCTCTGAAACGTCTCACAGGTGCGTATATACGCACCGACCCACTTATACATATTGGGCCACCAATACAAAGCGCTTAAAGCGCTGTAGGTCTTATCCCGACCTAAATGACCCCCGGTAGGGGCGTCATGTGCCTCAAAGAGGACTCTGTACTTCAGTTCCTCATCATGTGGAACTACCACCCGCGGAGTGTCCTCCGCGCTCGTGCTATAATATAGCAAACCGTCACAGTACCTGTAACGGTGTAAACTAGCTTTAGCTTGACTTGAAAGGGTTGGCTCAGACGAGCCAAGACCCTTTTCACCCAACGCGCTAATAAGCGACGTACACTGTGGGTCTTTCTCATACGCCTGGCGTATGAGATCCACCACAGACGTGGTGACGAATGTCGCGTGAGCGAGCTCGTAATCGGGACCACGCGACAACGCGTCCGCAAGCAGGTTCTGATTGCCAGGTTTATACTTAACCTCAAAGTTGTACTCCGCAAAGAAGGAGATCCAACGGTCCATCCGTTGCGAGAGATGAGGCGACTTTGTCGCTGTCCGTAAGGACGAACGGCTTTGAGCCGAGTAGGTGAACCCTAAATTTGACAAGGGCATACTTCATAGCAAGTAGCTCCTTGTCATGAACGGGATAATTCCGTTCCGCAGCTTTAAGCTGCCTCGACTCAAACGCAATTACGCGTTCCCTTCCTGCATCGTCTGTTTGTAACAAAACACATCCGATTGAGAAATCGGAGGCGTCGCAGCCGCACTAAATGGTTTCCCAGAGTCTGGGAGAGCAATAACGGGAGCTTTTAACAAGCTCCCCTTAACCGCTTCAAAAGCGTTTTGGTGTTCAGTTTCCCAACACCAATCAACATCCTTCTTAAGAAGGTCGGTCAATGGCTTCGCCATTTCAGCGTAGTTCTCGCTGTACTTGTGGAGATAGTTGGATAATCCAAGCCACTTCCGTAAATTTCTAAGATTTATAGGCGAAGGCCACTCCAGAATGGCTTTCACCTTCGCGGGATCCGCCCGCACTCCATCCTTACCGATGAAGCATACGAGGAAAGGAATTTCCTCAGCACCAAAGATACACTTGGATGCGTTTTCATATAATTTATGCTCTCGCATACATTCGAGCACTGCTCGACGGTGTATCAGATGCGTCTGAACATCAGACGAGTCGCCTTCCGCACGACTATGGACGAATATATCGTCGAAGTACGTCTGAGCGTACTTCCTATGAGGGCGGATGAGTTGAGTCAACAAGCGATTGAAAGTCGCTGGTGCATTTGAAAGCCCTTGTGGCTTAGCAAGCCACTCCCACAGCATGCCACTAGGCGTGCTAACCGCTGTCAGCGGAATATCGGACGCTCGCATGAGCACCTGATAATACCCGTCCACCATATCTAAGGCACTGTACACAGTACAGCCCGCCATATTGTTCTGGAGGACATCCTTCCGAGGAATCGGAGTCTGTATGGGTACAGTAGCTGCATTCAGCTTGTTGTACGCATGCACAATGCGCCACTTTCCGTTCGGTTTACGAACACAAAAAGTGCGAGATGAGTGGGGAGACTTGCTCTCCCGTACCATCCCTGCCTCTTCGTTCCCCTTGAAGAATGCGTCGATGACGTCGCATTGTTCCTTGGGGAGAGGCCACTGCCTAGTGACGCAGTATTTGGTTCCAGGAACCAAATCAATTTCATGTAGGACTCCTCGATCCGGCGGTAACCCCATCGGCGGGTTGTCACTAATGACATCTCCAAATTCCTTTAATAAGGAATGCTAAGGGTCCTCAGGATCCGCGAAGATCTTCAGGCCGCTTCGGGCATTTAAGGCCTGTTTGGTTTGCACCAAAACTGACTCGTACATCGTGTATGAGAAGTTCAACTCCTCTTCCGGACTTAATACGACAACCTCGTCGATTTCATCTGCTTTCAAAGCAGTTTCAAATTCGTTGAAGGACATCTCCTCCAACGACAACAGTTCGCCTACCCCAGGCAACCGTTCCAGACTTACGCCTTCTGTGACAACACCTGTCACACTATTCAGCATCCTGTAGGACTGCTGACTACTGGCCTCGGGACTCATCCCGACACCCAGATGGGGGGAGTCAATTGCCCCATCTATTGGAAGCGCCACGCGCCTATCCACAGAGGTCTCTACCTCTACCACCGGTGACTCACCGGTCTCACCTATATCGGCGTGGTCGGAATCATTTCCGACGTGCAAAAGAGACGAACTATGAGTCTCTTTGCTTGGAACCGCCTCGCGCTTAACCACAGGGGTCTCTACCCCTACCACTGGAGTCGCCTCAGAGGAATCCACCTCTGCCCCTGTCAACTCACCAGTCTCACCGTTAACGGCGTGGGGATTAACCGCCTAATCCCCCTCGTTAAGGAACTCTTCCTTAACGTCATTGGGACTGATCATCTCATACATCCCAAACTCTGGCATCTCACGCCGGAATCGCTTTTGAGATCGAGCAAAGGTGGGTTCATGACTCGCCAATGCTTCACCCGATCGCGGGTGCGTTGAGCCAATGGACTTAGACTTCCAGTATCTCCATGGCTCGAGGCGCTCCAGCCACTTCATGCCCAGAATGAGGTCATACCTCGAGTCCAAATCCAGGACTAGGCAACGTTCTAAGCTGTCGAAGTCTGCAAACTTCAGCTTAAGGTCAATCGAGACCTTGGGTACAGAAACCTGTACGCCCGTCGCAAGACGGACCGTGACAACGTCACGAGAACGTGCCTCTAGGGCCCCGGCATACAGCCGACACTTCTCAACAGAATCCCGTCTGACATAATTTTAAGACGCTCCAGAGTCTATCAAGACTCTCCAAGGCTTATCAAAGCCTTTCACGTCCGCAAGGACTACTAGCAAACCTGGCTGGTACACAAACTCGGTGCTAGAAGGCACCGCTTCCCTCGGGGCTTTGTGCTTTCGTCCCCTACCCTGGGGCTTAACAGCACTGAGGGGTCACCCAGTAGGACGCCCCGCACCTACTGGGATCCGTCGTTTTCCGACGGCTTGTAAAAGGGTTTTTTCCCCACCCTTGGTCCCTTGTAGCGAGTGTCTCGCTGGGGATTTTTCGGACATATGTTCCTCAGATGATCCGTGCTCCCACACAGGAAGCATCTCAGTGGCCCACGCCGCTGCAACATAGCTAAGAGCTCTGCCTCAAAGCTCTGTGGAAAAGAGTCAGAGTGACTCTTAGCGGGAGGTTTCTCCTCCGCTTCGACCTGGCTCAGGTCCATGGGTTCAGGACCCACCTTAGAGGAACGGAAATTCCTCTCGGCGTTAAACGCCATCTTGGACGCCTCCTCTAGGGATTGGGGTCGGCATAGAAACAATTCCAAACGTGCTGGCCCTTTCTCAGGCCTCCCATGAAGACGGGTATGGACACATCGTCCGAATACGCTTTCGCGTACATCCCTGCCAACAGAGTCTTAAGCTCCTGGATATAAATCTCCAGGTCCTTAGTGCCTTGATAACACCTCAGGAACGCCAGTTGTTTCTGGAAAACCAGATCAGGCGTTGCGTACATGTCCATGATCTTCTGCTTAAGGACCTTCCATGTTGGGAACACGTCCGTGACTGACTCCGAAAACGTAAACGCCCATGTACGGGCTTTGCCCGTAAGATGGGTCAATGCAAGTCCCACTTGCAAGTGATCAGCGGTCATATTCGCTGTGGCGAAGGCCGTTTCGACCTCTCGCAACCAAACATAAAGGTTTCCACCCTTCTCTCCGGTGAACTCCTTTATCTTAAACGATAATGGAGGGCGCACCCCCGTGGAATGACCTCCACTACAACTCGCATCATGAGCGATGAGGGAATTTACCCTTGCCTTTACGGTCTCAAGGCCCTGCTCCACTAGGAGCTTCTTGCCTTCTTCCCACGTTAAGGGTAACAGCCTTTTAAAGGCTTCCTGCTGGACGAGGGTCAAACTATCCCAATCGTCCTGATTCATCCTTTGCAGAGGATGCCTAGTCTACCAACACATGTGTTGGATTGACTACAAGTGATACCAGATGTAGCCGGTGCGTATACGCACGGTGCGGCTAGCGCACAGAGGAAGAATCTTCCTTAAAGCGGTAGCTACCGCTACTTAGCCGATACGCCCTTGTAAAGGGCTTAGTAGGAGAGTTCTTCTACTCGGGGCCAATATTCTCGGGTTAGTTTACGACTTAGCCTTAACGGCTGTATTCCCTTTACGGGATGTAAGTAAAGGGAGGGCTACCTCTTTCCTACGACACTCACTGCGCGCGCTACCGGTCGAGGTCGCACGTCCGCGAAATAGAGTGAGATGTAAACTGAATATATTTAATATTTAATTAGCCTAAATTAATTTAAACTAATATAAACTATATGTAATACTAAGTAGAATATTCCTAATTCGTACCTAGCTAAAATGTAGTGTACACACCTGTGTACTGACACGTGGATGGCTGACACACCACCACACCAAGGGCCCCTGCCCTGATTGGTTAAAATAACCCAAGGTTCAAAACCTTTCAAATCGGCCAATACTGACCTCAACCGTGGTGTACTCATGTACACCAACATTCAATGTAACCCGAATGTAACCCCGTTACACCTACGATCAAATAAGTTTTCGAAGAAATGGGTCATATTCCCGGGGCCTGTGCACAGTACATCGCGAATATTTGGATGGTCCCCTTTAGAGTAAAATTCTTTGCTGCATGGATGATAGGCATCCTTCACTTCGGGAAAATCACCGCCTCACGCGTCGAGGGGGCTCATGCGACATTTAAAAAGTTACTTGACTCCAGCCGAAAGTCGTTTTTCGCCATCTACGGTATTATGAAGAAATTTTGTCCGAAGCAAAAGGACAGATGCCTTTTCAAGAGAACGAAAGAGCTCAACCACACTCCGAGCGTTCCCAAGCCCTTACTTTCTAAGGTATTTCCCTTAATTTCCAGGAACGCCAGATCAAAACTCAATAGGGAGGTCAACAAGCCCAGGGGGGAATCGCAGAGCTAACGTGTAAAGACGCCAGCTTTAAACTCTCAGTCTGTTACAAGAATCATATGTCGAACTATGGTTTACCATGTTTGCATATCATGCGAGATCTCATGATCAAACATGGAGACGAAGCCCGGGTCATTCCTGCCTCAATCCATCCGCACTGGTTTTTAGATCATACTTTCAAGCCAGTGGATTGAATCCCTCAACAGCATCTTCTTCCCCCAATGGTCGTGAAACCTCTTAAAAAGAAGTTGATCACAAGCACACAGAAGTCAGCCAAACGTAATGGGCGAGCGAAGCGAATGAACAAAAAGTGGTGGTTGCGATGAGTACGTCCTACCCAATAGTAAAAGGTGCCCAATCAAGCATCCACACCTGGATACCGCACCCAAATCGAAGCATCGCAAAGTTACCCCAAGAAAATCTACCACTGTCACTTCTACCGTCACTCCTCCCGCTCTGGATGATGTTCTTTCATCCTCCGCCGCAAGCAAACCATCATTTCCCGCAAACATCATACCCCATTCCCAGTTGACACAAGCAGAGGTCAAAACTTGCCGCGACGAAGCTGTTACCGCCAAAATTTTCTTTCTCTACCACCACTTCCCCCGCATGGATATCCACAGGTACATCAATAATGATTAGGCCCTGCACCAGCACCCGCTTCACAATTGTTTTCCGGAGACTTCCCTCATCAAACCGCCTCAGCATTGACCGCTTCATCTCCCTCAAGCTTTGGTCCGCAACAAATGGTTCTACATCAAACATCAGTTCTTACTCCCTCATTAAATTCATCAAACCGACTCACCACTTCAACGATTCTCAGGGTGCAAGATATGAGCCGCTCACAACTTGTATTATGAACACCCATACAATCAAGGCGGTTACAATACTTACTACGGTCCGCAAAATTTCCATACTTACTAGGTCATGGTGCTGAACCCCTCTCACTATACATAATAGACATGGTGACATCTGGAACCGCTCGTTGTGACGACTTCACGTTTGAAACTTATATGACAAGTTTAGAGAAACGTGGTGAGTGGAAAATTATGTTGGATCTATTCAACACAATGCTCGAGACCCAAACGTGCAACCAGACCAACAACAAAGTTACCTCCCCAGTGATCAACGCTCTCTCTTGTGCTGTCGTGATCCGAAAACTCTATAAGTTCCACGAAACGAGAGAGTCCGATAAAGCGAACAAGACGCTAAACGATGCTCCAAAGCTGGTCACCAATCCATCAAAAGCTCTACCCCGAAAGTTCAAGCAGGATCTCGCGGTCGTGCTCAAGCAAGTACGCTAAATCAATCTTGGCAACTTAAGCCATGCTTCCACGCTGATTGATACATTGGATGAATATGAGCTTTGGATAGCCACGCGTCAGGTATTCCACCGATTGGTGGAGGAAGAATAATCGAGAAAACTTCTTGGAGATGCAACAACGGGTTTGTGATTGATTTAAACATCTTCTTCCTCGGTGTCGAAAAGTGTGCGGTTGTAGCTGCATTTGAAGACATTTCGCGCACTTGTCACGCGTCTTTCGCACGTGGTGCGCCACGGCCGACTCTTCGTATTATCACGGGGGTTGGGGGAAGGAGGCGAACGATATGAAACCTGTGCTTCGACAAGAAATCACCGACATGCTCACGAAATGGAGTCGACCGCCACTTTGGCCTTAGGTCGATCCCACGAATCCTGGTATGTTACTCGTGCGTCAGCACACGTTTCTCAAAATACTGGAGAAACGGGTACAGATTCTGTACTTCTAAGAACCTGACAAGCACACGTTTGTAGGATCCATTCAAGTACCATGAACCCCTATTAATAGATTTACGAATGACGATGACAACGTATCAATAGTATTCTGTTTAAACTCGTCTTCTGATATGTTGAGGCTCCTCTTCACCACTCTCATAGTTTCTCATTTCGGTGGCACCGATACAAATATATACCGGACGGCTTGCTAATGGACAAAAAAGGAAGTCATTTAACCAAAAAATAAATCGGGAGCGCGTTGGTTTGGCTCTATCATTTTTTTTTGGCTTCGCTCTAGCGAGTCCCTGTCCAAGCTCGTTTTCTGCGAGTACAGACGTCAACATGTCGACGGCAGCTGATTGACTAGGTTTCGTCCAAAACTCATCCAGCACAAAGCAATATTGGTCGCTTCATTCAAGTAACAAACGTACACTCTATCATGTCCCAGATCCATTGACAAGTTATCACCAGTAATTAATATAATCATAAAAAGGTGAATAATAATAAAAATGACATAAATCTTGATAAATGAGGATCAGTAGCTATTTACGGTCGTCCCTCGGATAACACATATCCTGATAACTCATAACCTCAGATAACTTGTAGGTTTTGCGTTCCACCGTGCCCGTTCTATGGCTTATAACTTATAAATCATAACTCATAGACTGGCTGTAAATTATGAATTATCTGAGGGAGATCTTTTTAATTTTGGGGCTGCCTAAACCAATGATCGAGGGTGCGTGGAGTGGTGGAAGCAATGCGAAGGGACATCTGAAGTTCACGTATGCGCCTGCGGAACGCCCGATCAGCTGTGCTGGAAAATAGAGAAGAGAGGCAGTAGTGGCAAGGGCCTTCAGCTTTTCTTCCTAGCTTATCTCCACCACCTCCACCTGCTCCTGTTCCTCTTCGACTTCCTCTGTCTGCTGCACCAGTAAGATGATTTCCTCATCAGTAAGCTCCACATGGGCAGTGTCAACCTCCTCTACCGGATTCAGTAGGTCGTTGATGTCCATTGGGTTCTTCATACAAAGCCTCTGAATTGCATCAATCAGCTCTCGCTCAAAACCACGCTCCTCATCACTGACCTCCAGCTGAGGTGTCTCTTCAAACAGGTTGGTGTGGCGAAAACAGTTTGCCACTGTTGCTGCTGAGATTTCCTCCCACGCAGATTTGTTCCACTGCATAGCAGTCAATTTGTCAACCTTGTAGATTTCACGCTCACCCCGCTCATCAACGATACACGGCATTTAGAAGATGAAAAAGGAGGTAGTGCCATTTAATTGCCGAGATTATTTCCGCATCCATTGACAGGATCTTTGACGTGCAGTTGGGCGGGAGAAACTGGACAAAGACATTCTCCAGCTCAAGACCGTTGGTGACATGAGAGGACGCATTATCCAGCAAAAGGAGGATCTTTCTGTTTTTGGCCTATCAATATAATACCGTTAGCTTCCAAGAGACCGTTTAAAAAACAAATCAAAATTCTGCTTACCTTCATATAAGACTCGAGATGCTTCAGCCACTCCTGAAAAAGTATACCCGTCATCCACGCTTTCTTATCGTGGCGATAATATAAGCCCAGTTTCTCCCAGACTTGTGCTTAAAGCAGCGAGGTTTGTTGGATTTACCAATGAAAAACGGCTTCAGCTTCTCAGAGCCGTATGCATTCACCGTCAAGGCAATTGTGATCATTGTCTATTATAGATAAGGTTAGTCATTAGTGAAACATAGAAGGTCAGAAACTGTGCATAATGCTTTACCTTATCTTTGTTGAGTCCCTCAATGCTCTGATGCGCAATTGTCTTTTCAGGAACCATGCTGTAGAACAATCCTGAAATCAAAGATTAGCACTCTTCCATGACTTTCAAATTCAATTGCACTTGCCAAACAATCAACATACCAGTTTCATCCATGTTGAAAACATATTTCAGTGTATCATGAGCTATGATTGCTCTCAATCCTGGTAAGGCAGCATCAATTGCCTCCTGGTCTGCTGAACCACTCTCCCCATCGATCTTAATACTGTGTAGCTTGTTCCGCTCCTGGAAGCGCTGCAACCAGACATTGGAGAATTTGATTGTGTCTTCCCGAATGCCAAGGTCTCAGCAAACGTTTTCGCTTTAACTTTTATGAGCTCCCACTAAGAGCAACCCGCCTTGTCTGGCACTGAAGTACCCAGGTTGCCAATGCTTCTTCAAGCTGCGTGTTCTTGGTAACACGTGGGCGCTTGGCGTCAAGCTCAGCATCACCCAATGTCTCCAAATAGGGACGCTTCATGAGGATGAGGGAAACACCAGATTGGGTGATCTTGATGTCAAACTCCTTACTAACCCAAGCTGCAAGGACAGTCTGGCTTATGGTCGGTGTAACAGGACTGATCATGTTACTGGCTTACACTGTGTTGTGCGAGGAAGCGCGCAATACAAAAGGGGTAGGATTAGTTCATAACAACTAATCCTATAATAAAAGTAAATATATGAATATTCACTTGTTGCTTAGAACGCAAAATTAAGAGTGTTTATTTAATGGGTGGTTTAGAGGCTAATAGTATAGTAACTAACTAATTAATATAATAATTTCAAGTCTTTAACTAACTGTACTATTAGTTAACCTGCAAGATTCGGTATTTATACCGAATAGACTTTTCCTTCTTAGATTATAATAACTTAATCTATTATTTGAATTTCAGACAACGCGTCTGAAATTCAACTGTGATATTCTAACTTGAATATCAATTATGTAATGGTACCCCATTACATCACCCCCCACTTAAGGAGGTTGGCCAATATTAATTCTTATTTTGGCCAATCATGGGTGGCACTTGTTGGTCGTTCTCATTTACCAACTAATTGACCATCGACTCGATGGTCAAGGCACGCGGCGGCGCTCTAAAGAGCGCTGCTGAAAACAATGAAGGAGCTTCTTCCTCCGCCTCAGCACTAGGTGCTGAGGTGTTGAGTGACAACAGTGACGCTGCCTTAGCAGCGTCAACTACGCAAAGGTCGGAAGACGTACCGTCTTCGACCACAGGTGCTGCTAAGGCGGCATCTGACAAGAAACAGGGAGATGTTGCCAATGCAACATCTCGCATGATGGTAACTTCCGAATGGCGTGTTGCCAAGAGGGCCATGTTCGGGAGTTCTGACTCCGAACAAAGTGATGGGGATACAGATGTCCCCACTAAAGGACCTAGCGAGTAGAAACTCGCTAGGTGCTCATCGCCTAACAGCGATGAAGACTCTGGTGTCGCTGTCAGCTATGACAGCGACAATGATTATCACAGGTGGTTGCGGGAACGCAGAGCACCACCTGGACCAAGTACTTCTCCACGTCGGGGTGATTTAACCCCGGCGCGTGGTGTTGAAGCAGGCGGTGCTCTGCCTGCTAAAAGAGCTCGAACAGAAGCGGCGCCTGACGCTTCTAAAGCGTATAATCGTACGGAACCACATGTTCCGTACGGAGTGGGGTTTTGGACCCCTGGCTGGGATATTGCCCCCAACAGTGGCGGTCACCGTAAACGGGACTGCCAGTTTTCGTTGTTCGATATCAACGTGCTGGATGACTGCGAAGACATCCAGTCACGTCGATTCGATCGAAGTACAGACGATAGACGTCTGTACTTTATTTACCTCTTTTTCCAGGTTCGATATTATTCGAGCAGGAAAGGGTCAAGGATGAACAGGGACGATAAAGGCGCCATGACTCAGAGTTGGAATGCTTTTGTTGACAACTACAACAAAAGCCCAGATGACTACGTGAACAAATTTCACGTAATGCGCGAGCGCTTTTTAAAGCACTCGCGAACAGGCAAAATGGAATACATCCATTTTGCTTGCATCAAAGAAGGGTTAAAGTGTGGTTTCCCTTCTCACCTCGTTTGCCCGCGGTGTACGCAGGGCGCTCCTCGTCTGTCAGAGGAGGAGTTGCGGGGGTACGGTGGTTTTTCCGTACCCGCCGAAATTCAGGGTTTAATTGATACCCTGAATGCATCAACACCTACTGTTGATGCTACTTCGCATTATGAGTTTGAGACTTCTTCTCAAACTCAGTCAAAAGGTCTGGGGCGTCGGCCCTCAGAACCTCAATCGGCTCCCAAGAGTCGAACTCTTGGGGATATCCCAGCCAGCGTACCAAGTACTCGGTACGCTGCCCCTTCTTCAAAGGCACCGAGCGCTTCGAGATCAAGCGCTCGACGATATATCGCTTATTCCCCTGATTATCAATCAGGGGCGGCGGAGGTTGAGAATTCCCTCGCCGTTAATGTTGCGGAGCATGGTTATTTGCTCCGCAAGCTCGAGGAGGGTTATTCCTCCTTGAGCAGCGATATGTCTCACTGTGTGAAGACATATCGGTCTCTTTGCAAAGAAGGCCGCGACATCCTCGGGGCGCACACTGCCCTCCAGCAGAAGAATGATCTTCTGTGCATTGCGCTTTCCCGCTATAAGGGAGAGCTCGATCGGCGCACGGCTGATCTTGAGCAGTCGAAGGCGGAGGTAACGACTCTCCGCTCTGCTCACCAACGGCTGGAAGCCGATTACAAGTCTCTCTTGGGAGACTTGGAGAAGCACGGTATCTTCCGTGGTTCTGCGTCTCGTCGTAAGACGAAGACGAGTGATACGGCCTGAGCCTCCCAACATAGAATGTTGGGTGAAGCCGCATTTCTGTGGGAATGTATAAGGTATAGTCATTCCCCCGAATCTCTTGGACCTTGAAAGGTCCAATCTACTTAGGAAGACTTCCGTGTAGGGAAGTTGATTATTGCATGTGTAGGCAAATTAGTAGTACTAATAATACTAATTCACCTTTCAGAAGGAGTTTTTGTTCTTCCTTCCTTGTTTATCTGCATTTTGCTTCTGCTTATCAAAAGCAGAGGTAATTGCATCTTTTACATAGCGTATTACAGCTTGGCGCTGTAATACGAATTCATCTACTGCTTTATCAGAAGTAGGTGCATTGTCCTCGTTGTCTACAGCCATTGCTGCAGACACATATTCATCGTATGCAGCTTCAGTTTCAATTAAAGCTGCTTCCGCTTCTACTGTACTTTCAGTAGAAGGGCCATCGTTTTGTTCACAAGTTGCAGTCGCAACTTGCGCATTGACTCGCTCAAAATTTGAGCGGGTCCCTCCCCCACTTAGATTTGGCGTACCGACAAGTAAAGCTGGGGTTCGTGGATGCCTTAAGGCATTCACGTAGAACGGTGTATGCTTAGTTGAAGCATGCACCGAATTGTTAATCGCAAATTCAGTGAGTGACAGGTAGTCACTCCACTGTTCAAAGGCATGTGCGTATGATCGCAACATGTCTCCGAGAACGCGGTTAACCCGTTCCGTCTGCCCATCCGTTTCCGGATGGTCCGCAGTTGACATCTTCAACTGGGTTCCCAACAATGAGAACGTTTCTTGCCAGAAACGTCCTGTAAATCTCGGATCTCTATCCGAGACAATGTCTTCCGGCATTCCGTGCAAACGGAATACCGTATCAACGAATATCCGCGCTGTTTGAGCGGCGGTTACGTTCGCTGATACTGCCTTAAGATGTACCATCTTACTGAAACGGTCTACAAAGACCACTATTCCGGTCTTCCGACTATTGTCGGGTGGAAGACCGAATACGAAGTCCATTGAAATGGACTTCCAACACTCTGTCGGAACCGGCAGATATAGCAGCAGAGCCTGTGCAGACTGCGCAGGCTTAACGCGCTGGAAAATCTCGCAAGCGCGTACGTATTTTCGTACCCACTTGTACTGGTTTCGCCAGTAAAAGTCACGTGCGATAGAAGCGTATGTCTTCTCTCGACCTTGATGCCCTGAAATCGGTGCATCATGATACTCAAACATAATTTGATGTTTGAGATCATCGTCGTTTGGAACGACGATGCGACTTTCATCTTTTTGTTCTGTGATGTAAAGCAGCAGACCATCGTGCAGTCGATATCGATGCACGCAAGCGCGGAGGAACTCTGGGAGTTCGTCGCGCTTCTCACTTGACTGATTACTTAAGTAATCAATCAACAGACGTGTCTCCCCGTCTGTTTTGTACGCCTCACGTACTTGTCGTATAATTGACGGCGACAAAGCAGTGCAACGGATCGCGTTTGCACTGGCACCTTCGGTTACGGACGGTTTCGTCTCGTAATCGGGCCTTAGTGATAGTGCATCCGCTATCACGTTCAACTTTCCGGGTTTGTATTCAACCGTAAAGTTGTATTCAGCAAAGAATGACAGCCATCGAGCCATTCTTTGAAAAATGTATGGTGAATTCACGGCCGTGCTTAGCGACGCATGGTCCGTGTAAACCACAAACGGTCTATCTCCCAAAAGATAGATCCGAAACTTAGCCAGTGCATACTTCATGTCAAGGAGTTCCTTGTCATGCACTGGATAGTTGCGCTCGTCTGGGCACAACTGACGCGATTGATAGCAGATTACGCGATCACGATCATCGTGATCACGCTTCATCAAAGCACAGCCGATAGAGAAATCGCTCGCGTCGCAAACGACGTGGAACGGACGCTCGTTATCGGCTATAGCCAAGACAGGCGCTTCAGTCAAGCTTTGCTTGACTGCATCAAAAGCATCTTGGCATTGAGTATCCCAATGCCATTCGACATCTTTCTTAAGTAATTGAGAAAGAGGTCGTATTAACCCAGCATAGTTGCACGAATACTTGTGCAAATATGTTGCCAACCCAAAGAACTTTCGAAGTTCCTTAACGTTGTTTGGCGAGGCCATTCAACGATCACCCTGATCATTTCTGGATCAGGACGCACCCCGTTCTTGCCCACAAAACATCCAAGAACGGGTATCTCAGGTGCACCAAAGGTGCACTTCTTTAGATTTGCATAGAGCTTATGCTTAAGCATAAGCTCTAACACTCGACGTAGATGCTCCCTATGGACATCTACATCGCTTTTATCGTGTTCACCCTTACTATGGATGAACACGTCATCGAAATAACTCGGTGCGAATTCTCGCACCGGGCGTAATAGATGCGTTACGCATCTGTTAAACGTAGCAGTGGCATTTCGAAGCCCCTGCGGCATAAGAAGCCACTCCCAAAGCATGCCGCTTGGGGTGCTTACCGCCGTGAGAGGGATATCCTTCTCACGCATTAGGATTTGATAAAATCCATCTCTTAGATCGAGAGCACTAAAGATGGTGCTCCCGCACATGCCATCTATGATGACATCCTTTCGCGGTATCGGCGTCTGTGCCGGTACCGTCGCTGCGTTCAGATTGTTGTAAGCGTGAACGATTCTCCACCCACCTGTGGACTTCTTCACACAAAAGGTGGGGGTAGAGTGCGGTGAGGTAGACTCCCGAACTTGGCCTGATTTACGACGAGCTTCGAAGAACTCGTCGATCGTTTTTACCTGATCACGCGGCAACGGCCATTGCCGCGTAACACAATACTTCGTGCCTGGCACGAGGTCAACCTCATGACGAGTTCTCTTATCCTTAGGGAGCTTGCTAGGTACTTCTTCTGGGAATACGTCAGCGTATTCTCGAAGTACCTCATAAAATGGGGAGTTCGCTTTAAGCGACTCCCAGCTCTGCGCTTCAAAGCGCTGAACTTTGGTTTGATCATTGGGAACGTCTTTCCCAATGTTTTCCACTTGTAACGTGGATATTAGTTCACGAATATCCACTACATCATCTGTTGCTACAATGATACAGATCTGTTCGATCTGACCATCGTGCAAGTTTCTCATAAACTTCTTCCAGCTTAGCGCTGGAAGAGCCATCACCTCCGAACCTTCTTTCGGAGGGTGTTCCATCAACAGAGACTGGGTAGCTAATCCGGTCTCCGTTTGCGTCAAGACGTTGATCGTCACGACGGAACTGCCCATGCAATCAGACGCACTCGTCTGATTGAGTGCTACACGATGATTACGATTCACCGTGTGCGAATACTCATCCTCATGGTGGCCACTGCCTACCATGGAATTTTGGCGATCAGATGTGCTCGTCTGATCGGCCGCCTGTTCTGCGACACGGTGGTCTTTATCACCCGTGCGCATGGCTAACGCAACGTGGTGGGCACTGGAAACCACGGAGTTTTGCTCACGATTGCACTCGATCGTGAGTTCAATCTCATAAACACGGAATTCATTCGTCGTGTTGGAACCTTCGGTCGCACAGTGGGTGTTTCCCACTGTGGATACATTTTCATTCTCACGGTGGGTGTTTCCCACCGTGGATATAACTTCATTCTCACGGTGGTCTTTATCACCCTCGGAATGTTTCTCTCCAACACGCAACGACTCTTCTGTTTCGTGTGGTAGTCCCTCTGGACTCTCACCAGCGGAGGTACCTTCCGCTGATCGTGTCAGAACAGACCTGGTGGTGCCATCGCTATCCACCAGACTATCTGACGCTGCGGTTGTATCCTTTGATACAGCCGGATTACACACAGGGTGATCAGATCCTGTGGGTCCGCCGCAGTCGATCGATAGGTTAACCCAGTCGATCGAAGGTCTAAACTTGGACATCCATGGGATTCCAAGTATCACATCCAACTTGTCATCTAAATCGAGGACGATGAGTTCATCCTCGAATGACAGTTCATTCAACTCGAAGCGTGTTTTAATCACACGCTTTGGAATAGTCACGGTTGCACCTGTTCCTAACCGGACTGACAACATACTTCGTGGGGTTTCTACCTCCACGAAGCTCAAGAGCGTTAGACTCTGAGCTCTAACGAAATTATTTGACGCTCCTGTGTCAAACAAAGCTCGCATGGGGACATCGCTCCCGTGCGGCTTAACCTCCAGGGTGATAAGAGGCTTACCATCACCCTGCACCTTTTGACATGACATAGTCCCGTCTGGGGCTATTACCTTCACATGCCCTATGTCGGCATGTGGGATAACATTCCCAGTAGGGCGCCCCACCCCTACTGGTGTTCTACGTTTTTTGCACCAACAGGGTGATGTCCCTGTTGGTGTCGCCATGCAGCGGACGGTTACGTCCGCTGACTGCGTGGAACCGGACGCGGTGCCATACACCCATGGGCAAAAACTCCCATTTTCGCGCATCGATTGCAGCGAATATTCTTCTTAAATTTCGGTTGCTTTGTGTTCGAAGCAACCGCAACCGATAGGTCCATCGGCTGTGGACCTCCACCGCCCATGCTCTAGCGCGGGTGGCTGTTTCTTGAGACGAAGTGTGAGCTTCGTCTGCCTGACTGCTGATTGTTGACATTCCGTTGCGGTATGTCAAAAGCGAAGGGCTGTTGATCCCTTCGGCTGTACCCAGCATGCGATGACGCTGATCGCATGCTGAACTCCTCACGGATGCTCATATCAATGGCATCCGTTAGAGTCTCTGGCGGGTGCCGGTAGAGACTCTGTTTGACGGGACCATCATTGAGTCCCTTCATGAATCCAGTGACCTGCATAGCAGGGGGCACCGGCTCATACACAATATTTGACAGAGAATATTGTGTGTTCTGAGCGTTAGCTTGAAGGTCAAGCTTACCTTGCCGGAGTTCCATAAACTCCTGCCGACTACTTAGCTCCATTCTGGAGCTTCAAAGTTGAGCTTTAGCTCAGCTTTTAATTCCTTATAAGTAAGGAACGCAGAGTCATCAGTGGCACTGCGACTCATCGCCCATGCCCTGGCTCTGCCGCCTAGACATGTTGTGGCGAAGTACGCCTGTTGACGTTCGTCAACAATATTTTGCGCAGAGATGGCATCTTCCACCTCTGCGAACCATCTACGAAGGGGCTCGCCCCCTTCGCAGGTAAAGGGCGGTACTCGCGCCTTTACCACTTCAACGCTATGCGTTGCAGGTGCAGTTGCGGTCCGCGCTGACTCTGGCGCGGGCCGTTCTGGCTTTTCTAGGTGGTTTCGCCTAAAGCGATTCAACACCTGTACCACTTTCTCCGGGGACTTACTCCGGAGGAAGGTAATGATGTCGGTCCCCATAGACCGAACCATTTCCACCGTCGCGTCTTTACTACGCGATGAGAAGTGAGGGAAGTGTTTATTCACCACTTCCAGCGTTCTCTCTCGCTCGGCAGGCGTCATGTCTCGCGACATGATGCCGAGCGGCTCTTAATCTTCGCTCCGCTAGTTAACTAGCAGAACGTAACTGTGGTCGTTAAGACAGACCACAAAGTGCTACCAGGTGTAACAGGACTGATCCTGTTACTGGCTTAAACTGTGTTGTGCGAGGAAGCGCGCAATACAAAAGGGGTAGGATTAGTTGATAACAACTAATCCTATAATAAAAGTAAATATATGAATATTCACTTGTTGCTTAGAACGCAAAATTAAGAGTGTTTATTTAATGGGTGGTTTAGAGGCTAATAGTATAGTAACTACCTAATAAATATAATAATATCAAGTCTTTAACTAACTGTACTTTTAGTTAACCTGCAAGATTCGGTATTTATACCGAATCGACTTTTCCTTCATAGATTATAATAACTTATAATCTCTTATTTAAATTTCAGACAACGCGTCTGAAATTAAACTGTGATATTCTAATTTGAATATCAATTAAGTAATGGCACCCCATTACAGTCGGGTTCTTGGCTTTGTGCTTGCAAAAATCTCAAGCCTCTGGCTGTTGGTAAGGCGTATTTGACATATCATTAAGGCAAGAGTAAAGTTATTGAAGTCACCTTGCAGTGTTAGACACGTGAATCTAAAACTAATGGATACATTTTTTTTGTTTTCTCATACTTTTCCTACTTCTGGTGATTTTCTATTGTTTTTTTATGTTGTTTGGTGTGGTTGGTTTTCTACCAAGAAAAAAATTTACAAGACTGTACTCGGATAACTCATAACCTCAGGTAACTCATCGGATTTGGCATCCACCAAGGCTATGAGTTATCTGAGGGACGACTGTATTCTGAAGAATATAAATGAACCAATGTAGAAATACTTGTTATAACAACAAGCATTATTTTGAACTATCAAATAAGAACACCAATTACAATTAAACAAACCAATTTAATGTAAAAGGTAAAAAATATTTTCCGACCTAAACGCATTAATCAATTATAACGATATATCTAGGTAAAATAACTTGAGCTACAACTAATAAAACAACAAAAAAACATCCAATGTGCTCAAGACCGCAAGCTCACGAGTTGAAGGAGACATACAACTGTCGGTTTGTTGCCTTTAGTCCGGGGTTCGATACGATAAACAGGATTAGTTTGAACCCTGAAACCAGCTCCAGTATTCTGTACAGAAGGTGAAGCGGCGAATACGATGTTGACATATGATAGTTCTCACCACAGAATAGGATCTCCCAATTAGTAAAATCTAAAAAAGTGCATTAAGAAACTCGACCACTAGCCTAAGTGAGCAGTGAACCACTCGACCACGGTCGGTCCTATGCTTTCGCCGATGGGATGCACCTTATACAGTAGAAACGAACGAACAGTTCTTATGTAAAATATTCTACAAAATCGTTTTTGTTAATGTTCTGCCAGCTGTCAATTTTCGATAGAAAACAGAGAAAGAGCATCATAATCACTTCGATTGTGCAATAGATATGGATGCAGATGAATTGCAGGAACGGATTCTTGATTTTATCCGGACCCGCGAGGCTTTACGAGATGAAGAGAGCTCAGCACTGCGAGATCAAGTGTATGACCTCACGGAATTGCTCGCAGCGTTTGATCTATGCGAGTTACACGATCCACATTTAATTGCGGTACGAGACCGTGCATTTCAACGCGAAATCACGGCGGACATTGAGCTACCCATTCAGGTCCAGAGCTTGAGACGTGAGCTACAGCAACTAGTGACTCCAGACGTGCTTATTACTGGCTCAATTGAGCAAACCGTTGGAAATATTGATACTCAAGTTCCTGAGTATTCAGACGATGTGAGAAAGACTGATAGTAAAGTGGAGTTTCTACAGGAGCGCATTGAGCTGCTAGAAAGAGATATTGTTATCTTACGGCTACGCCAGGAACTTTTAGAAGAAACGACGCCGAGATTAGAGTCCGCTACAGCAAATTACGAGGACGACGGAATAGAAATAGCACCGGGACAAGAAGACCTCGGTGTGTTCGATGATCATCGCAATGAGAGTACAACAGCAATGCAGGAGCAAGATGATCGAATCGCTTATCTCGAAAATGCACTAGAAATGGAATCTGCCAAGAACGCCGTATTAAAGCAACAGACTATCCGCCTTCGACAAGTAGAGAATATTCTCCAAGACTTTAGCCGTCGTCGCTCGTCTTTTTTGTAGTCTTGAATTCCACAATAATTGTCGGAGAAAACAATACATCAATAATTACAACTATATTTCTTAAGTGGAAAAGAAACGTCATTTAGTCTAAGCGCTACATTCGACTCCAATTCTCTCCTGCTCAGCACTCTGTAGCAGTAATAGTCGGCATCGTTGCATTCGTGGGAGTTTGAGTCTTCATATCACACTTTCAATCGTGCAAACGCTCACGAACTAACATTCACTTTTGACGAACGTGCCATTAAGATCTGGTGAAGAATGATGTTTTATTAGAAAAAACGATGTGGAACTTGTATATTGATTTTTTGTCGGACATGAGATAAAGAACTACATAATTACATCAGTGAGTGGCGTGGGCTTTTCTGCTGGAAAATTTTATGATCTATCCGGATTTAAATGCACTGTGGCGGGTGTACATCGTCTAAACGCAGAGCGTTTCAAACTTACATTTCCTGTCACGTTTCATTCGTTGGCGATACATATGGAGCGAAGAAGATTATGAATATGTAAGCCACATAATTTGGTCATTTTGGGCGGCACATTTGATCACTTGCACAATGGACACAGAGAAGTTGTCCCAATTTGTGCCACCTTGAAATCCAAGTCACACGCTGAACATTAGAAAGTGACAAATGAAGTTTTTTGCGACTGTATTGCTTTTCTCAATGCGAACATTATCGCAGACATTTGTTACTATTCACGATCCATTGGATTCAGCTATTGTGATACCCACAGTCATGGTCGTATCAACCGAAACTATACGCTTCGAATGCAGTTTGCCAAACTGCACACATTTGCATGTCGCCGCACAAGAAGCAGTACACTCAACTCTCCGCGCGAAAATTGTAGTCTCGAGAACGATTGAGTATCAAGAATAGACTCATAGTCTAGCATGGCGTTTGAGTAAACAACGCTTAACACAATTATTGTCGAACAATATCCAACGATTGCTACGTAATTATAGTACTATACTATTTTTCGCAGTTTTTTCCTATATGAATTGTTCACCCACTTGTGCTGAGAATCTACCGCTCTGTACCTTATCATATCTGTGGAGAGGAGTCGAGCCCAGCTGGTGCGTCCGTAGCCACATTTATTAACCCCAGACTTCGTTTGAGAGCATTGATATCCACTTCGAGAGGTACGATGAATCCGTTAATGCGGAACGGAATCGTATGGAAAAGAGGCGTTTCGTCGACGTTTCCATCTAATGGCAACGGTTCCGTCGCAGTTGGTTGTTTATTACGTGCAACCTTTTGAGGGCGGTCACTGCCCTGCATCGAGTCATCACGCAGTCCATTCTTTGGGTTCGTTGCCGTCCTCATAGCAGAAGATTTAGCACCAGTACCTCCTGGTGTCAGGTTTCCATCCATCGACATGTCCACATAACTCTGAATCAATGGGAACGCTACCGTTCCTGGCTGTCCAAATGGCATAAACGTTGGATTTGGTGATGCCGTGGCTCCAGACGAGCCATTGGAAACCATCGCTTCCACGCCACTCTCTGACGCCTGTTGTTGCTGCTGAAACATCTTCATCGAGAGTCGCTTTTTCTCTTTTTTCGTTGTAATGTCCACAAAGTAACAAAAGACTTCGTACTTTAGCTCGACTTTCATACTACGTGCAACTTTCCAGCGTACACGTAACAGGGGATCAAAATTTTCCTTCGTCAGCTGCACATATTTTGACTGCGTCGCGTTGCTACTTGGCTTGAGGTAAATCGCCCGTCGTTCCTGCACATAATTTGGCCCCAATTTGCTGTAGTGGCGCTCAACTTTGCTCTGAAAGACGCCAAACCCTTCATCGGGAATAAACGAGATAGGAATCTCATCGTGCAATTTCTTGCGTACAGCCATCAGCGGCTCCCCGCATTTCATGGTCAGAATGGCCACGCACTCTTCATTTTGTGGAAAAGCGTCGGCTCCAGGATCGTCGCTTTTCTCCACTTCTAGCTTGAGCTCCTCAGGAGATGCGGCCGGCTGGTTATTTTCAAGCCCTGTCGTCTCATGCATGGTTTAAGAGGGCTGAACCTTCGTTTTACGGCTTAATATGGACTTAAAATTAGCTTAGAATGCTGCTGGAAGCGCGGATTGAACGGGGGGAGCAAATGTATGTTCGCTTTAATCTGACTATAGTAATATGACCATAGAAAAGCATGTATATGATATTAAGAAGGAACTGGGTCCACACGATTAAAATAAGGGAATTGCAAGGCACACATACACACCCATAATAAAGCGCCCTTAATATATTGGTTACCTTAAAACAATTTTTCAATCTCTCTGTCAAGGCTTTAAGGGCTACGTACGGGAGCTGTCGCGTCGTTACTGGATTTACGTGAGGACGACTCGAGACATTCTCCTGACCGTATTGAAATAAATATGTCAATACAAGGCTTCACACGCTGTCATGAGCGGTAGAGCTAGCAGAATGGAGCTCACCTCCATCGCTGTATACTCTATCCAGCTTGACGCTGAGCGATCGTTCTCGGGAGAGCGGGTATACCTTTCCATTAAGGGCTAAGCTCGTCTTTTCTGCCTACAGTGCAGAAATGAGTACTTTTGACACGCTAAACGAAAGAAAAGACGTGCATTGTCGGGACTTGAGTACGGTACGAAGCAGCGCGTCGTGCTTCCATCCATCCAGAAACCATTTTCGACAAAGGAATCAACCTCTTGCACGAACGCATGCGAGGCAGTTGAGGTTACTTGATGATGTTAGCCTGAATTAGAACGAAAAGCAAGTACTCACTCTGACAGCATTTAAGGTAAATCGTCGCACGAAATTATCGATTCGACTCGTCTTCATTTTTCATCCTGCCTGCAATCAATAATGCCACAAGAGAAAAGTAAGGACACAGCAAATGCATGAAACACATACCAAGAACAGCGGCTTCCAGCAAAAAAATACTAACATTTCGACCTACATGGTAGACTCTTTATCTTTCTCTCCATCATCTGCCTCATTCTCACGCAACGTTGTCTTCTCTTCCTCCCTTTCTTCCTCTCAACCCTTTCACCTTGCTTCTTTCAGTGTCTTGATGCTATTTAGGCTCTTTTGTCTCCTTCGTCAATTCCTAATCATTTGCTTTTCTTTTCACCAGCTTTTCTTCGCCCCTTTTCTCCATTTCATCGTTCTTTTTCCCACTTACCGGATGTGCTCTATTATCCTTCGCTACCGTCTCTTTCTCCGCCTCGTTTTCATTGTTTTTCGACGTTTGTATCGATTTTTCCGGTTCTTGTGTCTTTGGCAGCTATCCTATCCACATTTTTCAATTATTATTGAAATATTATATAGAATTAGTGTTTGCTAACTGAAGTTTATTTAACAGGAAAAGGTTTGAATTTTTAAAAAAAGGAAAAAATCTAATGCGCCCCCCCATTTTGGCTAATGCGCCCCCCCAAATGAGAATTTCAAATATTTTTTCACAAAAAGTTAGGAAAGCGCTATTTGCCCCCCCCCATTTTGGCTATGGGCGAGAGAAAAATCACCCCAGCTTTTTCGCAAAATCACCCCAACCACCCGACCGGCGCTCGTTACTGACCCATCGATTGGGCGAAACTCTTTTTTCACAAATTAATGGCGTGAAATGTGATCGTCCATTTTTTACGTTAACGAGTCCAATATATTGTGACAGTGCACGAGAGTGAGAAGATGGATGGGAATATGGCGATGGACGGGAATGGCAGTACGTGTTTGCATGCTATGAAACAAGTGAGACACGCGTACAGTGTAGAGCGTATAGTGAAGTTAGGGCATGATTGGATTCTTTGTGGGCAGTGGGTATGGTGAATTATGGCATGGGTGGGACGCCTGTGACGGCTCGAGGTGATCAGTCGACAGGATTTTTGGATCAATTGCACGATGGAAGTAAGGAGATGCCCGGCATGGAGACGGAACCGTTCGTGATGGATTTTTCAAGCAAGAGTTAGAATCGGAATCGAGGGAATCATCGCTGTAGCAAGGTGCGAGAAGGTTGAGAGCTTGGGAAGAAAGTTGAGTGCAGCTTTTTTGTGTCGTGTACAATGTGGGGAACCGAAAAAAGGCCACGTGTGTCCACTTGTACCGTCGAATTACAAATGTAATCGCTGTGGATTGTCGAGAAAGTCGTGTACTTGTGTTGGTGAGGAGAGAGCGGGTTGTAAATGGTATCTCTATCGCTTTGGTTCATGAAATAAACATGTTGTGTGTGTGTTTTGTTGGCTTGATAGAACGCATACAGCGCCAACGATGCGAACGATTGGCGTGCAGGTGGAAATGGATGAAGATATGACCACACGTGTTTTGGATCTCAGTCTGCAGGTACGTGGAGCTTTTTTTGGTCTTTCCGCGTTTAGACCTTAATTTTTAAGGTGGACAATGCGGGGTGTCATCGAGTTCCAGAAAACACCTGTACCCTATGCCCCTCCTTCGAACAATCCATCATAAAACAAGACTCTTTTTTGGTGATGCTTGTCGCCGCGTTCACTTGTTTATTGCTTCGACCAATATATGTATTTTATCATTGTAAACCATCGTGCGAGATAATTTTCCAGTAGTAGCTTGGTGCACGAAATTGCGCTAAGCATTTGCAAGTTGCAGAACGTCGTTGGAAATTTGATACCCGCAGAGTTGCACGGCAGTAACCTTAGCACGAAGCGGATTCGACTTGGTCACTTCATTGAGATACAACAATGTGATACCCCCGTGAAGTTCAATAGCTTGAACAAGCACCGCTTTGAATAAAACCGTCAGTCTCGCAAGGATGCTATTCATTGTTAATACAAATGGCATGAAGTAGGTCATCGTAAACTGCACGATTAAGCCTGAACAAGCACACAAACATCAGTTACCACGTTCGTCACTGCTTCCAAGCAAGTTCCATCTTTATACCCACTTTTGTACGCCTTTTGAGCTACGCGGCTCACCTCTGCAGCGGTAGTCGCCACGCTCCGGAGCTTCCGCCACACTTCGTCGGTATGAACTTTCAAGTCGGAAGCCAAAAGTTTCCACGAAATATGGTGCTGCTCAGACTTGAGCTCCAACTGCTTCAATAAACTTGTAGTCTCGGTAAACGTAGCCACTAGATGCTCGACTTGAAAGTCACGCAGATACCGCTTCACGTGTTGCAAGTTCTTGCAAAAGAAGGCACGACGATGCTGACTGTGGTTTTTGTACATTGTGCGTTGAAAAAGTGCGATCTCTTGACGCAAGAAATGAGTCATGTCGTCGCTAGGCTGTGCATCGCGCAGCAGCTTTTGGTGCAGCTCGACTGATGTTACCATTTTTGGACCGAAGCGGAAACCCCTATCGAAATGTTACGGGGATTTTCGACATTGCAGTGGAAATGTAACTCACGCGGTCGGGTGGTTGGGCTGAAAAGCCCACGGTTGGGGTGATTTTTCGAAAAAGCTGGGCCAAAATGGGGGGGGGGCGCATTAGCCAAAATGGGGGGGGGGCGCATTAGACTTTTCCTAAAAAAAATTACAATGTTTTAAGGTAACCAATATATTAAGGGCGCTTTATTATGGCCTATCAAGGAAGGGCTAGCAATTCCATTAAAATAATTGTTTTGTCTTTTACTTCACACTGTGATTGAATGAAACGCCTATAAAAGGACCAAGGACAATTATCAAATACTTTCGGAAAGATGTTCAACGATTGGAATTTAATTATTGCGAAACAGGACGGATTTCTGCACTAGGCATTGAAGCTTACACATGGATGGGAAATGACAGAAAACAAGCCATGTTGAATTTTGTATCTACCAATGCACGTTGCGGTTCCAGTGCGTGGAATGAGCGGGCTTGCTCTACTACAGCGCGAAGTTAAATAGAGACAGGGCAACGGCCGTAGTAACTAGCATCAAGCCTTCATCATGTAAATAGTCTCGAGGTCGGGGCGTTCTGCCAGCTCTCTTTTCTCCAACATGAATTCTAAGCACTTGTGGATGAATCAGCAGTGTTTGTTTCTAGATCAACGAAAAGCTTTAAGTGATAAATCTTTTGTGGCATCCATGGAGCTATCGGGATTAGGTCATGACTACGGTCCAATATTTAGTTTACCACTTTGGGGTACGAATTTGAAGACGAAGAATTCAGCTTAAAGAATCAGGGCATTTCCCTCTATTGATCATCCCTACCACGATAAATTTACATAGTCCGAACAAGTGCGACTGCGCCGCTGTCGACGGGCTTTGTAGTAATATCCTACTAATATTCCAGACCGTCCCTCGTTGGCACTATGTGCACGACTCAGCGGAAAGTGGCGCGTAGAGTCCCATAGTGTCTTATAGTAAAACCCCGATGCCGCTGCTGACAACTCTTGGAACCAATCTTGGCTTTCACGGAAAATGATTGGGGTGACGGGAAAGACCAGCACTTCCCATGGATGGGCTGCCATCAACGCCTACAATGGGAAGACCACCGATCAGGAGACGACGTCCACTCGGAGATACGGTAAACCATCCTCGCGGCCAAGCTTAGGGACAAACTCGACGAACCAAAGATCGACCTGGCCTTAGGTTGCCTCAATCACAGGATGCAACGAGGGGTCGACCTCATCCGGTGATATTTTGATCAGGAGCCATAACGCCCACTAGTCATTTTGGGCAGAAGAGCAAATGTTTTTTTCATGGTAGACCCACTCTAATCAGCATCCTCGTCATGAGCGCATCAATCGTCATCGCTGTTGCCAGAAAGACCAATGGGCACAGTTAAAATAGATCAAAGGCATTGAAGAGGACCCGGATCAGAGACATGAGCAGTATAGCAGGTTGAAAGGAACGCGATGGGGCCAAGGCCATCCTGTGGCGAAGTTACTTTTCAGTTATGGAAAAGACGGACGTGAGTCATGTATCGAAAGGGTATAAAGTGTTCCGGTCGGCTGAGAAGTAACTATCGAGTTATTGGAGTCAGCACTGAAGTAATCAAGAAGTCGCAGATAAAATTTGTGGTTGACTTAGATATATGATTTCGTAATACTTAATAGATTCTAATTTCCCCCTTAGCTCTACTGTCGTTTGCAACCTTACAGCTATCCCCCCTTACCTTCCTACAGTGACACCAAGTTTAATACAAGAAGGTTGTTAAGTGAGCATCTAAGTGAGAGGGGTAACAGTTATCTGGGGCTACTAGAGTTGGGAGCAGCTTGAGGCTCTTTGGGAAGTGTGTTTTAACGTGTTTGGTAACAATTTGGTTCGGACGTTAGTACTAAGAACCTGGAAAGTTTAAGCCGGAAGGACATATTTAGTGCCTTCTTGTGTTGTAATTTCAGTGGAAACACCAAATTTTAAGTTCCTTCACGACAATCCGGATTGATCACTATCGGTCGGACTGTTTTTTGCTAAATCCGCTCCAGAGCCCACAATTGAAGGATTTGGTGTCTGCCATCTGTATCGTCTCAGTCATAAAATCAACCAAAACTACCAGCAGATAAATCCAATATTTCGGGGAATAACTTCTCATTGATTTGTTTAATGGTATTGGCAGGTTGATCAGCTTAAGTAATATGTCTTACGATTTCTCTTCTATGGAAAGGTGCTTAAAAGCAGCGGAAAAGTTTAGCGAACCATAAAAAAGGACTGTTCCAGCACTCTGGGAGAAGATCTCAACGGGACCGGGTCGAAACTAGCTTAATCAGTGTGAGCGAAGGTCTCGGACCACTTGGCCTCGCTTGGAAAGGTTGGCGTCCACGTGAGATACTCCACGTAAGTTGCTGTTTCTTGGTCTTCTTAGGCGAACCGTATTGAGCATGCCGGGCGAGCGGCCGACACGTTCTGTTACGGGGAAGAAGTAGGAACAAGGTGCCCTACTCGTAGAGGTGGCGATATTAGAACTGCTGTCTATGAGCACCACCACGATCAGCAGCATTGACTCTCCCCACTGGCTATAAATTGGTCTGACACTGGATAGCGATCCCACTAACTCTCATATCGAAGCATAGCACTGACCAGCGCTGCCGATTTATATAGTGTACCATCTTGGCGAGTGCTGTCTTCTGCCGCCAAACGGGATGCTATCTACGAGTTCAATATTCTCTGAATAGTTGATAATTCAGTGTGCACGAAACCAGTTTCCTATTGTTCGCCCATAGTCGACGTTTAACGGTATTAGCTCCTTCAGATTTCTCTCAAGTAACGCCACATAAGTGCGCATGACACAGACGGTAAATTCTAAGGACGAGATATGGACTGTTAGATCTCGATGGAGACGTGGAACAAAACTGAAAAGTCTTGAAAAGGTTGGACGATCCCCCGATAACGATCTTCATTAAGTTTCTGGACGTTTTTTTAACTTGCGACCACAGGTTATCGGTTGGACCAAGGCCCGTGACTCTCGGTGGTTAATTTGATGTTAACCTCGTCCTCAAGGCTTGTGAGCTTTCGTTCCGAGGCTATTTACGATCTGATCACTTGAACGGTGGCATAGGCTTGGCAACTTGAGGGAAGCAGATCTTCACGTCTGGGTGTTTGGCATGGACCTTCTCGCTACTCCGCGTTATGCATGGGATGCCATCAAACAAGCTATAGGACCCGGCGTTGATGTGTCTCGAGCGAAGGATGCGGTCTTTCCCTCAACACGTGAGCTCTGGCGTTTTCTCGTTTCCACGACACTACATTCCATCTGGGTTGAGCGTCTCCGCCGCTTGGAAGACGCATCTCTGACACAGGATGTAATGGGGTGCCATTACATAATTGATATTCAAGTTATAATAGCACAGTTAAATTTCAGACGCGTTGTCTGAAATTCAAATAATAGATTATAAAGTTATTATAATCTACGAAGGAAAAGTCGATTCGGTATAAATACCGAATCATGCAGGTTAACTAATACAGTCAGCTCCCTCTATAACAGCATCTGATATAACAGCATCTCTGTATAGCAGGCAGATTTTTCACAGTACGGAATTTTTCCATACTTTTTCCGCCCTCTATAACAGCATATTGCCTATAACAGCAACAGCCGTTCGGCTGAGATCCACTCCATACTAAAATCCTCCCTCTATAACAGCCATTATTGCTAGGGGCCTTGGAATTTGGGTTCAACTGCCATAGATTGCACTAGAATATTCCAGAGAATTCTAGAAGGTGTTGGAATGTGCTGGTGCACAGAAACCAATCTATTTATGTTTAGATAAAAACTCGAAATTGAACAGAAATTTCTGTTCTGTTCAATTTCGAGTTTTTGTTGGTATAATTGGTATAAATCGAACAGAAACCCCCCAACCAAAGCACCCACAAACCTATTATTCTCACCTTAGCCTCAACATCTCCTTGCTGCACGCACTCATCATGGGGCCCAAACGACAATCAATCACTCTTGAGACAAAGGTGGCCTTGATAGATTACGCAGAAAAGCACATCAACATTACTCACGAGCAACTCAAGGAGATGTTTGGCCTTGCCAGCCGCAAGACGGTCACTGACACTCTGGCCAAAAAGAACAAGTACAAGGACGCGGCCAAGCAGGCTTAGGTAACAAACGCAGACATCAATCGCAAAAGGCTGCGTGAATGCAAGTTCCCTCAGGTACGTGACCATTCATCAGCGCAAAATACATTGCACACTTCGTGACCATCCATTGATTTGATCATCAAAATGCAGATTGACAAAGCTTTCAAGCTTTGGTTACACAGGCACGGTCAAATCATGTGGTTCTGACAGACGCACTTGTCGCCGCCAAGGCTTTGGCTTTTGCTAGCTCTCTCGGCATCAATAACGCGTCCCATCCAAAGCCTGAATTTGTCGCCTCCGATGGATGGCTCTCAAGGTTCAAGCAACGTCACGGCATCAAGTCTTATCGCCTCCATGGAGAAGCCGAGAGTGCTTCAATTCAAGATCTTGCTGGGTTCCGCCTAGCCCTTCAAGAAATCACCAAGGATTACGCCCTTTGCGACATTTTCAACTGTGACGAGACTGGGCTCTTCTTTCGCATGTCGCCCAACAAGACTCTGAGCCAGTCTGCAGAGAAGGGGCGTAAGAAAGACAAGACCAGAATCACCATTCTGCTTACGTGTAATTCTTTGGGTATGTCATGTTTAGAAATGGCGATTAAGTTTGGTTGCCTGTTCCCTAACAGCTGACGGATACATATCCCACATTTGCAGGGACTGAGAAGCTCAAGCCTCTTGTGATCGGAACGGCCGCCAACCCCCGTTGTTACCGCAACACCGACATGGGCTCTCTCCCGCACGTCGAATACCATCACAACAAGGAAGCCTGGATGCGCGGTGATATCTTCAAGAAGTACATGCTGAAACTGAACGCGAAGTACAAAGGAGAAGATCGAAAAATCCTGCTTCTTGTGGACAACGCATCTCCTCATGATGTTGAGGAATATGAGGACCGTTTGACGCATGTAAAGGTTCAGTAATGTGCACTATCTTACAGAATCCACTCTTCATATCTTAAGCTAGTCAGCGATTGACCGTTTCTGTTTCAGGTTCATTTCCTTCCTCCAAACACTACATCTCACCTGCAGCCTGCCGACGCGGGGGTGATTGCTAATTTCAAGGTCAAGTACAAAACTCGTTACATCAAGTACCTTCTCGACGAGTACGAGCAGAACGGCAACCATCCACTTTCTGCCGGCAACAAGTTCAGCATTCGTGAGGACATTGACACCCTTGTTGAAGCCTGGAACGACGTCTTACCCTCGACTATTGCCCATTGCTGGCAGAAGACCGGCATTCTTCCCATTAGAGACAACCAAGTTGGCCGCAGCTCCACCATCAACGAGGATGATGTGCCGCCAATCCAAGAGCACGTTCAAGAGGTGGCAGCTCTGCTTGCCCGCATCCCTCAGGATGCCACCCACCAAGTCATGGATGCAGCTGCTTACTTGGATGTTGATGGATCACTTCCTGTGCTTGAAACACTCACCGATGAGGAGATTGTCTCTGAAGTGCTCGCTGAGTCAACCACTGAAGCGGTGGAGGCTGTTTTTGAAGCGGAGGATGAGGAAGACACTCCTGTGGAAGGCGTGGAGGTTATCTGGGCGCAACTTGAAGAAGCTGCCACGGTCTTGCTCGGCAGCCTCCAAGGAAAGGCCATCGGTTGTCCTCTCGCAGAGGATCTGGATTGCATCTTACGCCAGTACAAGAGGTTTGCCAGCGCGGCAAGGGCAGAGTCTGCCAAGCAGACAACAATCATGAATTTCTTCCGGCGCGACAAGGGCAAGGGACGGGCTCTGGATTAGTTCAGAGCCAATTACCATAGTTATGCTCTACACAACTCTTCCAATATGTACTGTACAGTATATTATTCTATGTTTGACCCTGGAAATACTAAAGCCAATGTTGCCTATAACAGCCCAATTGTAATATCATCACTCGGGCTGTTTTATGTGTAAAAAAGCCTCCCTCTATAACAGGCAAATTCTGGCCAGATAAACAGGGCTGTTATAGAGGGAGCTGACTGTAGTACAGTTAGTTTAATACTTGATATTATTATATTAGTCAGGTAATTACTATACTGTTAGCCGCTAACCACCCATTTAATAAACACTATTAATTTTGCGTTCTAAGGAATAAGTAAATACTTATATTTACTTTTAGTATATGATTAGTAGTTACCAACTAATCCTGCTCTTATTGTATTGCGCGCTTCCTCGCAAAATACGTGTAAGCCCGTAACAGGATCAGTCCTGTTACACCTGGTAGCACTTTGTGGTCCGTCTTAACGGCCACAGTTCCGTTCCGCTAGTCAACTAGCGGAGCGAAGATTAAGAGTAACTCGGCATCATGAGCATCCGTGAAGAGTTCAGCATGTGATCAGCGTCATCGCATGCTGGGTACAGCCGAAGGGCTCAACAGCCCTTCGCTTTTGACATGCCGCAACAGCATGTCAACAATCAGCAGTCGGGCAGACGAAATTCAAACTTCGTCTCAAGAAACAGCCACCCGCGCCAGAGCATGGGCGGTGGAGGTCCAGAGCCGATGGATCTATCGGTTGCGGTGCTTCTAACTCAAAGCAACCGAAATTTAAGAAAAACATTCGCTGCAATCGATGCGCGAAAGTGGGGCATTTTGCCCATGAGTGTATGACACCGCGTCCAGTGCCACGCAGTCAGCGGACAGAACCGTCCGCTGCACGGCGACACCAACAGGGACATCACCCTGTTGGTGCAAAAAACGAATCCCAGTAGGGGCGGGGCTCCCTACTGGGAATGTTATCCCACATGCCGACATAGGGCATGTGAGGGTAATAGCCCCAGACGGGACTATGTCCTGTCAAAAGGTGCAGGGTGATGGAAAGCCTCTTATCACCCTGGAGGTTAATCCGCACGGGAGCGATGTCCCCATGCGAGCTTTGTTTGACACAGGAGCGTCAAACAATTTCGTTAAAACTCAGAGTCTAACGTTGTTGAGCTTCGTGGAGGTAGAAACCCCACGAAGTATGTTGTCAGTCCGGTTAGCAACAGGTGCAACCGTGACTATTCCAAAGCGTGTGATTAAAACACGCTTCGAGTTGAATGAACTGTCATTCGAGGATGAATTCATCGTCCTCGATTTAGATGACAAATTCGACGTGATACTTGGAATCCCATGGATGTCCAAGTTTAAACCTTCGATCGACTGGGTTAACCTATCGATCGACTGCGGCGGACCCACAGGATCTGATCACCCTGTGTGTAATCCGTCTGTATCAGAATATACAAACGCAGCGTCGGACAGTCTGGTGGATAGCGATGGCACCACCAGGTCTGTTCCGACACGATCAGCGGAAGGTACCTCCGATGCTGAGAGTCCAGAGGGACTACCACACGCAACAGAAGAGTCGTTGCGTGTTGGAGAGAAACATTCTACGGGTGATAAAGACCACCGTGAGAATGAAGTTATATCCACGGTGGGAAACACCCACTGTGCGACCGAAGGTTCCAACACGATGAAAGAATTCCGTGTTGATGAGAGTGAACTCACGATCGAGTGCAATCGTGAGCACAACTCCGTGGTGGCTAGTGCCCACCACGTTGCGTTTACCATGCACACGGGTGATAAAGACCACCGTGTCGCAGAACAGGCGGCCGATCAGACGAGCACATCTGATCACCAAAATTCCATGGTAGGCAGTTGTAATGGGTTGCCATTACATAATTGATATTCAAGTTAGAATATCACAGTTTAATTTCAGACGCGTTGTCTGAAATTTAAATAAGAGATTATAAGTTATTATAATCTACCAAGGAAAAGTCGATTCGGTATAAATACCGAATATTGCAGGTTAACTAATAGTACAGTTAGTTGAATACTTGATATTATTATATGAATTAATTAGTTACTATACTATTAGCCTCTAAACCACCCATTAAATAAACACTCTTAATTTTGCGTTCTTAGGCATAAGTGAATATTAGTATATTTACTTTTATTATAGGATTAGTTGTTACCAACTAATCCTGCCCTAATTGTGTAAGACAGTAACAGGATCAGTCCTGTTACACCTGGTAGCACTTTGTGGTCCGTCTTAACGACCACAGTTCCGTTCTGCTAGTTGAGTAGCGGAGCGAAGATTAAGAGCCGCTCGGCATCATGTCGCGAGACATGTCGGCTGCCGAGCGAGAAAGAACGCTGGAAGAGGTGAATAAACACTTCCCTCACTTCTCGTCGCGTAGTAAAGAAGCGACGGAGGAAATGATTCGGTCTATGGGGACCGACATCATTACCTTCCTCAAGAGTAAGTCCCCGGAGGAAGTGGTACAGGTGGTGAACCGCTTTAGGCTAAACCACCTAGAAAATCCAGTACGGCCCGCGCCAGAGGCAGCGCGGACCGCAACTGCACCTGCAACGCATAGCGTTGAAGTGGTAAAGGCGCGAGTACCGCCCCTTACCGGCGAAGGGGGCGAGCCCCTTCGTAGATGGTTCGCAGAGGTGGAAGATGCCATCTCTGCGCAAAATATTGTTGACGAACGTCAACAGGCGTACTTCGCCACAACATGTATAGGCGGAAGAGCCAGGGCATGGGCGATGAGTCGCAGAGCCACTGATGACTCTGCGTTTCTTACTTATAAGGAATTTAAAGATGAGCTAAAGCTCAACTTTGAAGCTCCAGAAATGGAGCTAAGTAGTCGGCAGGAGTTTATGGAACTCCGGCAAGGTAAGCTTGACCTTCAAGCTTACGCTCAGAAGACGCACGCCATCTTCAATACTTTTTTTCCAGGCATTTTCTATAGTAGCCGCAATATCTCCTTGTCCAATAATATTTGCTGTCAAATATTGTGTATGAGCCGGTGCCCCCTGCTATGCAGGTCACTGGCTTCATGAAGGGACTCAATGATGGTCCCATCACAGAGTCTCTATTGGCACCCTCCAGATACTCTGAGGGATGCCATTGATATGAGCATCCGTGAGGAGTTCAGCATGCGATCAGCGTCATCGCATGCTGGGTACAGCCGAAGGGCTAAACAGCCCTTCGCTTTTGACATGCCTCAACAGCATGTCAACAATCAGCAGTCGGGCAGACGAAATTCAAAGTTCGTCTCAAGAAACAGCCACCCGCGCCAGAGCATGGGCGGTGGAGGTCCAGAGCCGATGGATCTATCGGTTGCGGTGCTTCTAACTCGAAGCAACCGAAATTTAAGAAAAACATTCGCTGCAATCGATGCGCGAAAGTGGGGCATTTTGCCCATGAGTGTATGACACCGCGTCCAGTGCCACGCAGTCAGCGGACAGAACCGTCCGCTGCACGGCGACACCAACAGGGACATCACCCTGTTGGTGCAAAAAACGAATCCCAGTAGGGGCGGGGCGCCCTACTGGGAATGTTATCCCACATGCCGACATAGGGCATGTGAGGGTAATAGCCCCAGACGGGACTATGTCCTGTCAAAAGGTGCAGGGTGATGGAAAGCCTCTTATCACCCTGGAGGTTAAGCCGCACGGGAGCGAAGTCCCCATGCGAGCTTTGTTTGACACAGGAGCGTCAAACAATTTCGTTAGAACTCAGAGTCTAACGCTGTTGAGTCGTGGAGGTAGAAACCCCACAAAGTATGTTGTCAGTCCGGTTAGCAACAGGTGCAACCGTGACTATTCCAAAGCGTGTGATTAAAACACGCTTCGAGTTGAATGAACTGTCATTCGAGGATGAATTCATCGTCCTCGATTTAGATGACAAGTTCGATGTGATACTTGGAATCCCATGGATGTCCAAGTTTAAACCTTCTATCGACTGGGTTAACCTATCGATCGACTGCGGCGGACCCACAGGATCTGATCACCCTGTGTGCAATCCGGCTATATCAGAAGATACAACCGCAGCGTCAGACAGTCTGGTGGATAGCGATGGCACCACCAGGTCTGTTCTGACACGATCAGCGGAAGGTACCTCCGCTGGTGAGAGTCCAGAGGGACTACCACACGAAACAGAAGAGTCGTTGCGTGTTGGAGAGAAACATTCCGAGGGTGATAAAGACCACCGTGAGAATGAAGTTATATCCACGGTGGGAAACACCCACCGTGAGAATGAAAATGTATCCACAGTGGGAAACACCCACTGTGCGACCGAAGGTTCCAACACGACGAATGAATTCCGTGTTTATGAGATTGAACTCACGATCGAGTGCAATCGTGAGCAAAACTCCGTGGTTTCCAGTGCCCACCACGTTGCGTTAGCCATGCGCACGGGTGATAAAGACCACCGTGTCGCAGAACAGGCGGCCGATCAGACGAGCACATCTGATCGCCAAAATTCCATGGTAGGCAGTGGCCACCATGAGGATGAGTATTCGCACACGGTGAATCGTAATCATCGTGTAGCACTCAATCAGACGAGTGCGTCTGATTGCATGGGCAGTTCCGTCGTGACGATCAACGTCTTGACGCAAACGGAGACCGGATTAGCTACCCAGTCTCTGTTGATGGAACACCCTCCGAAAGAAGGTTCGGAGGTGATGGCTCTTCCAGCGCTAAGCTGGAAGAAGTTTATGAGAAACTTGCACGATGGTCAGATCGAACAGATCTGTATCATTGTAGCAACAGATGATGTAGTGGATATTCGTGAACTAATATCCACGTTACAAGTGGAAAACATTGGGAAAGACGTTCCCAATGATCAAACCAAAGTTCAGCGCTTTGAAGCGCAGAGCTGGGAGTCGCTTAAAGCGAACTCCCCATTTTATGAGGTACTTCGAGAATACGCTGACGTATTCCCAGAAGAAGTACCTAGCAAGCTCCCTAAGGATAAGAGAACTCGTCATGAGGTTGACCTCGTGCCAGGCACGAAGTATTGTGTTACGCGGCAATGGCCGTTGCCGCGTGATCAGGTAAAAACGATCGACGAGTTCTTCGAAGCTCGTCGTAAATCAGGCCAAGTTCGGGAGTCTACCTCACCGCACTCTACCCCCACCTTTTGTGTGAAGAAGTCCACAGGTGGGTGGAGAATCGTTCACGCTTACAACAATCTGAACGCAGCGACGGTACCGGCACAGACGCCGATACCGCGAAAGGATGTCATCATAGATGGCATGTGCGGGAGCACCATCTTTAGTGCTCTCGATCTAAGAGATGGATTTTATCAAATCCTAATGCGTGAGAAGGATATCCCTCTCACGGCGGTAAGCACCCCAAGCGGCATGCTTTGGGAGTGGCTTCTTATGCCGCAGGGGCTTCGAAATGCCACTGCTACGTTTAACAGATGCGTAACGCATCTATTACGCCCGGTGCGAGAATTCGCACCGAGTTATTTCGATGACGTGTTCATCCATAGTAAGGGTGAACACGATAAAAGCGATGTAGATGTCCATAGGGAGCATCTACGTCGTAACACTCGACGTTTGAGATTATGCGTAAGCATAAGCTCTATGCAAATCTGAAGAAGTGCACCTTTGGTGCACCTGAGATACCCGTTCTTGGATGTTTTGTGGGCAAGAATGGGGTGCGTCCTGATCCAGAAAAGATCAGGGTGATCGTTGAATGGCCTACGCCAAACAACGTTAAGGAACTTCGAAAGTTCCTTGGGTTGGCAACATATTTGCACAAGTATTCATGCAACTATGCTGGGTTGATACGACCTCTTTCTCAATTACTTAAGAAATATGTCGATTGGCATTGGGATACCCAATGCCAAGATACTTTTGATGCAGTCAAGCAAAGCTTGACTGAAGCGCCTGTCTTGGCTGTAGCCGATAACGAGCGTCCGTTCCACGTCGTTTGCGACGCGAGCGATTTCGCTATCGGCTGTGCTTTGATGCAGCGTGATCACGATGATCGTGATCGCGTAATCTGCTATCAATCGCGTCAGTTGCTCCCAGCCGAGCAGCATGGTCCGTGTAAACCACAAACGGTCTCTCTCCCAATAGATATATCCAAAACTTATCCAGTGCATGACAAGGAACTACTTTCCATTAAGTACGCACTGGCTAAGTTTTGGATCTATCTATTGGGAGATAGACCGTTTGTGGCTTACACGGACCATGCGTCGCTACGCACGGCCGTGAATTCACCACACATTTCTCAAATAATGGCTCGATGGCTGTCATTCCTTGCTGAGTACAACTTTACGGTTGAATACAAACCCGGAAAGTTGAACGTGATAGAAGATGCGCTATCACGAAGGCCCGATTACGATATGAAACCGTCCGTAACCGAAGGGGCCAGTGCAAACGCGATCCGTTGCACTGCTTTGTCGTCGTCAATTATACGACAAGTACGCGAGGCGTACAAAACAGACGAGGAGACACATCTGTTGATTGATTACTTACGTAATCAATCAAGTGAGAAACGCGACGAACTCCCAGAGTTCCTCCGCATTTGCGTGCATCGATATCGACTGCACGATGGTCTGCTGCTTTACAGCACAGACCAAAAAGATGAAAGTCACATCGTCGTTCCAAACGACGATGATCTCAAACATCAAATTATGTTTGAGTATCATGATGCACCGATTTCGGGGCATCAAGGTCGATAGAAGACATACGCTTCTCTCGCACGTGACTTTTAATGGCGAAACCAGTACAAGTGGGTACGGAAATACGTACGCGCTTGCGAGATTTGTCAGCGCGTTAAGCCTGCGCAGTCTGCACAGGCTCTGCTGCAATCTCTGCCGGTTCCGACAGAGTGTTGGAAGTCCATTTCAATGAACTTCGTATTCGGTCTTCCACCCGACAATAGTCGGAAGACCGGAATAGTGGTCTTTGTAGACCGTTTCAGTAAGATGGTACATCTTAAGGCAGTATCAGCGAACGTAACCGCCGCTCAAACAGCGCGGATATTCGTTGATACGGTATTCCGTTTGCACGGAATGCCGGAAGACATTGTCTCGGATCGAGATCCGAGATTTACAGGACGTTTCTGGCAAGAAACGTTCTCATTGTTGGGAACCCAGTTGAAGATGTCAACTGCGGACCATCCGGAAACGGATGGGCAGACGGAACGGGTTAACCGCGTTCTCGGAGACAGTTGCGATCATACGCACATGCCTTTGAACAGTGGAGTGACTACCTGTCACTCACTGAATTTGCGATTAACAATTCGGTGCATGCTTCAACTAAGCATACACCGTTCTACGTGAATGCCTTAAGGCATCCACGAACCCCATCTGTACTTGGCGGTACGCCAAATCTAAGTGGGGGAGGGACCCGCTCAAATTTTGAGCGAGTCAATGCGCAAGTTGCGACTGCAACTTGTGAACAAAACGATGGTCCTTCTACTGAAAGTAAAGTAGAAGCGGAAGCAGCTTCAAATGAAACTGAAGCTGCATACGATGAATATGTGTCTGCAGCAATGGCTGCAGACAGCGAGGACAATGCACCTACTTCTGATAAAGCAGTAGATGAATTCGTATTACAGCGCCAAGCTGTAATACGCTATGTAAAAGATGCACTTACCTCTGCTTTGGATAAGCAGAAGCAAAATGCAGATAAACAAGGAAGGAAGAACAAAAACTCCTTCTTAAAGGTGAATTAGTATTATTAAGTACTACTAATTTGCCTACACATGCAATAATCAACTTCCCTACACGGAAGTCTTCCTAAGTACATTGGACCTTTCAAGGTCCAAGAGATTCGGGGGAATGCCTATAACTTAGACATTCCCACAGCAATGCGGCTTCACCCAACATTCTATGTTGGGCGGCTCAGGCCGTAGCACTCGTCTTCGTCTTACGACGAGACGCAGAACCACGGAAGATACCGTGCTTCTCCAAGTCTCCCAAGAGAGACTTGTAATCGGCTTCCAGCCGTTGGTGAGAAGAGCGGAGAGTCGTTACCTCCGCCTTCGACTGCTCAAGATCAGCCGTGCGCCGATCGAGCTCTCCCTTATAGCGGGAAATCGCAATGTACAGAAGATCATTCTTCTGCTGGAGGGCAGTGTGCGCCCCGAGGATGTCGCGGCCTTCTTTGCGAAGAGACCGATATGTCTTCACACAGTGAGACATATCGCTGCTCAAGGAGGAATAACCCTCCTCGAGCTTGCGGAGCAAATAACCATGCTCCGCAACATTAACGGCGAGGGAATTCTCAACCTCCGCCGCCCCTGATTGATAATCAGGGGAATAAGCGATATATCGTCGAGCGCTTGATCTCGAAGCGCTCGGTGCCTTTGAAGAAGGGGCAGCGTACCGAGTACTTGGTACGCTGGCTGGGATATCCCCAAGAGTTCTACTCTTGGGAGCCGATTGAGGTTCTGAGGGCCGACGCCCCAGACCTTTTGACTGAGTTTGAGAAGAAGTCTCAAACTCATAATGCGAAGTAGCATCAACAGTAGGTGTTGATGCATTCAGGGTATCAATTAAACCCTGAATTTCGGCGGGTACGGAAAAACCACCGTACCCCCGCAACTCCTCCTCTGACAGACGAGGAGCGCCCTGCGTACACCGCGGGCAAACGAGGTGAGAAGGGAAACCACACTTTAACCCTTCTTTGATGCAAGCAAAATGGATGTATTCCATTTTGCCTGTTCGCGAGTGCTTTAAAAAGCGCTCGCGCATTACGTGAACTTTATTCACGTAGTCATCTGGTCTTTTGTTGTAGTTGTCAACAAAAGCATTCCAACTCTGAGTCATGGCGCCTTTATCGTCCCTGTTCATCCTTGACCCTTTACGGCTCGAATAATATCGAACCTGGAAAAAGAGGTCAATAAAGTACAGACGTCTATCGTCTGTACTTCGATCGAATCGACGTGACTGGATGTCTTCGCAGTCATCCAGCACGTTGATATCGAACTACTCATACTGGCAGTCCCGTTTACGGTGACCGCCACTGTTGGGGGCAATAGCCCAGCCAGGGGTCCAAAACCCCACTCTGTACGGAACATGTGGTTCCGTACGATTATACGCTTTAGAAGCGTCAGGCGCCGCTTCTGTTCGAGCTCTTTTAGCAGGCGGAGAACCGCCTGCTTCAACACCACGCGCCGGGGCTAAATCACCCCGACGTGGAGAAGTACTTGGTCCAGGTGGTGCTCTGCGTTCCCGCAACCACCTGTGATAATCATTGTCGCTGTCATAGCTGACAGCGACACCAGAGTCATCATCGCTGTTAGGCGATGAGCACCTAGCGAGTTTCGACTCGCTAGGTCCTTTAGTGGGGACATCTGTATCCCCATCACTTTGTTCGGAGTCAGAACTCCCGAACATGGCCCTCTTGGCAACACGCCATTCGGAAGTTGCCATCATGCGAGATGTTGCATTGGCAACATCTCCCTGTTTCTTGTCAGATGCCGCCTTAGCAGCACCTGTGGTCAAAGACGGTACGTCTTCCGACCTTTGCGTAGTTGACGATGCTAATGCAGCGTCACCGTTGTCACTCAACACCTCAGCACCTAGTGCTGAGGCGGAGGAAGAAACTCCTTCATTGTTTTCAGCAGCGCTCTTTAGAGCGCCGCCGTGTGCTTTGACCATCGAGTCGTTGGTCAATCAGTTGGTAAATGAGAACGACCAACAAGTGCCACCCATGATTGGCCAAAATAAGAGTTATTATTGGCCAACCACCTTAAGTGGGGGGTGATGTAATGGGGTAACATTACATAATTGATATTCAAGTTAGAATATCACAGTTGAATTTCAGACGCGTTGTCTGAAATTCAAATAATAGATTATAAGTTATTATAATCTACGAAGGAAAAGTCGATTCGGTATAAATACCGAATCATGCAGGTTAACTAATAGTACAGTTAGTTTAATACTTGATATTATTATATTATTTAGGTAATTACTATACTGTTATCCGCTAACCACCCATTTAATAAACACTCTTAATTTTGCGTTCTTAAGGTAAAGCGAATATTATAGTTGCTTTTAGTATAGGATTAGTTGTCATCAACTAATCCTACCCCTCCCGTATTGCGCGCTTCCTCGCACAACACAGTGTAAGCCTGTAACAGGATCAGTCCTGTTACAAAGGCACACACCTTTTTATGTTGCCTGGGAATGGCATGCGTCGACCGTAAAAATCGGGCGACAACTCTTCGCAGCATTTTTCCATGGCCCAAGGCAAAGGATAGCGCGCGTAAAGCATCCTTGGCTATTGACTTCAAAGGCGGTTGAGCGGTCGGGATTTGCTGCTTTTAGGGAGTGTAAAAGGGGCGCGATCTTCATGAAGCTGAGGACGTATTCATCAGCTGAGCGTTTTGTGGTAAAGTGTACCATAAAATTGGTGCATAATTGTGGGTGTGACGGTAGGCACAATCGTGTGTGTAACTGTGTGTACGATTGTGTGTACTACTGTGTATACAGCTGTGTGTACAACTGTGGTGTACATGGACGGTACATAGACGGGGATTCGTGAGAAGGGACGACTAGGTACGGGTACCTAACGGATAGCGACGGACGACAGAAAAATCAGGTCGATTGGTCTGTAAGGCACATAGAGATGGGTAGTTCTGATTGGTTGATTTTAGGTAATTGGTAGTTTTTAGAATATAAGCACTAATAAAGTTCTCCTTTTGCGTCCGATCACGCAGATCAACTACAGGGACGGCACCTTAGCGCCTCCCTACATTTACACGCACCTCTACTTCCCGCGCAGGAGCACCTAGTGCATTTTTGGCCCACCGGCAGGCGTAGAGTGAAGAAGATCTCGCCCCGTAACTCCACCCGCTGTTCCAGCGGTATTTTTTTAAAGGTTTTTTGGTCTTGTGAACGATCGAGCAGTGTGCTCTCACCTCTTCCCCATTGGTCCACGTTTTGGCCCCTAGTAGTTCGGCTGCTCTAAGCGCCCCACGGGAACTCTAGTCAGATTCTAGTGGAAACCGTCGATCAGCCCGTAGCTGATCGACCCTCCTCTTAAGTTTAGCGTATAATACATAGTATATTGGGTATTCTATTAGCGTACTAGGTTTGAGAGGCTCGGCGATCAGGTAGTGAAGACTTCCACTGCCTGATCAAGTACCCCTTCGCAGATCTCCACAAGATCGACGATCTGCAACCTGCGCCCTGCGATCACCAACTCGCAATCGCGCCAGTTTGTGCCGAATAGACCAGATCGATCACTGACCTTGATCATCCCCTGATCATCAACTGGCGGTCTTGATCATCGACTTTTCTCTCCTGATCAAGCCTTATCGAGCCTGATCACCCCTTGATCATCGGTTGTTGACTGTGATCACCCCTGATCATCGATCATTGGCCTTGGTCACCCCCCGATTATTGATCAGCGGTCCTGATCATCGACTATTTGCGCCTGATCAAGCCTGATCGCACCTGATCTGCACATCGGTCGATTCGCTACGAATTACCCTTATCTTGCATCAAGGAGTTGCAGAGTGACATCCCCGCCACCTGGAGAGCGACCCACGCCCAATCCGTCGGGTACACAAGGTGAGCAGGAACGCAAGCAGTCACAGGACAACCGGAGGACGGCCTGGATTCCGGAACTTGTTCATTTTTTTCCTGCCGGTTGTTTTCATCTACACTTGCACAAATAACGCTTATATTACGCGGCTTATTGCAGACGAACTTGTAAGGACCTGATACTGTCGTCGAGTACGTAGAGATCGCATCGCGCGTTTCTTCCGCTGTGCTGAAAGTCAAACCCGCTTTTCTTACACGATGGATGAGTCGGTTTTGGTGAAAACCAAACTGGCATTAAATGCCCGAAGCGGCCTCAAGATCCTTGCGGATCCTGAGGACCCTTACCATTCCTTGTTAAAGAAATTCGGAGATGTCATTAGTGACAACACGCCGATTGGATTACCACCGGATCGGGGAGTCCGACATGAAATTGATTTGGTTCCTGGAACCAAATACTGCGTCACTAGGCAGTGGCCTCTCCCCAAGGAACAATGCGACGTCATCGACGCATTCTTCAAGGGGAAAGAAGAGACAGGGATGGTACGGGAGAGCAAGTCTCCCCACTCATCTCGCACTTTTTGTGTTCGTAAGCCGAACGGAAAGTGGCGCATTGTGCATGCGTACAACAAGCTGAATGCAGCTACTGTACCCATGCAGACTCTGATTCCTCGGAAGGATCTCCTATAGAACAATATAGCGGGCTGTACGGTGTACGGTGCCTTAGATATGGTGGAAGGGTATTATCAGGTGCTCATGCGAGCGTCCGATATTCCTCTTACAGCGGTCAGCACGCCTAGCCGCATGCTGTGGGAGTGGCTTGTTATGCCACATGGGCTTTCGAATGCAGCAGCGACTTTTAATCACTTGGTGAATCAACTCTTCCGCCCTCACAGAAAGTACGCTCAGACGTACTTCGACGATATATTCGTTCATAGTCGCGCGGAAGGCGACTCGTCTGATGTTCAGACGCATCTTATACACCTTCGAGCGGTGCTGGAATGTATGCGAGAGCATAAGATATATGCGAACGCATCCAATGTATCTTTGGTGCTGAGGAAATTCCTTTCCTCGGATGCTTCATCGGTAAGGATGGAGTGCGGGTGGATCCCGCGAAGGTGAAAGCCATTGTGGAGTGGCCTTCGCCTGTAAATCTTACAGATTTACGGAAGTGGCTTGGATTAGCCAACTATCTCCACAAATACAGCGAGAACTACGCTGAAATGGCGAAGCCATTGACGGACCTTCTTAAGAAGGATGTTGACTGGTGTTGGGAAACCAAACACCAAAACGCTTTTGAAGCGGTTAAGGGGTGCTTGTTAAAAGCTCCCGTTCTTGCTCTCCAAGACTCAGGGAAACCTTTTAGCGTCGTCTGCGACGCCTCCGATTTCGCAATCGGATGTGCTTTGTTACAAGCAGACGACGCGGGACGAGAACGCGTGATTGCGTTTGAGTCGAGGCAGCTTAAAGCTGCGGAACGGAATTATCCCGTTCATGACAAGGAGCTACTTGCAATGAAGTATGCTTTTGTCAAATCTAGGGTTCACCTACTGGGCTCAAAGCCGTTCGTGGTTTATACTGACCACGCGTCCTTACGGACAGCGACAAAGTCGCCTCACCTATCGCAACGGATGGCCCGTTGGCTCTACTTCTTTGCGGAGTACAACTTTGAGGTTAAGTTTAAACCTGGAAAGCAGAACGTGCTTGCAGACGCGTTGTAGCGTCGTCCCAATTACGAGATCGCTCACGCGACATTCGTCACCTCATCTGGAGTGGATCTCATACGCCCGGTGTAGCCGGTGCGTATACGCACGGTGCGGCTAGCGCACAGAGGAAGACTCTTCCTTAAAGCGGTAGCTACCGCTACTTAGCCGATACGCCCTTGTAAAGGGCTTAGTAGGAGAACTCTCCTACTCGGGTCCAAGATTCCCGAGTTTGTTTACAACTTAGCCTTAACGGCTGTATTCCCTTTACGGGATGTAGGTAAAGGAAGGGATCCCTCTTACCTATGACACTCAGTGCGCGCGCGACCGGTCGAGGTCGCACGTCCGCAAGATAGACTGAAATGTAAACTGAATATATTTAATATGTAATTAGCCTAAATTAATTTAAACTAATATAAACTATATGTAATACTAAGTAGAATATTCTTAGTTCGTACCTAGCTAAAATGTAGTGTACAACACCTGTGTACTGACACGTGGATGGCTGACACACCACCACACCAAGGGCCCCTGCCCTGATTGTTAAAATAACCAAAGGTTCAGAACCTTTCAAACCGGCCACTACTGACCTCAACCGTGGTGTACTCATGTACACCAACACTAAATGTAACCCGAATGTAGCCCCGTTACATCCTCCCCCATCGAGACTATTGCTTACGCAATAATCAAAATTTTGTTGGAGAACTCCAACGCCAGTTCCTCTGGCCCTCCATATGTACACCTCCAGTGGTGCTATGACGTCTCCTCTAGAAGAGGTAGTCTACTCCGAAAACTCGGAGGTGGATGCATTTGGGGATACCTCCCCAATGGTTAGCCGCTCCGACAGTGCCGAACGGCGTTGTCGGCAGCCTAATCCGTTCCCCACACGTGGGTAAAATGCACTAACCAGTGCGCCACCCCTGCCCATATCGGATGATACATCCGAATCGCCAAAGGCGATCGTCACTAATGATCTGGACGCAGCTCAAGACACCCAACTTGCCGCACAGGCACTAAGGGCTGCGTTACGCGCCCCCAAGCGCCCGTCAAGGGCGGCTTATAATTCTGATGGTCCTCGTGACCTTCCAAGGTGGTCCAAGCGTTTGGTAAGGACTAGTTTAGCGTCCTATACCCCTGGCCTCGCGGCCGAACAGCCGTATCAACGCGAACGCCGTGAGAAACTCCGGCAACAACTGCTTACACAAAAGCAGTTCACTAGCGTCTCATACCGAGAGCGCTTAAACATGCAGGCACAGGGTGCCCCTGTTGAGAACCTCCGCGAGGTTCTTTTCGTTCTTTATCCGGAAGAAAGTGCCGATGATGCAGAGAAGAAGTTCCGAGCTTGGGCGGAAGGGGAAACGCTTCTCCCCATCTTCGATGAGCTGCATGACAGCTATCCCGTAGAGACATTTGGGTGGAGAGGGTGTTGCGCCTTACATTTGCCAAAGCTAAGGCGATGGAGCAACTACGTGCTCCGTATCGCACGCGCTACGCCAGCGCCCCTGTCTCCACCCTGGTGTCCGGAGACAGTGTGATCGCCACATCTGCCTCCGGCCAACTCCCACTTATTGGGAGTGAAGAGGATTCTCATGCCCCTCTGGTCGTTGACCTACAGCGGAATTCTCCCGCTCAAAAGTGTCAACGAAGTCGCGGCAATCCTGCCGTAGGGGAGTCTCGAACTCCCACGAACTCTGTGAGTGTGGATAACCTTTCCACTTCACCAGATACTGGGTTTGACCCCGATGATGGCGTCGCGCCATCCGCCTCTCCACATGAAAGTGTGGAGTACCCTCCGCATCAAGCATTGGAGGAGGAGGTCGCGCAATTGCGACGTGAGATTCTCGAGCGCTGTGATCGACACAGCCATCGCATCCATGATCTCCACGAGGGGATCCGCGATGAGCGGTATGCCACTGATCGCTTTGAGAGGCGGCTTGCCTCTCTCGAGACGACCGTTGCGGAGCTTCGTGGTCGCATTTTAGCCCTTTCGGGCTTACTTCGCCCTGCGGTGCCTTACGGCTATCCGCCTTTCCACCCTCCTCCAGGAGGGGGCCCGATTCCGGGTCCTGGTATGGCTTAAGCATACCGACATAAAAGGTTGGATGCGTACGGATCACCTTCGGGATGTCCAAGGTATACGATAAGCCCTTTCGGGCTAGTACCTTAAAGGGTCCCACAAACCTGGGGCGCAAATTTTTCCGCAACACGTTGGAAACTGCATGTGTAGGAAGATTTTTAGCGTTTAATAAAATACTTTCTCCTACTTTGTACGCCCTTTCGTTACGCCTCCCCTTGCGGTCAGCTTGCTCCTTCTGCTTGTCTTGGCTCTCCGCCATGGCATCTCAAACGTGTCGTAAGACACTAAGGCGCGTCGATAAAAACTTATCGATGTGCTTTCGCACAGATACAGGGCTGACATCGGGGAATCCTCCTCCCTCAAGCCCTGGACCACACACACGTGGCGTTAACGGAACCCTCGGTTTCACTAATCCGTTCACGTAAAACGGGGTAAACCACGTAGATACATGTACCGAATTGTTGATAGCAAATTCAACCATCGGAAGCATCTCACTCCAACTCTTTGGAGAGTCCGGACATAAACTCCGGAGAATATCCTCCACAACGCGATGAACGCGTTCCGTCTGACCGTCCGTCTGCGGGTGATCCGCAGTGGACATGAGGAGCTTGGTGCCTAGCACCTTAAACAACGCTCCCCAGAATTGTCCCGTAACACGGGTATCCCGATCCGACACAACGGAATCGGGTAGACAATGCTGTCGAAAGACACGGTCTAGGAACACTTTCGCTGTTCCATGTCCATCTATGGTCTCTGGCACAACCGCCAGGTGAGCCATCTTGCTCAAACGGTCTACAAAGACCAATATGCATGTGTTCCTGGCCTTATCTTTCGGAAAACCGAAGATAAAATCCATGCTAATGGATTTCCAACACTCCGTTGGAACCGATAAGCTCGCCAAAGGCGCAGCTGAACTTGCAGAGGGTTTAACCCTCTGACACGTCTCACAGGTACGTATATACGCACCGACCCACATATACATATTGGGCCACCAATACAAAGCGCTTAAAGCGCTGTAGGTCTTATCACGAACTAAATGACCCCCGGTAGGGGCGTCATGTGCCTCAAAGAGGACTCTATACTTCAGTTCCTCATCATGAGGAACTACCACCCGCGGAGTGTCCTCCGCGCTCATGCTATAAAATAGCAGTCCGTCACAGTACCTGTAACGGTGTAAACGAGCTTTAGATCGACTTGACAGGGTTGGCTCAGACGAGCCAAGTCCCTTTTAACCTAACTCGCTGATAAGCGCCGTACACTGCGGGTCTTTCTCATACGCCTGGTGTATGAGATCCACCACATACGTGGTGACGAATGTCGCGTGAGCGAGCTCGTAATCGGGATGACGCGACAACGCGTCCGCAAGCACGTTCTGCTTTCCAGGTTTAAACTTAACCTCAAAGTTGTACTCCGCAAAGAAGTAGAGCCAACGGGCCATCCGTTGGGAGAGATGAGGCGACTTTGTCGCTGTCCGTAAGGACGCGTGGTCAGTATAAACCACGAACGGCTTCGAGCCGAGTAGGTGAACCCTAGATTTGACAAAAGCATACTTCATTTCAAGTAGCTCCTTGTCATGAACGGGATAATTCCGTTCCGCAGCTTTAAGCTGCCTCGACTCAAACGCAATTACGCGTTCCCTTCCTGCATCGTCTGCTTGTAACAAAGCACATCCGATTGCGAAATCGGAGGCGTTGCAGACGATACTAAATGGTTTCCCAGAATCTGGTAGAGTAATAACGGGAGCTTTTAACAAGATCTCCTTTACCTCTTTAAAAGCGTTCTGGTGTTTGGTTTCCCAACACCAATCCACGTCCTTCTTAAGAAGGTCGGTTAATGGCTTCGCCATTTCAGCGTAGTTCTTGCTGTATTTGTGGAGATAGTTGGCTAATCCTAGCCACTTCCGTAAATCTGTAAGATTTACAGGCGAAGGCCACTCAACAATGGCTTTCACTTCGCGGGATCCGCCCGCACTCCATCCTTACCGATGAAGCATCCGAGGAAATGAATTTCCTCAGCACCAAAGATACATTTGGATGCGTTTGCATACAACTTATGCTCTCGCATACATTCGAGAACCGCTCGAAGGTATATCAGATGCGTCTAAACATCAGAAGAGTCGTCTTCCGCACGACTATGAACGAATATATCGTCGAAGTACGTCTGAGCGTACTTTCTGTGAGGGCGGAAGAGTTGAGTCACCAAGCGATTGAAAGTCGCTGGTGCATTCGAAAGCCCATGTGGCATAACAAGCCACTCCCACAGCATGCCGCTAGGCGTGCTGACCGCTGTAAGCGGAATATCGGACGCTTGCATGAGCACCTGATAATACCCTTCCACCATATCTAAGGCACTGTACACCGTACAGCCCACCATATTGTTCTGTAGGACATGATTACGAGGAATCAGAGCCTGCATGGGTACAGTAGATGCATTCAGCTTGTTGTACGCATGCACAATGCGCCACTTTCCGTTCGGTTTACGAACACAAAAAGTGCGAGATGAGTGGGGAGACTTGCTCTCCCGTACCATCCCTGTCTCTTCTTTCCCCTTGAAGAATGCGTCGATGACGTCGCATTGTTCCTTGGGGAGAGGCCACTGCCTAGTGACGCAGTATTTGGTTCCAGGAACCAAATCAATTTCATGTCGGACTCCCCGATCCGGTGGTAATCCAATCGGCGTGTTGTCACTAATGACATCTCCGAATTTCTTTAACAAGGAATGGTAAGGGTCCTCAGGATCCGCAAGGATCTTGAGGCCGCTTCGGGCATTTAATGCCTGTTTGGTTTGCACCAAACTGACTCGTCCATCTTGTAAGAGGAGTTCAACTCCTCTTCCGGACGTAATATGACAACCTCGTCGATTTCATCTGCTTTCAAAGCAGTTTCAAATTTGTTGAAGGACATCTCCTCCAACGACAACAGTTCGCCTACCCCAGGCAACCGTTCCAGGCTTAGGCCTTCTGTGACAACACCTGTCACACTATTCAGCATCCTATAGGACTGCTGACTACTGGTCTCGGGACTCATCCCGACACCCAGATGGGGGGGAGTCAATTGCCCCATCTATTGGAAGCGCCACGCGCCTATCCACAGAGGTCTCTACCTCTACCACCGGTGACTCGCCGGTCTCACCTATTACGGCGTAATCGGAATCATTTCCGATGTGCGAAAGAGACGAACTTCGGGTATCTTCGCTTGGAAGCGCCTCGCGCTTAACCACAGGGGTCTCTACCCCTACCACTGGAGTCGCAACTTGTTCGCCGGACACGGCGTGGTCGGAATCAATTCCGACCTGCAGAAGAGACGAACTTCGGGTCTATTCTCTAAGAGCCTCGCGCTTACCCTCAGAGGATTCCACCTCTATCACTGGCGACTCACCAGTCTCGCCTATATCGGCGCGGGGATTAACCGCCGAATCCCCCTCGTTAAGGAACTCTTCCTTAACGCCATTGGGAATGGTCATTTCGGACATCCCAATCTCTGGCATCTCACGCCAGAATCACTTTTGCGATCGAGCAAAGGTGGGTTCATGACTCGCCAATGCTTCACCCGACCGCGGGTGCGTTGAGCCAATGTACTTAGACTTCCAGTCTATCCATGGCTCGTGGCGTTCCAGCCACTTCATGCCCAGAATGAGGTCATACCTCGAGTACAAATCCAGGACTAGGCAACGTTCTAAGCTGTCGAAGTCTGCAAACTTCAGCTTAAGGTCAATCGAGACCTTGGGTACAGTAATCTGTACGCCCGTCGCAAGACGGACCGTGACAACGTCACGAGAACGTGCCTCTAGGGCCTCGGCATACAGCCGACTCTTCTCCACAGAAGCTCGTCTGACATAATTGTCAGACGTTCCAGAGTCTATCAAGACTCTCCAAGTCTTATCAAAGCCTTTCACGTCCGCAAGGACTACCAGCAAACCTGGCTGGTACACCAACTCGGTGCTAGAAAGCACCGCTTCCCTCGGGTCTTTGTGCTGGCATCCCCTACCCTGGGGCTTAACAGCACTGAGGGGTCCCCCAGTAGGGCTCCCCGCACCTACTGAGAGCCGTCGTTTCCCGAAGGTTTGTACAAGGGATTTTTCCCCACCCTTGGTCCCTTGTAGCGAGTGTCTCGCTGGGGATTTTTCGGACACCTGTTCCGCAGGTGATCCGTGCTTCCACACTGGAAGCATCTTAGCGGCCCATGCCGCTGCGACATAGCTAAGAGCTCTGCCTCTAAGCTCTGTGAAAAAGAGTCAGAGTAACTCTTAGCGGGAGGATTCTCCTCCGCTTCGACCTGAATCAGGTCCATGGGTTCAGGACCCACCTTAGAGGAACGGAAGTTCCTCTCAGCGTTGAACGCCATCTTGAACGCCTCCTCCAGGGATTCGGGTAGGCATCGGAACAATTCCGAACGTGCTGGCCCTTCTCTCAGGCCTCCCATGAAGACGGGGATGGACACATTGTCCGAATACGCTTTCGCGTACATCCCTTACAACAGGGTCTTAAGCTCCTGGATATAAATCTCCAGGTCCTTAGTGCCTTGACGGCACCTCAGGAACGCCAGTTGATTCTGGAAAACCAGATCAGGCGTTGCGTACATGTCCATGAGCTTCTGCTTAAGGACCTTCCATGTTGGGAACACGCTCGTGACCGAATCCGGACATGTAAACGCCCATGTACGGGCTTTGCCCGTAAGATGGGTCGATGCAAGTCCCACTTGCAAGTGATCAGCGGTCATGTTCGCTGTGGCGAAGGCCGTTTCGACCTCTCGCAACCAAACGTAAAGGTTGTCACCCTTCTCTCCGGTGAACTTCTTTATCTTAAACTATAATGGAGGGTGCACCCCCCCCGGAATGACCTCCACTGCAACTAGCCTCATGAGCGATGAGGGCATTTACCCTTGCCTTTACGGCCTCAAGGCCCTGATCCACTAGGAGCTTCATGACTTCTTCCCCCGTTAAGGGTAACAGCCTTTTAAAGGCTTCCTGCTGGACGAGGGTCAAAATATCCCAATCGTCCTAATTCATCCTTTGCAGAGGATGCCTAGTCTACCAACACAGGTGTTGGATTGACTACAAGTGCTACCAGATGTAGCCGGTGCGTATACGCCCGGTGCGGCTAGCGCACAGAGGAAGACTTTTCCTTAAAGCGGCGTTCGCCGCTACTTAGCCAATACGCCCTTTTAAAGGGCTTAGTAGGAGAACTCTACTACTCGGGGCCAAGATTCCCGGTTTTTTTACAACTTAGCCTTAACGGCTGTATTCCCTTTACGGGATGTAGGTAAAGGAAGGGCTCCCTCTTACCTATGACACTCAGTGCGCGCGCGACCGGTTGAGGTCGCACGTCCGCAAGATAGACTGAAATGTAAACTGAATATATTTAATATGTAATTAGCCTAAATTAATTTAAACTAATATAAACTATATGTAATACTAAGTAGAATATTCCTAATTCTTACCTAGCTAAAATGTAGTGTACACACCTGTGTACTGATACGTGGATGGCTGACACACCACCACACCAAGGGCCCCTGACCTGATTGTTAAAATAACCAAAGGTTCAGAACCTTTCAAACCGGCCAATACTGACCCTAACCGTGGTGTACTCATGTACACCAACACTAAATGTAACCCGAATGTAACCCCGTTACACCAGGCGTATGAGAAAGACCCACAGTGTACGGCGCTTATCAGCGCGTTGGGTGGAAAGGGACTTGGCTCGTCTGAGCCAACCCTGTCAAGTCGAGCTAAAGCTCGTTTACACCGTTACAGGTACTGTGACGGTTTGCTATATTATAGCACGAGCGTTGGAGGACACTCCGCGGGTGGTAGTTCCTCATGATGAGGAACGGAAGTATAGAGTCCTCTTTGAGGCACATGACGCCCCTACCGGGGGTCATTTAGTTCGTGATAAGACCTACAGCGCTTTAAGCGCTTTGTATTGGTGGCCCAATATGTATATGTGGGTCGGTGCGTATATCCGTACCTGTGAGACGTGTCAGAGGGTTAAACCCTCTGCAAGTTCAGCTGCGCCTTTGGCGAGCTTATCGGTTCCAACGGAGTGTTGGAAATCCATTAGCATGGATTTTATCTTCGGTTTTCCGAAAGATAAGGCCAGGAACACATGCATATTGGTCTTTGTAGACCGTTTGAGCAAGATGGCTCACCTGGCGGTTGTGCCAGAGACCATAGATGGACATGGAACAGCGAAAGTGTTCCTAGACCGTGTCTTTCGACAGCATTGTCTACCCGATTCCGTTGTATCGGATTGGGATCCCCGTTTTACGGGACAGTTTTGGGGGGCGTTGTTTAAGGTGCTGGGCACCAGGCTCCTCATGTCCACTGTGGATCATCCGCAGACGGATGGTCAAACGGAACGCGTTAATCGCGTTGTAGAGGATATTCTCCGGAGTTTATGTCCGGATTCTCCAAAGAGTTGGAGTGAGATGCTTCCTATGGCCGAATTTGCTATAAACAATTCGGTCCATGCATCTACGGGGTTTACCACGTTTTACGTGAACGGATTAGTGAATCCGAGGGTTCCGTTGACGCCACGTGTGTGTGGCCCAGGGATTAAGGGGGTAGGATTCCCCGATGTCAGCCCTGTATCTGTGCGAAAGCACATCGATAAGTTTTTATCGACGCGCCTTAGTGTCTTACGACACGTTTGAGATGCCATGGTGGAAAGACAAGACAGGCAAAAGGAACAGGCCGACCTCAAGGGTCGGCGTAACGAAAGGGCGTACAAAGTAGGAGAAATTGTTTTATTAAACGCTAAGAATCTTCCTACACATGCAGTTTCCAACGTGTTGCGGAAAAATTTGCGCCCCAGGTTTGTGGGGCCTTTTAAGGTACTAGCCCGAAAGGGCTTGGCGTATACCTTGGATATCCCGAAGGCGATGCGTACGCATCCAACCTTCTATGTGGGTATGCTTAAGCCATACCAGAACCCGGAGGCGGGTCCCCTCTTGGATGAGGTTGGGAAGTCGGATAGCCGAAAGGCACGACAGGTGGAACATCTCCGACAGCATCGAAATATGACCCTGAAGCTCCGTAACGAGAGACTTGAGGGAGGCAAGCCGCCCTTCCAGGCGTTCATTCTCACGCCCCTCGTCGCGGATACCCTCCTGGGCATCATGGATGCGACGGCGGTGTCGATCACAGCGCTCGTGGAACTCACGTCACAATATCGCGACCTCCTCCTCCAGTTCTCGATACGGAGGGTACTCCACATTACCATGTGGATCGTCTGATGGCACGACGCCATCATCGGGGTGAGACCCAGTACCTGGTGAAGTGGAAAGGTTATCCACATTCACAGCGTTCATGGGAGTCCGAGACTCCCCTGCGGCAGGATTGCCGTGACGTCGTTGACGCTTTCGAGCGGGAGAACCCCGCTGAGAGTCAACGACCAAAGGGGCACGAGAAGCCCCTTCACTCCCAGTAATTGGGAGTTCGCCGGAGGCAGATGTGGCGCTCACACTGTCCTCTGGCGCCGTGGTGGAGACAGGGGCTCTGGAGTAGCGCGTGCGATATCGAGCACGTAATAGCTCCATCGCTTCGGCTCTGGCGAATCGCGCAACGCCCTCTCCACCCAAATGTCACGACGGGAATAGATGTTGTGCAGCTCATTGCTGGGGACAAGCTTCTCCCCTTCCGCCCAAGCGCGGAACTTCTTCTCCGCATCCTCAGCACTATCTCCCTGAGAAAGAACGATAGGAACCTCGCGGAGGTTCTCAACAGGGGCACTCTGTGCCTTCCTGTAGAGGAGTTCTCGGTATGAGACGCTAGTGAACTGCTTTTGCGTGAGCAGTTGTTGCCGGAGTTTCTTACGGCGTTTGCATTGATACGGCTGTTCAGCCGCGGGGCCAGGGGTATAGGATGCTAAACCAGTCCTTACCACACACCTTGCCCACTTTGGAAGGTCATGAGGACCTTCAAAATTATAGGCCGCCCGTGGCGGGCGTTTGGGGGCGCGTAACGCAGCCCTTAGTGCCTGTGCGGCAAGCCGGCTTTCATGAGCTGCGTCCAGCTCATTGGTGACGATCGCCTTCGGCGATACGGATGTATCATCTGACATTGGCAGGGGTGGCGCACTAGTTAGTGAATTTTACCCACGCGTGGGGAACGGATTAGGCTGCCGACATCGCCGTTCGGCGTTGTCGGAGCGGTCAACCGTTGGGGAGATATCCCCAAGGGCATCCACATCCGAGTTCTCGGAATAATCTACCTCCTCTAGAGGAGACTCCATAGCACCACTGAAGGTGTTCATGGATAGCCAGAGGTACTGGCGTTGGAGTTCTCCAACAAAATTTTGTTTATTGCGTAAGCAATAGTCTTGATGGGGAAGGATGTAACAGGGTTACATTCGAGTCACATTTAGTAGGTGGTGTTTGTAATTACACTACGGTTGGGGTCAGTATTGACCGGTTCGAAAGGTTTTGAACCATTGGTTATCTTAACCAATCAGGGCAGGAGCCCTTGAAGGGTGGCGTGTCAGCCATCCACGTGTCGGTACACAGGTGGTGTACACTACATTTTAGCTAGGTACGAATTTGGTAAGTTCTACTTAGTATTACATATAGTTTACATTTGTTAAATTAATTTAGGCTAATTATATACTAAATATACATTCAGTTTACATTTTCACTCAACAACTGCAGACGCGCGACCTCGACCGGTCGCGCGTGTAGTGAGTGTAGTAGCGTAAGGGGAGTTCTTCCCTTAGCTACCCCCTTATTAAGGGATCGCTGTGTTAAGGCGTTAGCTGTGCTAACTGGTAAGCCAAAGTGGAATCTTGGCCCCGAGTAGGAGAGCTCTCTCCTAATAATCCCTTTATAAGGGCGTATCGGCTAAGTAGCGGCGAACGCCGCTTTAAGGAAAGTTTTCCTCTGTGCGCTAGCCGCACCGTGCTTATACGCACCGGCTACATTTTCCGTCCACATTTACATAGGAGACTTTCTCCTTGGATTAGCTCTCGTGACAATACGGTTGAGTTCTTACGTGGCATCCTCAGGCTCCTCTGCACAGTAATTAACGCTAAGCCCCTGGATACAAACACCGCATGAAAATAGTTCGCTTAATCCTTTTATCCTTCTTATTTACCCGGATCATGTTATATTCAGTGTTTTTTTCAAAATGAATTCACTGTGCGGAATTGAACTCCTCCGTCAGTTATAATTACATGTAAATGACACCTGAACTTTTTTTCAAACATACCTTGAAATGTTCGAAAAATTTTGCTGCTCTGTCTTTTGTGAGAACATCCAAAATCGCGCATAGTTTGAAGAATCGCTTACAAGTACGACCAGAAATATGTTTCCACGCTGGATACAAGGCTTAATTGGACCTTTATGGTCCCTAAAAAATCTGCCGCAGACAAGTTCAATCGGCGCGTTCAAACCAGATTCTTTCTTTTATTGACGTTTATTTGTTTCCTTGACCTCAATACACGTCCAGTTAGGATGGTCCTAGCCGAGCGCCTATAAGGGTTACTCACGAGGGTTCTCCCATCTTTACACGCGCCAGTTCATCTTTCTGGCGCACATGATCAGCAGCATAGCCCCTTATATGAAAACAGAATGCGCGCTGCTCAAATCCCGGAAGATCAAATCAAAATTATGGACATTTTTCGAAGAAATCCAGTCGCTTCTTCGCCGGCATATCCAGCGCCGCGACATCGCACGTCGAGACTTTATTGACGACGTTTCCTGTTACACGGGGAACGGAGAATCTTTGACCCGATGCACATCGGTTGCGGTTTCTTCAACAACGAATCAATCGAAAATACTAATAATAATTTTTCCGCAACAGATGCGCGAGAATGGTGCACTTTGACCATTTGTGCATGGCACCAGCTCTAAAGCCATGATATTAGCTGACGAATAAGTCCACTATTGCGATAGATCCATAAGACATCAAAATATCTCGGTGCGAATTCCCTCTCGGGCGTAACAGATGTGAAACACGCATTTTTTAACCCCTGTGGCAAAACGAGCCACTCCCAAAGAATTCCGCGTGGAGTGCTTACCGCCGTTAGAAGGATATCCTTCTCACGCATTAATATTTGATAAAAAAATCTATTCCCTAAGTTGAGAGCTCTAAATACGGTGCTCCCGCGAATGCCGTAATGGTATTGGCGTTCAGCCGGCAGCGATCGTACATTTTAGTGGTACCGTTGCTGCATTCAACTTATTATATGCATGAAAGATTCGCCGTTCTTCTGTGGATTTTTTTTTCACACAGAAGGTGGGGATGCTGTGCGGTGAGGTGGACTTCCTCACTTGGTTTTCTTTACGGTGAGCTTCAAGGAACGCGTTGATCCATTTCACCTTATCACGTGGAGAAGACCATTACCACGTGATAAAAGTCTTGGTGCCTGGCACGGGGTCTATCACATGTCAAGTCTCTTCCCTTTATCGCTCGGAGGCTTACATGGGGTTCTTTCTGCTAATAGGACAGCGTATTCCCAAAAACATCAACGTAAGGGGGTCGCTTTAACCCAGCTTTGCGCTTCAGTGCTAAACTTTTGTTTTATCATCAAGGATGCACTTGTTACAAATGTTGCGTGCTTGTAAACTGGATATTTGCTCGTTTGTATCCACGATTCATCATTGACAACAATGAGAGTTTGATGAGCCGCCATCAAACCATGCACACATGGTGATTTTGGTACCATGCCGCTTAACCTTGAGGTCGATAAGTCATTTTGGGTCAACCTGCACATGTTGACGAGAAGTTATGCTAGCGTTATAGCATGTCCGATATCATGTAAAAAAAATATTTGCAGTAAGGCGTCCCGCCTCTACTGGGTATTCACGTTTTTAAACTCTTTTCTGTTGATAAGGGTTTGGTCATTGCGATAAAAACGATGTAGAAGTGACCCACGTCAAGTGTCAAAGCTGATGCGTAAGCATTAGCTATATGATTCTTTAAAAAATACACCTTTGGTGCATCCGGAGTACCAGTTCTTGGCTGCGTTTTGGGCAACAAAAATCTCGTCCTGATCCAGAGAAGATCAGGGTGATACTTGAATGGATTGAGTCTAACAACGTCAAGGAACCCCGTACGTTCCTTTGGATGGCAACACACTTGCATAAAATATTCCTGCGATTGTGCAGGCATAATTCACCCTCTTTCGAGAATGTAAGAAGGACGTTGAATGCATCAGGATACCCAATATCAAGAAGCTTTTGACGCAGTGTTGTGGAGAACGAAGCACATGTTCTTGATATAGCCGATAATAATCGACTGTTTCACATCGTATGCAACGCGAGCGATTCTGCAATCGGTTTTGGTTGTGCACTCATACAGCTCGATTACGATGACGATAATCGCATAATATAGTATCAAACGCATTAGTCCCATACGGGGGAGCGCAAACACCCTTTCCATGTAGCATGCAGTGGAGAAATTCCTATCTATCTATTAAGGAGATAGACCCTGTTTTGTTTATACCGACCATGTGGCTTACGAAGGGTCTTAAACTTACCACACCCTTCCCAAAAGAATAGCAAGATGGTTTTCATTCTTTGCACAATACAACTTCACATCGATTGAGTAAGATTAAACGTGATAGCTGATGCTCCATCACGTAGACTTGACTACAATAAAAACCGCCCGGAACAGAAATGACCAGTTCAAAAACATTTCACTTCACTGCACCATCTTCGCCTCTTGTGCAGAAGCGTCATACGAAAGAGACGAAGCGACTCTCTCTATTACTTAAACAATCAATCATAAAAGGAGCGGGAAGAACTTCCAGGTTCTTTCGGGCTAGCGTGCATCGGTTGCATCCTGCTGCTATGTAGCCCAGACTAAGAAGATGACCGTCGCATTGTTGTTCCCAATGATGATCCCAAACACGGAATCATGGTTAAGAATCATGATGCTCCAATTTCGGGGCATCACGGTCGTGAGAATATATACGCTTGTTTTGCTCGCGAATTCTACTGGAGGAACCAGCAAGCACGCTTGAGAGATTTGCCAGAAAATACAATCTTCGTAAACTGGGCGGATCCCCTTAAATTCCTGTCGGTTCCAACCCGGTGATGAAATTCCATTTGATCGACTTTGGTTTTGTTCCGCCCGACAACATAGCACCTAGATCGAAGAAGGGGTGTAGGAAACTAGCGCAAATTTATTGACAGTAACCGATCTGATCGGAATCATGCTGCCCGCTGATCACAGCTGGTACTCTCGCTGTATTTGTGTAGATAATTGGCTAATCCAAGCCAATTCCGTAAATCTCTAAGAAAGCACAGGCGAAGGCCACTCCACAATGGCTTTCACCTTCGCGAGATCCGCCCGCACTCCATCCTTACCGATGGAGCATCCGAGGAAAGGGATTTCCATGGCACCAAAAATATATTTGAATGCGTTTGCATATAACCTATTCTCCCGCATACATTCGAGCACGGCTTGAAGATGTATTAGGTGCGTCTGAACATCAGACGTGTCGCCTTCCACGCGACTATGAACGAATATATCGTCGAAGTACATCTGAGATTACTTTCTATGAGGGAGAAAGAGTTGTGTCACCAAGGGATTAAAAGTCGATGGTGCATTTGGAAGACCATGTGGCATAACAAGTCACTCCCACAGCATGCCACTAGGCGTGCTGACCGCTGTAATCGGAATATCGGACGCTCGCATGAGCACCTGATAATACCCGTCCACCAGATCTAAGGCGCTGTAAACAGTACAGCCCGCCATATTGTTCTGAAGAACATCCTTCCGAGGAATAGGAGTTTGCACGGGTACAGTAGCTGCATTCCGCTTATTGTACGCATGCGCAATGCGCCACTTTTCGGTCGGTTTACGAACGCAAAAAGTGGGAGATGAGTGGGGAGACTTGCTCTCCCGTAACATCCCTGCCTCTTCTTTCTCCTTGAAGAATGCGTCGATGACTTAGCATTGCTCCTTGGGGAGTAGCCACTGCCTAGTGACGCAGTATTTGGTTCCAGTAACCAAGTCAATTTCATGTCGGACTCCCCGATCCGGTGGTAACCCCATCGGCGGGCTGTCACTAATGACATATCCGAATTCCTTAAAGGAATGGTAAGGGTCCTCAGGATCCGCAAGGATCTTGTGACCGCTTCGGGCATTCAATGCCTGTTTGGTTTGCACCAAAACGGACTCGTCCATCGAGGATGAGGAGTTTAAATCCTCTTCCGGACGCAACACGACGACCTCGTCGATTTCATCTGCTTTCAAAGCAGTTTCAAACTTGTTGAAGGACATCTCCTCCAACGACAACAGTTCGCCTACCCCAGGCAACCGTTCCAGGATTACGCCTTCCGTGACAACACGTGTCACTCTATTCAGCATCCGATAGGACTGCTGACTACTGGCCTCGGGACTCGTCCCGGGACCCAGATGGGGGGAGTCAATTGCCCCATCTATTGGAAGCGCATCGCGCCTATCCACAGAGGTTTTTTCCTCTACCACCGGTGACTCGCCGGTCTCACCTAATACGGCGTGGTCGGAATCAATTCCGACGTGCGAAAGAGACGAACTACGGGTCTCTTCTCTAGGAAGCGCCTCGCGCTTAACCTCAGAGGAATCCACCTCTACCACTGGCGACTCACCTGTCTCGCCTATCTTGGCGTGGGGATTAACCGCCGAATCCACCTCGTCAAGGAACGCTTCCTTGACCTTAATGGGACTGATTCATATCAGACATCCCAATCTCTGGCATCTCACTCCAGAATCGCTTTTGCGATCGAGCAAAGGTGGGTTCATGACTCGCCAATGCTTCACCCGATCGCGGGTGCGTTGAGACAATGGACTTAGACTTCCATTCTATCCATGGCTCGTGGCGTTCCAGCCACTTCATGCCCAGAATGAGGTCATACTCGAGTCCAAATCCAGGACTAGGCAACGTTCTAAGCTGTCGAAGTCTGCAAACTTCAGCTTAAGGTCAATCGATACCTTGGGTACAGTAATCTGTACGCCCGTCGCTAGACGGACCGTGACGACGTCACGAAAAGGTGCCTCTAGGGCCTCGGCATACAGCCGACTCTTCTCCACAGAAGCCCGTCTGACATAGTTGTCAGACGCTCCAGAGTCTATCAAGACTCTCCAAGGCTTATCAAAGCCTTTCACGTCCGCAAGGACGACCAGCAACCCTGGCTGGTACACCAACTCGGTGCTAGAAAGCACCGTTTCCCTCGGGGCTTTGTGCTGTTGTACCCTACCCTGGGGATTAACAACACTGAGGGATCCCCCAGTAGGGCGCCCCGCACCTATTGGGAGCCGTCGTTTCCCGACGGCTTGGGCGAGGGACTTTTACCCGCCCTCAGCACCTTATAGCGATTGTCTCGCTGGGGATTTCGCGGACATCTGTTCCGCAGATGATCCGAACTTCCACACTGGAAGCATCTTAGCGGCCCATGCCGCTGCAACATTGCAAGGAGCTCCTCTTCGAAGCCCTGGGAAAAGGAGTCAGAGTGACTCCTAGCGGTAGATTTCTCTTGCGAATCGACCCGACTAAGGTCCATGGGTTCAGGACCAACCTTTGAGGAACGAAAGTTCCTTTCGGCGTTAAACGCTATCTTGAACGCCTCCCCCAGGGATTGTGGTCGGCATCGGAATAGCTCCGAACGTGCTGGTCCTTCTTTCAGGCCTCCCATGAACACGGGAATGGACACATCGTCCGAATACGCTTTCGCGTACATCCCTGCTAACAGGGTCTTCAGTTCTTTGATGTATGTCTCCAAGTCCCTAGTGCCCTGACGGCACCTCAAAGAACGCAAGCTGATTCTGGAAAACCAGATCAGGCGTAGCGTACATGTCCATAAGCTTTCGCTTAAGGGATTCCCAGGTCGGGGAAACGTTCGTGACCGAATCCGGACACGTAAACGCACATGTACGGGCTCTGCCCGTAAGATGGGTTAGTGCAAGTCCCACTTTCAAGTGATCCTCGATCAATTCGCTGTGGCGAAGGCCGTTTCGATCTCACGAAGCCACACATAAAGGTTATCACCTTTTTCACTGGTGAATTCCTTTTTCTTAAAGGATAACGAAGGTCGCACCCCCGTAGACGTGGAGTGACTTCCACGAAAACTCGCCTCGTGGGCGATGAGGGCGTTGACCCTCGCCTTTACGGCATCAAGGCCCTGCTGCGCTAGGAGCTGCATGCCTTCGTCACCCAATATGAGTACGAGCCTCTTAAAGGCTTCTTGTTGGACGTGGTTAGCTTACCCCAATCGTCCTGATTCATCCTTTTCAGAGGATGCCGTCTACCAACACAGGTGTTGGATTGACTACGAGTGCTACCAGATGTAGCCGGTGCGTAAACGCACGGTGCGGCTAGCTCACAGAGGAAGACTTTCCTCAAGAGGCGTTACGCCTCTACTTAGCCGATACGCCCTAATAAAAGAGCTTAGCATGATATTTCTCTCTCGCTCGGGGCCAAGATTTCCCCAGTTTCCTTTAGCGTACGCTAAAGCTTAATCTTTACGCTTTTCCTTAGTAGGGAGTATCTAGGGGAGGTACTCCTCTACTACAACACTCACAGCACGCTCGACCTTTCTCGGTCGAACGTCTAGCTGTACTTTAGAGTGAAATGGAAACTGATTTATATTTAATATGTAATTAGCCTAAATTAATAAACTAATGTAAAATATATGTAATACTAGGTAGAACTTACTTAATTCGTACCTAGACGAAATTTAGTGCACACCACCTGTGTACCAACACGTGGCAGACTGCCACGCCTTCACCAAGGGCTACCGACCTGATTGGTTAAAACAACCAATAGATCCGAAACTTTCGGACCGGTCAATACTTGACCTCAACCGTTGTGTATTTACGTACACCAACGTAACCAAATGTAACCCCGTTACAGCTTGCCACCGACGTCGCCACAAATTCGGCTTATGTCGTCGAAAGGGCCACTGCCGTCTTCTTTTTTCACCCCCAATTCACCACAAAACCATTTACGAAAACAAACATTGCAGAGACGCTCTTTCGATCCGTGCGATCTGCGGTAAAATCCGCATCGCTGAAGCAGATAATTGTCAAAGGTTGCGGGAGTTCGTCATCGTGTTTTAGACTGCTCTTCAAACCGCTTGTCCCTTTTAGATACTTGAGAATCCTCTTGGAAATCTTGTAGTCGCCCACGGTAGGGGCATGAGTTCTTCTTGTTGCACGTGCACGGCGAACAAAATGTCGGGGCGCGTGCACCGTGAAATCCACAACAAACTTCCGACAAGGGACAGAAAACTCGTGATGCTTGGCTTGTCAGGCTTAGACTTGACCGGCGATAATTCACAATTTTTTTGCCATCACTTAAATCCAGCACCGGCGTTTTAGCCGGGTACATTTTCGAGATAGCATGTGGGTATGTAACACTTCATTTATGGTCGCTCTTGGTCGAGGACTTACCCGTGCTGCGGATCTCCTCCGATCCGCATACCCAAAAACTTTGTCACGTTAATGAGATCTTTAACGTATACACCTTCATATCCAGAAAAAATTTCGAGACAATTTCATTGTTGGTGCCCGCGGCCAGAAGGTCATCAACATAGGCGCCAACCAACCACAATTGGTTCCAGTTTTATTCATCTTAACAAATATACATGTATCTGTCACTCACTGCGTGAATCCCAAATTTTCCAGTGTTTTACAGAGTCACTCATGCCACAAACTACCCGCCTGTTCCAGGCCGTACAAATTTCGCTTGAGCCTTAGAGCCAACTTTTTCTTGGAATACACTCCAAAAACTGCCATTTTCTCTTCGGTTATATCCATCCGTTGCGGTATTTGCAAGTATATCTCGACATCTTCTTCGGCCATGGCCTTAGGATAGGCACTGGGCACGTCGCCATGACGTGCGTCCACACACCAAATATGGGCCAGCGTCAAAATGACTTTAACATTGTTTAACTCCATGAAGGTCGAAAACGTGAAAAATAATCATCCCCATAGACCGGTTTATCGCCCCTCGTCACAAGTCTCACCTTGCACCTCTCTACCGACCCATCCGAATTCAGTTTGGTCTTATAGACCCATTTGTCGGTAGAGGGTTCTTTTCGGGCGGGCGACGAACAACGGTCCAGGTATCCATATCCTCTAGCTACTTCAATTCAGTCCGCTCGGCCACGTGCCACATTGCGCTATTTCCACCGGCGTGAGCCTCCCTGTATTTTTTAGGGTCTGGATCAGCCGCCGCCGCAAGATTTACACTGTTCACTTCTGACACGGCAAACATGCATAGCGCGCTTCCATCAACCGGACTGTAACACCCGTCAACGGTTGTGCCGGTCTTTCCAATGTTATCCAAAATTTCCACACTTGTACTTCGTTTTAGTTCTCTTGAGTCTTCAAAGGCTTTGGCTTTCGCCGTCTTATTTCGCCTTCTACTTAATTTTCTGACACTCGAGCCATCCGTTTTATGTTTACGCCTTGCGGAAACTGCATCAAGCGGCTCGTTATTTATAACAGGCACATCCAAAAAATTTCTTTCAACACGTTTTGAGCGAGACTTTTCCAAAGTCTCAAGCTCATTTTCTTCATCGATTTCCAGATTTCTCGAAATCTTCTTGCTCGTCTCCTCACTTAGTGTCTCGATCGCGGTAACATTCCGCGTCACTGAGACCACTCGGTCCTTAAGGAGAAGCATCTTGTAGCCCTTGGTTTTATCGTTTTTCCCGATGATTAATGCGCGCCCTTCATGCCGCGCCAGATCCTTCTTCTTAGGGTCTCGTGCATGGCGACCCAAAAACCACAATGTCAGTAAGAACTGGGCGCTTACTCGTAAGAATTAGATTGGCGATAAGCGCTCTTGGTTCACCCTTGCCGGAGTACGGTTGCGTATATAAGCGGCATACACAGCCGCCTCCGACCAAAACATCAAAGTGACATCAGAACCAAAAATCATACACCGGACCATCTTGAAAATGGTCCGGTTCATTCGTTCGGCTTTCCCGTTCGAAGCGGGATTGCCAGATGATTTAACTTGGCGACGAATACCAGTTTGCTTACAAAACAACTCCACGTTCTGGTACTCGCCGCCGCCATCGGTTCGAAGCACGTGCACACGACACGAAAACTTGTTTTCAAAATACGTCAAGAAATGTTCAAACATTTTAGCCGCCCTTTCTTCGATCGGGCGACAAACACGCGTACATAATTTGTAAAGTGATCCACAAACACGACAAACAAACGATTTTCGTGACGATCGCGAGGAGTAATCGGACTTCAGGTCGCTGCATATTACTCCTCCAATCCTGTTGATTGGTGCATTCTTCCCACTGTCTTGTTCGGGATGTGCCCTGCGCGTTGCTTTGCCCTCAGCACAGGTCAGGCAACTTGGTCTCTTGTGTCTGTTAAGACTATGCCTGACCTGGGGTCCCTGGCCAGTCTTTCGACTGTGTCATAGGCCAGGTGACCTAAGCGCACGTGGAAGTGATGTAGACTTCCCTTATGCGCTTCGAACAGAGCATCATCTTGAACGGCAGACAAAACCTTGCCTTCAAACGTCGGACCAGTTTTTGCTGGCCTCACACAAGACAGATTTGCGATGAACACGGAAGCAAAAGTTTTAACCGGAAAAAAGTGTTCTTCTATTCAAATTTTAATTTCCATTTGATGCCCATCATCATCGATAGTGCACCCCTCTCACGAAGTCTACCAAGTAAATCAGATTCTTGGACAACTTCGGTGCAAAGTATACTTCACTTAATTCAATCTCCGTTTCCCAGTCTTCATTTGACCGTAGAACTAACCTTCCGACCTTGGTGACCTGTATCGTACCACCGTCGGGTAGGGCAAATGTGTCGTTTGTACCACATTCCCGAACATCATCCAACAGATCTGTGTTCTACACTAAGTGTCTACTAGCACCGCTGTCCACAATCGACAAGATCTCTGTTGGGATTTCCCCAAAAAGACCATTGATTTCTTGGTTCGATCTTGTCTTGAGGGTAGACAATACCAACCTCTTCGACAAACCATCACCAGCCTTCTTTTTTCCTTTATCGGCACCCCCATTTCCGGTCTTCTTTTTGCGCTCAGGACACTGCCTGCGTAAATACTCCAAACTTCCACATACGTGGCACCCCCTTTTTTGATCAGTCGACACGACCGAATTCGCGTGCATTCTCGGGGGTTCTATGGGCCGTATCGATTCATCCTCGATCTCTTGAGCCCACGCAATCAATTCCTTTGCATGCGTCATAAAATCTTGACGCTCAGGGTTATATCTGGTCACCATCATGACTCTCAGTCTTGGCGCCGCACATTTCACAATGTTTTCAACAATTAACTTTTCGCTCGACCCTCTTTCCCTGGCCAGAGCTACTAAGTATAAGTAGTGCTGGGTCATCGTACTACCGGGGTCCTTCTCGGACGCGAACCACGCAGCAGCCTGGTGATGAGAGATGTTCACCCTAAATGCAAACCACATCCTTTCCAAAACGAAAGCTAGCGTTGACAACGTTGTCCACCACGTGCCAACATTTGCGCAAAATGTGCCGACGCCATTCCTTCGAGATACTTACCAAGATTGTTGATCTTGAGGCGATCTGTCCATGCGAAACAGGAAGCTATCTCTGCGATTTCGATAGCTTTAATGAGTATAAACTCCCACTGCTTTGAACTCCAAACCAAGTCCGGGGTAAATCTCCGCGCTGGAGAACATCTGTAAGGTCAACTTGGTAATTTTGTAGGTGGGGTGAGGGCTCATAAACTGAGGCACCTGCATGTACCCAGCACCTAAATTCTCCATGGAAAAATTCTTTGCAGCAGCGTTTTGTGCGGCTGCATTTTCCTCATTTCTGGTAGGCGCAACATTTGCGGCCTGCTTCCTTTCGGCAGCCACCTTAGCTTCAGCCGTAACATTTTCATGTATAACCTTCGCTCCAGCCTCCTTTGGGAGAGCTACATTTTCAGGTACCAGTGCCGGCGACGGCTCTGGCACTAATCTCGTAGCACGCTCCGCTAGTGCGCGTGGCGCTAGGCTATCTTCTACGCCTTCGTCGTCGGTCAAATCCCTAGCGTTAGCTGTTGACCGAACGGACGGAAATTCAGGAGAATCTCACGGAATTCGTTGTCCTGTACGCGAACAGGGGAGGCTTCCCTCGAACATTCACCGCACGACAACGAAAACTTTGTCTGCGCCTGTTCCACAGACACCAGACGGTTTTGGACATCTTTAAGTCCATTTAAAATCGCCTGCAGGGCATCGTTCTGCCCTCCTACGTTTTGGACCTCCGGTTTCTCCTCGAGTTCATCCATATTCAATACAAATCCAACTCCACAACGAGAATCCAAACCACGGTGACTCTCTCGAAAGGTCACTTTCCACAAGAAACGTAAAATCCACTTGTGAACACGATAAAGCAAAAAAAACACTTGAGAGAGACTTGGACCTTGGGCTCATAACCTGTGGAAAAAAAACGTACAAGTTGTAGGTCTTCAAGAGATCTGCAACCACCTGACCTCTTGGTTGAGTCAGGCGGGATCTATGTGGGAAGCTCTGCTCTGCGCGACACGTGCCACGCTGTGAGGTGTTTACAAAAGAGTAAGTTGGAAAGTAAGTTGGTTCTGAGGCTACTTAAGTCGCTAATACAAATCTTTAAGTTGGTCTAGTAACTAAACATGTAACCGAAAATATAAACAGCCAATGGTGTTCCACTCTTCCGAAACGCTGCATCCAAAATTGCTACATGCGTTTCCAACACGCACTTTACCAGCAACTCAATAAACGTTAATGCGAAGTTGCATCCAGAAAATGAAAGAGACAAGATTGAGTTAAGTTTTCATTATCCTGTCTGTAGCTCTGGTAAACGTATGTACCTTGACACGCAGACTTGGCGGCATAAATCTTCGGACGCCTCAGCCGACATGTGGCTAGGACTAGAGCACAGTATATCGACCAACTTAAAAGGGTCTTGTTGGTACTATTAGCCATGGTATTTGAAACGAGAAATCTACATCAACGACTGTGTATGGATGGATACTACGACAGCGGATTTAGAAGCACACAAGCGTTCCTCGGATATATATATATATATATCCCACGATGCAGGGTGCGCAGTTAGCTGGATGTCTCCCATCGTCCGACGATCATCGCTCTTTCCACGGACTAGGTCCGAGTATGTCCATGCTTGTGAAGCTTCGATAGAAGATACTGTGATGCGCAACATGCTGGAAGAAGAACACAACACGTATGGTCATCGTACACGCCATATCGGGCTACATTGGAATTTTTCCATTGACAAGTTGAGCGTGCATTACCTAATTGAGTAAATAAAGTCAACGGTAACGCAACTCCTGCAACTGCGTCCACCAATGTGATGATGGTATTAAGAAATCGAAGAGAATGCTAGGTATCGTAACAGTGTCCAATACGTGCGAGTGAAGTCGAAGTGGATGCTTCCACGTGCGTATGTCACACCTCACAAAGGTTGAAAGTGAGTGTAGCCACTTTGGGCTTTGCGCTTCTAGAATGGTGGAATCCCATTGGCTGTTGGGATGGTATACATTTTTATTTACATTGCCGGTTGCAGTTTTAAGTCGATTAGGTACCGGATAGCCACTTAAGTAACCTTGCATAATATACTTTCAAATTTTCATATTAGGTGGTGTCAAAGTTACCATAAAAGGGGTGGATAAAAAGAGTTTAGATCGGCACCCGATAGCATTTTATCAGGGGTATCAAAGTTCGCCCCCCTCTAGTTAAAATTATTTATCGAACGTTTTGAAACCCGTTAAGAATTTTATTCCCTGCCCGTATCAAAGTTACCTTCAACCGCGAGAACAATTCCGAAGCTTTCCAATAAACAATTATTGTCTATTTTCTTTAAGTATGTCTATACTAGCAGTATGTGTGTGTGGGGGGTCTTCACTCATTTGCCATCTTACATGTCTGAGATGGCATTACAGACATATTTCTAACTCTAGCGACGCTATAGAAGAAAACATGCGCTATTCTTGGGCTTTGGCACTTTCTTTCGACGCACTTCCCGCACGAACGTCTCGAATACGCCGTTACATTTGCTCCTGTGAACGCGCTCGTCTCTATATAGCGCGCATTGTATGAATGTGACATCCGTCGACTTCCTCAGTACTCACTTGGCACTTGATAGGTTCGAGCTCGACCACATCTTTTTTATTATCCACGAGAATGATCGGCGGGAGTGGGCGGCGACTCTCATTGATCTGAAGATGTAGTTAAAAAAAGGGTTGCAATTCCTACTAGGACCATAAATATTATTTAGTCCTATTTGCCACATAATGAAAGCTCAGTACTACGTGAAGAGAAAACCGGGAATCCATAATATAGACAAAAACATATCCATCTTTGTCTATCATCCACTGCCCTCGCAGGGATTCAAAGTCCTGAACAAACTAAACATCACGTCAGAAAGCACAAAACCAAGATCTCATCAACTGTAACAACCGCGATCGTCGTACATCTTGCCCAGCAGTGTCCACTATTTAAAGCATACACGGGTTCCAGTCCTTCACAAAATAATATCTCACAAAGAAAAAGGTAAGTGCACTTTTGCCCACACCACCTTATCCCAGCACCGACATTTGTAAAGTCTCCTGTCCATTAGCAGGTACTGAAAAATGTGAGCTCCATTAGCCTCATTCCAGCAGCATCGATGTGTCCTACCGAACGACTTGTAGAAGGCCTCGCCCTGCGAAATGTAGAGCGTGTCATTGTTCTGTAGCTCATCCACGTCCGAGATCTCTGCACCACTGGAGAGGAACAGCCGCTTCGCACGTACTCGCAGCTTCTTACTAGCCATCTTTTTCAGCCGCGTAATACTATCAGAAGCAAAATTTTATCAACCCCCGTTTAAATTTTATTGACCTGGGGCCGACCAGGTCGATAAAAAATGGCCGATAAAAATGGTTTATCAGATTTTGATGTCCCAGATAATTTTTTTTAACTCGTGGGAAAATAGGATTCTAACGGCCGAAATCCAAGAAGATACATTTAACTTTGACACCCCGTATTAATAAGCACAACTTTACTGAATCCTCCACGGCCGACGATCGGCGCATACCAGCTTGCCTCTACTGCTTATCCCACCTGGTCAAAACTTTCAGGCCAGGTGGTTTAAGATCGCATAAAGTGATTAAGAACGGCGAACCCTATCCGCACCCCATCTTATATAAAATCATGTTTAAACAGAACATTCATTATTTAATCACGATTACGAGAACTAATAAGACTGCTGAAAAATGAGCTCTACGGAAGAAAGTGGCTGAGTTGCGCCAACTAATTCAACGGTCCGTTGCGGCACTGAAGCACGTGTGGTTTACGAAGGATCAAGTCCATCGTGATAACATAAATGGCTGGCACACAGTCGATGCTTTGCCACCCGCTACGACTGGATAACGAGGCGTACACGTACTAATATTAAACTTTTGGTGTGGCAATCACCATCCCCCCAACTGATGTGCAAGCGGATCATTCCTGTCCTCTGTTAGCTTAGAATTGCCCGTCAGCCTTCTGCTGTACAAGGTGACTTGAAGATGCGAATATATTGAAGAGGATGGACGACTACATTGCGTCGGTCACAACACAAAGGAACCCTGCTAGACTCGATTCGACATGTATTTGGATGCTTTTAGGTTGCGTTTTTCTCGACGTGTTTTAGTGCCCCCCCCATCCCCCAACGTTAACGGATTAATGAAGTGTGTGTGCAAAGTGAGCCATGTTACTGAGACACAGCGATGCATGATATAGATTGTGTGCCTAAGCATCGCACGTATTACTTTTTTGAACGTGCCCCAACAGTAAGGTTAAAAGCACGAAGGTAAACAGCGAGAAACGTTATGTATCCTTAGCCCTTGTAGCGATTGGCTACTTTAATTGCATCAAACGCATCGGCAATTGAAGGACCGCCGCTTCGGAGGACTTCTCTTGGAATCTGATGGTACCATAATTGGGACATTCTAACCCAAATCTATCTGCATTCCTTGAATCCCTGCATTTACTTTGTGACAAGTAATTTCTACTTCACTTCACCGTTTTGCTTCGAACGCCATTTGATTCCATATAGGAGACAGCCACGTGCTTCAGTGCCGCAACGGACCGTTGATTGTAGTTGGCGCAACTCAGCCACTTGCTTCCGTAGAGCTCATTTTTCAGCAGTCTTATTAGTTCTCGTAATCGTGATTAAATAATGAATGTTCTGTTTAAACATGATTTTATATAAGATGGGGTGCGGATATCAGAAACATGGGGTGCGGATAGGGTGCCCGTTAAGAACTTTTATTTGTTTTTTTAAAAACATATGTACTGCATCCTTCGGGACAGAAGGTCGCCAAGGACCAGAGCGGCGCCGACTGTAGAGGGTGATCCCTCGCCCAGTATGCATGTCTACGAGAAAGAACTCAGTTGTATAGGACGTTGACTAGAAACGGAGCGCACCATCATCGTTTCTATATTCAGAATTGGATAGACACCGAGGTACCCTATAAAGGTCGAAAATATAGACGATGTCCCTGTGAAAACCAATTAGATCCCATCCTTTCATACCTAATTCTATGTAAAAATAACCTCTCATTTCGGGTTCTCAGCTCCAAGAGTATGTGCAGCTGCATACACTTCAGCATACAAGTCGAGATTCGCGTCATGGGAAGGTTTCAGCAACTCCAGTGCACGGTCCACAAGCTTCTGTGTGACAAGAGGCGATACATCCACCGACGCCGCGCGCAATATACTCATTAAAGTGACACAGTGGGCAACGAGGTGTCTCGTCTCGGGCAAGACACTTTCAAAACGAATCTCCGGCCCACCCCCACTAGATCGTGCTCGGTCTGGATCCTCTAGAGCGAAACGTGCTGCCGCTTCTTCGACCATCAGAGATGCTTGTTGCCGACTCGCAGCTAGAAAATCAAGCGCCCATCGCAGTTGACTTTGTGTCAATGTTTCGGAAGCGTCTTGATTGACTCCAACCATGGCATCCGAGTCATACGCACCGTTTGGATCAAACGGCGCTGGTTCCGACGAATTCGTGGTCGAAAACGACTGGAGATGCAGCAATGCTGATTGCAAGTGCTCGTTCGTAGCCTTTAGATTCGCAGCGAGCCACGCATGTTGGGTCTGGACGTGTCGCCGTTCACGTGACGCCACGTCGTTCGAAAAGGCGATTGGTATGGTCCATAAACTCGCGCTCTGCTCGCAGAGCCGCTTCTGGTCATGCGCGACCCGTTCATTCAAACTTGCCATGGCCGAGAGAATGCGTTCCTTTCGATGAAGAAGAGCTTTGACAGCAACAACAGCCCGGACTTTCTGGTCCCGAGATCGATCACGGATCGGATCGAGGGGTTTCGGTGGAGCAAAGGTCGAATACTCTTCCTCTTCACGTCGTCGTAACGTCGTAAGCGCTAGTTTGGGTGTTTCCACGCAACTTTCCTTCTTTCCTACCCACGGTGGAATTTCCAAGACCATCACATGATCGAGACTGCACTCGACGGGTGGCATCGTATTTCGATAAGCTACTTGACATGTTTCACCCGTAGCACCAACAGCAGCAACAGTGGCCAATTGAAATCGGCACTCCGATTCGACCCAAACTAGTGCACGCAAGGTAAAAATCTCTATCTAGCTCGATATAGCAGGATACTTAAACAAGGACGTACCTAAAAGCGGAGCTCCTGGTCGTAAGGGTGTACAACATGTATAGGGCCATGTCTTGTCGGGTGCCTAATGAATCCGAGCCAGAACATGTCAATTGTTTTGTCAACCTTTCGCGCTTTCGCTCCGTACCAATTTGGTCGGATCAAGTTGACGTTTAATACTTCGATAGGCATTGAGTTTATTCTTTTCTTGCGTGAAAAATAACGGACTGAGTCGTCGTGGACGTCCCATGGAAGCACGAACAGACGACCAGATTGGTCGGGCTGCCGTCGTGAGTTGACCAAGTCCCATACTACCTAGACATTCGATAAATTCATTATGATGGAAAAAGTCGGCGTCCACAAACGAATAAAACCAGTGACTCGAGGGCAAATCGAATCTCTTGCCACTAAATGGCGTCAATCCTGTTTCATTCGTACCATCAATCTCTCGCATGATCCACGCTCGGGCTTTCTTCGGGGCTGCACCTTTTCGAGGGTCTTTTGTAGCCACTTTGGCTGCATTGTGTTTGGTACGTTGTGATTGTAGCTGAAATGAGCCGAATTGGTCCGTGGCGAGGAGCTTTTCTAACCGCCGTTTCTTCTTGTTTCGAACGGGGTCTTCGCTCGGTTCGTGCTTGTCAGCTCTCTCATGGGATAGTGCTTGATTTTGTCTATCCTGCATCTCGTAATGGTCCATCATTATGGTACAAAAGCCTTCCACGGACGCCTCCGACAGCGACAAGTAGCCGCGATGCATGTCAAATAAAGCGCGCACCATGGCACTCGTACGGTGGGGAAGATGCTCCTTAAGCTTGTCGCATTGCAGTCCATAAGCCTTGAGCAAAATAAAAAACGTACGCAGCTCCTTTAACGACCATCGAGGACCCAGTTGGAGCATGAATATTCAATGATTCTAGTGATGTTTTTTGTACGCACGACGAAAATAGTACTGAAAGCGGTAGTATACTACACCTCTCTTACATGAAGCAAGCCTAACCAGCAAAGAATATCGCTTCTTCAGTATACGCTCTATTGAATTAGAGTGATGTTTCGTTAGTACAAGTATACGTGCGAACTGTCGAACTCGCCAAATGCATAACGAGCTTTTGCTTGCCTACACAAATGCTCAGCAACTCGAGCCCATTGTTGTAGAAAAGATCGCGATACAATTCGAGGCGTACAAGGGTACTGCGAAAAAATTGTTATCGCGAGTGTAAGTTGTTGGAAGAGTGTGTAGCCACTTCCAGCTTTGCACTCTTCCGAAATGGTGGAATCCCATTGGCTGACATGGGTAGTATACATTTTTCATGTTATTGACGGTTACAGAATTAAGTTCACACTTAGGAACCGAATAGTCAGCTAAGTAACCTTACATAATATATACTTTCTATTTTGCATTTAATTAAGCACGCCTACTACCGAACCTTACGCGCCGCTAGAGGGCGGATACCAGTTGGGCTACTTACGTTAATCCCTACGAGCTGAAACTTTGTCAGCAGGTAGGTCGCCATCTCGTGAAGTGTTTGCACGAATCCACGGTTGATTCCAACAGGTTATGAGCCCAAGGCTCAACTGATTGTATCGCGGATTGTTCTTGGTTTTTGGAGTGTGTTTTTCGTGGATACCTTGTCTCGTTTCGTTACGCAGAACTAGTGGAAAGTCCCCTCTCGAAAGGGCTAGTGGATTGACGAAAGTGACTGAAGGATTTTCAAGTGATTTAATATGAGTGATTCAGATGGAGACAATGTGCCCACTGGCAGTGATTTTAAGGCATTGGTACAGAGTCTAAAGGAAGTTGCGAATCCTGCCATTGAAGATGGGCAGGCCAGGCAATCACTTCCCAGTGTGTCCTCCGGTACTGCCATTGAAGATGGGCAGGCCAGGCAATCACTTCCCAGTGTGTCCTCCGGTTCGAGGAAGGGATCACCAATGCGGGTACAGGACACAGAGTTCCGTGACAGCCTGCAGAATTACCGTCCTTTCGGCCATTAGATGACTCTGAATGATTTGACCGAGGACGAAGGGGTTGAAGCCAGAGCAAGGCCACGCCCACAAGTGAATGCGACACCTCGCGGAGGGCCGGTTGGCATGCAAGGTGTTGGCGGGACTGATGCACCACCTGGGCAATGGTTTATGCCGGTGCATCAAGTCGGGTATAAAATACCCAAATTGAGTATTGAAAAGTTTTCGGGGCGGGAGCTGTATCCCGGTTTGGGTGCAGGATACCGCCAATGGTCCTACCTTTTCATGGAGGCAATCGAGATCGGTGAGATGACCTCAGGGTTCCAATGGATGGAACGCCTTAAAGTAAACAAATTTGGTGGACATCTCGAAGGCACCGCCGCGGAATATTTCCGCTCGAACATTGGTTCATGGTGGCAGGTGCGGCCGCAGCTTACTTACGTGATGGAGCAAATGTGGTTGGGATTCAAGGTTAATATATCCCACCACCAAGCTGCGGCCTGGTTTGCCATGGAAAAGGACGCTAAGCGTTCGTGGACCGAACACTACTTATACCTAGTAGCTCTGACTCGCGAAAGCGGATCGAGCGAAAAGTTGATCATTATAAACATTGTCAAGTTGCTGCGCCCAAGTTGAAAGTGATGTTAATGGCGCGATATGATCCCTGCCGACAAGACTACCTGTGCCACGCGCAAGAGGTGATTGCCTGGGCACAGGAGTTAGAAGATGATGTCGTCAAGGGCAAGCCAGCGTTTAAGTTGCAGGCGCATGCCGCAACATCTGGCAAGGGCAAGCGTGCCTGTTACACGTGTGGAAATGAGGGGCACATACAAAAGTATTGCCCCGAGAAGCAAAATAAAAAGGGTGATGGTGGTAATCAAGGTTCAAATCGTAGCAGAGATGACAAGTCATCGAAGCGTTTTGTACTTTCAACTCTGGATTCCACTGTAGATGCGTACGTTAATGCATGTGGTAGTCCTGAACGTGAAAATGTTTGGATTATTGACAGTGGCGCTAGTAGACACTTGGTGTCGAACGCAAATTTGTTGGAAGACGCAAAATATTGTGGACCAAATGATATATTTGCACTGCCGGACGGCAGCATCCTACCAGCTACCAAGGTCGGACGGCTTACGTTGAGGACGTGCGACACAAGTGAAACGGTCGTTGTCTTGACCGAAGTATACTACGCACCGAAATTGGCTCTGAATTTGATTCACTTGGTCGACTACGCGAAAAGGGCTGTGCCATTGTCGATGATGGACACAAGATTCGCGTCATGGTTAAAGATGAAAAACTTTTTGACGTATACACGCATGGTTCGGTTTTTATCGCCCGTTTGAAAACGGAAAGGAAAATCATTTTTTTACGGATTTCGGTGACATGGTTGTCAACAGTGCGATGGAAGACGTCGGTTCGGACGCTCACAGTGGAAGCCTACATCATTTCCATGTTCGCCTGGGTCACCTGGCATACGACACCATCGAAAGGTTGGCCAGGGACCCTAGGTCCGGCATTGTTTTAACGGATACAAATCGGCCAAATTGTTTGACGTGCTCCGAGGGTAAAGCGACCCGAAAGACACAGCCGAAGGCGGATTCGGGCAAGAACGCCCCGATTGACCGCATCGGAGGAGTGATCTGCAGTGACCTCAAAGGTCCGATCACCCCCCGAGACAGGCGTGGCAACCGATACCTGGTCGTTTTTGTGGATCATTTTTCGAATTATGTTCGAGTGTTCGCAGCACGCACCAAGGACAAGGCGGCTCGAATGTTTGGCCATTTCATTGCATGGTTTGAAAATAAATTTTCATGCAGAGTGCACGTGCTGCGTACGGATGGTGGCGGCGAGTACCGGAACGTGGATCCGTTTTGTGAACAGACCGGTATTCGTCGCCAAGTGACCGAGCCCGGAACGCCTGCTTCGAATGGCAAGGCGGAACGAATGAACCGGAACATTTTTAACATGGTCCGGTGCATGATATTTGGGTCCGGAGTACCTCTTACGTATTGGTCGGAGGAGGCTGAGTATGCTGTATACATACTCAATCGTACTCCGACCCGATCGAATGCTGGGCGAATTTCGCCATTTGAAGTGTTGACTGGCAAGCGGCCAGTGGTCACGGATATTGTTGTTTTCGGGTCCCCGTGCATGGTTTGGCGGGACCCTAAGAAGAAATCATTGGCAAAGCACGCCGAACGGGCTCTGATTCTCGGCAAAAATGATGAGACGAAAGGTTTCAAAGTGCTGTTGCTGAAGGACAGGGTGGTCGTAGTGACACGGCACGTCACTGCAATTGAAACACTCAGTCCTGAGACGAGTGACAAGATCACTAAAGTCCTCGAAGGTGAATGCAACCAAGAGCTCAAAGCATTGGCGGAGTCGCATGCGAGAAAACGAAGTGAAAATTTGACGGTTTCCAACTCTGCCAGTGGTGAAACGCCGATGCCGGTGAATACTCCGGAACGCGCTGGGAACGCTAACCAGGGCACCAGAAAGACCCGACGGAAGCCTAAAAAGAAGGCTAAAGGTCAAGAATATGCTGCTTCGAGGGCAAGGGGGGGGGGTTGCTTCACACGGTGACACCACGCAGCAAGTTGTCGAAAATGAGAAAACTGCGGAAGGTGTGTTGTGTGTTTATGCTGTTTGTGCGTCAAGTGCGGGAGCGCAAAGTGGGTCAGTGATGCAGCCAGACCCCAAGACATATCGCGAGGCGCATAGCGGCCCGCAATCCACAATGTGGAAGCAAGCGGAAACGGAGGAGCTCAAAGCTCTTGAAGCCCTCGAACCTGGGAAATTGTACGCCGCCCTCCGGGTAAGGTACCTCTTCCAACCAAGTGGGTGTACAAGACAAAGTTCAGTGCACACGGTTCGGTATAGAGGTACAAGGCGAGATTGGTTGCCCGTGGCGACAAACAAGTTTACGGTTCGGACTATTTTTTCACATTTTCAACCGTTATGGAGTTGAATAATGTCAAGTTGATTCTTGCTTTGGCACAAGTGTGGGGGGGGGGTAGCGGCACGCCATGGTGATGTGCCAAGTGCCTACCCCAAGGCCAAGTCTGAGGAAAATGTGGAGATTTACCTGCAGGTGCCACAAGGCATGGACATTTCGATGGATACATTGCATGATTTCGGTGTAAATTCACCAGAGGAGCTCGCGCTAAAATTAAAGCGCAACCTGTACGGACTGAAGCAGGCTGGGCGCCTGTGGCACCAATGCCTTTGTGAAAAATTACTGAAATTTGGATTCACGCAGTGTGTGACGGATACATGCATCTTTGTCAAGCAACAAGCAGCCGAAACCGTGATAATTGGAGCATATGTTGACGATCTCCTGGTTACCGGAACCAGTGAGAGTATCGTCCGGGAATTTTTCGCAAACATGCAAGTATTGGAACTAAAGTACTTGGGCAGTGTCACCAAGTTTCTGGGCGTTCGAATTCAAGGTGATCCGAAGAGCGGTCACTTGTTAGACCAAGAGGGCACTATCAAGGACATATTGAAGACGAACAGGCTAGAGAAGATGAACCCAGCACGAACTCCTGTGCTGGCACTGGATGAAGTGAAGGAGTGTCAAGAACCTCTCCTACCACAGCCGAAGGAAAATTTGCCGAGCATCAAGCAGTTTCAATCGCTTGTGGGCAGTCTGCTATGGGTCGCCCGGTGCACGCGTCCTGACATTTCGTTCGCCGTGCACCGAGCCACACGTAAGACCCATGCACCCACGTTGGGCGATTACAAGATTGCCACGAGGATCCTCAAGTACCTTAAGGGAACGAGTGACCTCAAGCTTGCTCTGAAGCATGATAATGGACTGCCGATGCCATTGCGAATCACTGTTTATAGTGATGTCGATTTTGCGGCGGACAAAGTTGATCGAAAGAGTGTTTCGGCAATGGTGGTTTTCGTAAATGGAATTCTCGTTAATTGGACGTGCAAGAAACAAACGGCAGTAGCATTATCGACAGCCGAAGCCGAGTTTGTTGCTGCAGCTATGGCAGGCAAGGAGGTGCTCGGATTGAAAGAATTAATTGCGGAAATTGGGATGCACGCCAAGACACCAATTATGTTTAAGATGGACAACCAAGATGCATTGAAGCAACTCGAAGATGAGACGAGTGCGGCCGGATCCAAGCACGTCGATATCAAGCTGAAATTTTTGAAGGACTACGCACGGAAAGGCATCGTTTCGGCAAGCCACGTGCCAAGTGAAGAGATGCTCGCTGATCTACTCACCAAGGACCTAAGCGCGCAGCGGATTCAAGTGTTGCGTGCAGCGCTAGGGCTACAGTGACGATGGTGCAGCCTCCGGTCTTCCAGGAGGAGTGTTGGAAGAGTGTGTAGCCACTTTCGGCTTTGCACTCTTCCGAAATGGTGGAATCCCATTGGCTGACATGGGTAGTATACATTTTTCATGTTATTGACGGTTACAGAATTCAGTTCACACTTAGGAACCGAATAGTCAGCTAAGTAACCTTACATAATATATACTTTCTATTTTGCATTTAATTAAGCACGCCTACTACCGAACCTTACGCGCCGCTAGAGGGCGGATACCAGTTGGGCTACTTACGTTAATCCGTACGAGCTGAAACTTTGTCAGCAGGTAGGTCGCCATCTCGTGAAGTGTTTGCACGAATCCCCGGTTAATTCCAACATAAGCTACTAAAGGATCAAGTGTCCACAGAAATATCCTAGCGTGTTTGGTCATAGCTCATCTCCTCTCGAAAAAATACGTTAAACCGTCACGGTCTGCAATTTTCGTTAGTAATTATCGGCTACACACCAACGTAACAGTCAAACTTAAACTGAACTGGACGCTCCTAACAGACAGCTTACTACCCCACGTACAGTATCGAAGACGCGCTCAACGTAAAGAGCTATAAAATTTTTTGTCGACCTCGTGCCTAAAGATGTGCATAAGAAAATATGTACTGAGTCTACACAATCAAGATCATCCAAGCTCGGCAAAAGAAATGACGTGTAGGATAGTGCGACGCAGGTCTAGCAGTCGAAAATTCAGCAGTCGACGTTACCACTGTTTCATGGCCAAGCGACGGGCTCTCGAGCTCGTTCTTGCGCTCCGTTCGAGCTTGTACCCTTTGCATTGGATGGCGCAAAAGGTACACGTTCTTCACGGGTCCGCAATGAGCTCGAGCTTGTTTTCAATCTGATCTTGCGGCCTTATTCTTTGCCCTTTTCTCGCCTCAGTTAAATGTCTCTTTGCTTAAAGATCGCAAAAAAATGAGGAAATCATGGAAGATTTCTGAACGGTTGATACGTGGGCGACATTTTGCACTACGTTTGAGTATCGATCGGTTTGGACGGGTGTTCGAGCGAATTCGGTTCATTGCGTTTGACTATAACGATGACGCGGCAGAAGAAACGGCTCGCGAAAAGCCGTCAACGGCATTTTCGCACGCACTCACAAGGCGGAAAGAAGGCCAAAGAAAAACAACCACAGGCCACCATTACGTCGTAAGACCAGCCTCCCGTGCGCCTTTTTCGAGAGTCGACCGAGCCTTGAGGAATTTCCACAAAAGAGTGACAGATTTGCATTTTCCTTCAAGTTGACAAGACTTTGTACAATGACGAGAACCGGCAAGCATGGCATGCAGAACGGATCGACGTATGAGCGTCGGGCCTGGACGCGTCAAGAAGACGATGCGATTATTCGATTGGTCGAAGAGTATGGCACGAAACGCTGGAGTGTCATTTCCGACCATCTCAATGGAGAGAATTATGGCACGGAACGCACGGGGAAACAATGTCGCACGCGATGGCTCAATCATTTAGATCCGACGATTAAAAAAGATCCGTGGACAGCTCAGGAAGAGCAAATTATCGAAGACGCCCAGACACGTTTAGGGAACAAATGGGCAGAGATTTCCAAGCTTTTACCGGGAAGGTAGGAACAAAAACGAGAGACCCACTATGCGAGTCGGAGGCCTAACAACTTGTGTGTGTGTTGATGACGATAGAACGGATAATGCGATTAAAAACCATTGGTACTCGTCCATGAGACGCACAATGCGTCGCATGGCCAAGCAACAGCATAAAAGTGGGCAACCTGGTCGAGGGAGCAGCAACAAAGTGGCCAAATATAGTCTCCATTCGACACCAAATTCAGGCTCTATGATGGAAATTGGCCATCAATTTCGTCCCGGGATGATATCATCCACCCAAGCTTCGGTGTACAAAGAGTGCTACGAGGCATTGCTGAAACAAGCACAAGATGGAAATCACACAAACATGCACAAGAAAAAGAGCCACTCGAAGCGAAAACGCAACGACTTGCGGATCTGTACCGGCAGCGTCGAAAGCAACGGAATGTTTTTACCCGATACACCGCGTCGTGTCCTGCATACGCAGCTCCTGCTTCAGCTTTTAAATACGGGCGATGACGAGCTGGGGAATGCAATCCTCAGTGTCACCAGTACGACAAATAAAAGTAAGAAAAGGCAGATCCAGAGCAAGAAAAAGGGAGGCAGTGGAGATGGTTTGGGGGACTTTGGAGCGGACCATATGTTCACGGACATGGATGGCTCGTTCCACACGTTTGAACACCTCGATATCGACTTTAATGAGGTAAACATTCTGCGTATTGTATCGTTCGACGATGGCATTTGTGCTGATATTTTGTGTGGAATGGGAATATGAGCAGCAAGTGGCGGAGTTGTTCAGCCTGTCGACACCGCAAGGGGGACAGCCAGCCCACAGCTTGCGTCGTTCGCCGCGATTCCTCTCCCCGACGGGTTTTATGAAAGCTGACGGCACGAAATTCTCGTTTGATGATCTTGATTTCCCCGCGGAATTGGATCCGAATACGCTGGAATTCGTAAGTACTACCTTCTAGTCCTCGTAGATCGCGTTGGATACTAACAAAGGCACTGGTTACAGGAAATATCCAATGAAAACGGCGGTGTCCTTCGTCGCTCGCCTCGATTACGTCCCGACGTGTCGGTCACCTTTCCATCCGCGAATTCGTCCATGCTTCGACAACCTTCGCCATACAAACGCTTGGCCCCACCAACGATTGATGTCACGCTACAACAAGACTTTTTTGATTTTGACCACTGCATCACACCGACATTAAAGAGCCCACAATTACGACAGTGGCTCGATGGTTCTCCCAAGAATTTTATCGCATCCGTTTAGCACCGTCCACGCAACACAATGTACAAGATCCAAGAGATTTTTGAGAAACACAAGAGAGACCTATGACAACCGACACGTTGATCACGGTTAATGCAAGACTCACAATATGTAGATGAAGAAAGCTAAAACAGCCGAGAAAGTAGATACGTGAAAGTATGTCGATCAAGGTGTCTCTCCGACTGGAGGCTGACGTGAGTACCTAGATCATTGCACATTCCTTAACGAACGCAACCAAGTAGTGATTGCATGCCCAAATAATCATAATGAAAACTGACTAGTATATCCAAGAAATCTCTTCGCTTGCCTTTAAACCAGGTAATCAGTGATCACATTGTCTTCATCACGACGAAGCGTCTCGATGTCACTCGGCTTGAATGACACTATCTCATCAGATCTTCCGATAAAATTAACTACAAAAATTACGTGAAGGCGCTCAATAACTTCAACGGATGGAGTATAATGCCAGTGCTCATGAATGTCAGGGCCGTTCATGAGCACTATTGTCTTTGCTATTCAAAGGAGCTGTCCTCCGCAAGCTAAGCTGACGACAGAGTCTCATTCTTGCGCAAGAGCCTTCTCGACACATCTAAATCGTATTGTAGCTTTGTTTTTCACTTCGAAGAAGCTTTAGTTTAAGGTCACTTTCAGCCTCAAGGTCTTGCTGCAACCTGATCTTGAATCACATTCTAAGCCAACGCTTCACCTTCTTTCCACTCCTGCATACTGGGTTGACTGCATAATTCTTCAATCATCGCCACATAATTTTCCGTCTCGTCTTGAGGCAGATTTTTAGTATTTCCTCCGTTTTATAACCTTCAAAGTTCATTTGAGCCTTCATCTCGGCAGCCTGAGTCTGCAAGTCCACGTTTTCTTTCTGTGCAGCGCGTGATCCCTGCTTGATCATTTTAAATTCACCTGTACGAACGCTCAGCTGCTTCACCTTCACGAAGAAGAGTCGTCAGGCGCAGTTTTTCGTTCCATCCTGTTCACGCATAGCTTTCATTCCCTTCTACCCATCAAGCTTCTCGTCAAGCAAAACACGCAACTTTCCAAGTATCTGCACGTTTCCTCCATTATTTCCGCGCGAGGTCCAATAAAATATCTTCATTTTCTCCATCGTGCGCTCCCCATCAGCCGAGCGACGATAGGACGCTTCTTTCTTGCTGATCTTTATATCTATCATTCCGTCTTGGCACTTTTGCGACTGAATTTAGGAAGGAGACGACCTTGAAGGCCTACCTCCATGCAACGAGGCCCTGGCTGTAATTTTGGCCTCGTGATTGAAGAAGTCAGAGGGAGTATTGCGCTCGGCGTGGACCCATGAGCAGGATCGCGCCATTGACGTCCACAAGTGCGCACTGTGCTTTCCGTTTGTCTTGCTTTTCAATGCTCGAGTGCGGTAGGGTTTCGGAATGTAACCATGATACAATTTTGGCCAATAATAATGACGATGACACGGCGAGTGCTAGCAGCGTTCGCGGCTTGGGGCACCGCTTGCGTGGCTTCCTGTACCGCCACCCAAGCCTCTTCCTACGTCGTTCGGATTCATACCACTCGAGATGACTTCATGCCGCCTCAAGATGGTGCTTCCCTGCGAATGCAAACGATGACAACGGAGGCTGGCCAAACGTTCGAGTGTTATCTACCGCTTCTTTCCGGATCTAGCCCAGAGACAGAAGAAGCAAAGGCTGGTGGCGTAAGTGATGACAAAGAGGACAAAGAGAAGATCGTAGCGCTCGATTTGTTAGCAGTTGGACGAGCTGCGGCGCAAAAGATTAGTCACGAGTGCATTCCATACGAAGACAAGGAGACTGCGTCGCTGTATGAGATTTGTGTGGGCCGTTCTATTCGTCGGCAGAATCTCCACGAAATGGAGGTGCAAGTTGAGTCGACGGGGGCAACAACAAATGCGGAAAGAGTAGGGGGACAAGAAGTGGAAAAGGTTGACATGTTTGTGGCGGATTTTAGTCGCCCCGCGCTCACGTACGACGAGTTTCTCATGCCGGAAACCCGAGATCGAATGAACAATCATGACGACACACTATTTACGCAAACGTATGGTGAAAATAAGCACGAAATTCAGGTGCAGTTCATCTGCAGTGCCTCCACGCAGGACAACATGGTAGTTGCTCTGCAATATAGACACGATTCTTCCATTGATGGTGTGCCTGACATTGCCGCGTTTTTAATCGGTTCGAAAGCATTTTGCGACTCGGACGCAGACGACAACTCGGCTACGGTGCGGTCATTGCTCCAGCCACTCAAGGACGGGGACACGTGCATCACGCGAAACGATGGATGGTGGACGTATCAGCTTTGTATCGGACATTCGTTGAGGCAGTACCACCGTGATGGAGATGGTCGGATAGTCGACGAGTTCTCCCTGGGTAAATTTGATGTAGAAGGGAATCGCGAGTTGGAACGTTCAGGTTCCAGTTTGGTCTCGGAGCCCATCGAGGAAACTCACGACGTGTCCCGCGCTGCGTACTTGGAGCTGTACGATGATGGAACTGCGTGCGATGAGATGGAGAGTCATGATGTCGTGCGGAAGGCCAAAGTATTGTACTATTGTAGCCAAAGTGGCAGTAGTCATCACATCCTTTCCGTCAAAGAGACCCAGACGTGCACGTACACGGTAAAAGTGTCAACTCCCGTGCTCTGCAACCACCCGCACTTCCTCAATGACGAGAAAAAGAGCGAGCAACTTCCCGATATCCTCCACTGTATTCCAGCGAGGGACGGTGCCGATGCCAGTGTTGCCTAATTTTGCGACACGTTCCAGTGGTTCCTAAACCATCTGTCTCTTGCCACTAGTGCAGCATACTTAAACCAATATAAAAAGCTTCGTGCCAATCCCCAAAGTTCTCGAATACCGTAAGTGGTGGACAAAAAATAAGGAATTCAAACAAGATACGGAGACTCCGCCCCGCGCCACTCGTTTCGCAGACACATGACCAGTTTGAAATTCACCTCCGAGTCTTCACTTGTGTGCGCCGTTATATCACCAGGAGAAGAAGCAACCCCGGACCGACTCGTGCCCCTTTTTTTCTCGCAGCGCGCTTTCGCTTCTCACACGTTGACCGCCACATTGTTCATGCTGTTGGTTGACCCGCTATCTATTAGCAGTGACGATATTGTTGACCCTACGATCATCTTCACGGGCTTCTTCTACATTGGCGCGTGCGACGAACCTGCCTAACAGTTTGTTTCCCATAGTACACGATCTTGATCCGTCTCCTCCCTCTTTCATCATGAGACAATCCCCCCACCCTTTTCCGGAACCGATCAAGCTCCACGACGATGAAACCAGCTCCACCCAGTCAGAAGCCTCGGATACCGTCGCCAATACATTTGAGGGGCCCGAGAAGAACCTCGAGATTGACTTCAAACTTGGCGTGGGGCACCCACGTGGCTTCCGTGAGGTCACCCGTCCAAATCTCGATGAAATGCTCGAAGCGGGACAGTGCCAGATTTTATCGCGTACTAGTAACGACCACATTGACGCCTACGTGCTGTCTGAGAGCTCCATGTTCGTTTATGCCCACAAAATCGTGCTCAAGACATGTGGTACCACGACGTTGCTCAAGTGTTTACCCTTTATCAAGGCGTACGCCGAGCGACTGGGACTTGAGATTGAGTGGGTGAACTATTCTCGCAAGAACTATACATTCCCGGAAGAGCAAAAGTATCCACATACAAGCTTCCAGACGGAAGTGGCTTTCCTGAGTTCGTATTTCCCGGACGGATCGGCTCATGTGCTGGGACCGTTGAATCACGACCATTGGTACATTTATGCATGGGACGCCGACATTCACGACCAGCTCCCAGAATCAAGTGGTTTAGCTCGCCACAGCTCGTTGAAAGAGCCTCGTGCTAATGAAAGCACGTTGCACGTGTTGATGCAGGACATGCACTCGAGCGTGGCCAAGCAGTTTTTCAAGAAAAACGACAGCGCGATGACGTCTCGTCGGATGACGATTGAAAGCGGCATTCGTGACTTGGTGCCTGGCGCCGTGATCGATGATTTTGCTTTCGATCCTTGTGGCTACTCGATGAATGGCATCTTGTTCGATGCTTACTACACAATCCACATTACTCCCGAAAGTCACTGCAGCTACGTGAGCTTTGAGACGAATGCACGCCTCCGTTCCTACGCATCGTTGCTTAAGAACGTGCTGCGGTGCTTCCGTCCAGCGAAATACTCTGTCACGGTGTACACTGATCGGAATGCGCTCGAGTCGGCCAAAGGCTACAACATGTTTGCCGATGACCTTGTCAAGATTGATGAGGATTTGCTATACAAGCGCAAGGGGGGGCATACGCAGGCGACGTTTGAGGGCGACTACATGTGCCGTATGGCCAATTACGCCCAATCGGACAAGCCCATCTTCAGTCGCGCGGCTCAAAAGATTCGCTCGCCTTCTTTTGCATAACGGTGCTACATGTTAGGTCGAACTTTCATTAAGGTACATGTCATGTTTTGAACCATTAGTGCTCACCAACTCTAGCCTCGGATACATGCCCTCGTTTCGCGTACATGTACTACCAAGTCGATGGTTTGCTCGTTAGGGTGAAGTTAAGATGAATGAAACGTTGGTTTACCACGTACGAGGGACTGTTGCTCTCAATGTATTATCGGCGAGAACGCGGCCTAGGTTATTATTCTGTCAGAACATGTTGAAGCCCGCCCGATCATTGGTTCCACGCGGCAGCTCAATTTTCGTCTTGTTCTTCAAAATGACATCCTCAGTTATCGCGTATTGGTCACGCACGCCTTCCAAGGCACACGCCAAGTTGAAAAACCACTTGACATCAAGCTCTACGACAGCAGCCACGGCGTCTTCCGGCGCCTGGTTCCCAGTGTTGCTCTGCTTCTCTACCTTGGCGGTAACACTCTTCTCCTCGTTGCCATCTTTTCCACCTGTTGAGGAAGTTAGGGTAGTCGTCGTGCTGGTCTCGGAGCTGATCTTCGCATTCACTTTCTCAACGGCGGTAGCCCTTGCCGAGCTGTAATCAGCCAGAGAGTCCCACGTCTTCTGCCACTTTTCCATCGACTCTTTTAAGTGCACGTAAACTAGTTTTTGCACCTCGACCCCAAAGTTGTTGCCATCCTCCACCTTGGGCACGAGCAGTGTAATCCACACTCGCAGCAAGTGTAAATCACTTAACAGCTGCGCAATTGCGTCCGCCACAACTGCCAGGAGAGACTGAACGTTGCCATTAGAACCAACCGCAGCGGGCGCGGCTAGAATCGCTTGCGCAAACTTCGCACGGAGTTTCGAGGGTACAGCCTCCTGTACGTGCTGCTGCAAAAGAGTTTGGATTTGTACCACACGCTGCGGCATCTGTGTGACCAGCGCGGCAGCGGAGGCTATCACGGAATTAGAGTACTCGTTCATTCCGTTTCCTTCCTGGAGATCTTTTCGTGTTGTGATGTCGATATAGGAACCGCCTAACGACGTTCAATTGGCTCAAAGTAGACACAGACTCGCATGTGTCGCATGCTATTTGCGAGTACTATTACTAATGCTATTTGCGAGTTTTATTACTAATAATGATGTCACTAGGTCGCCGCCGCCAGGTTGCCTTCTTGCTTGAAGGTAGCGACGCGGCTCGTCGATGTGCTCAGCCCTGCACCGGCCACGGCAGTCAAGGCCGCACTATCGATGGGTTCTTGGAGTCCAAGCACTTGTCGGGCTTCCGCCATGAGGAAGACGCTACCGCATACGACAACCACTTCATTGTCTGCAGACGCACGTGACGCAGCCAATGCGGCCTCGACGCCCTCCTTGATGCTTGAAATCGAAGCATATGGACGCTTGTCCTGGCCCAAGACGCTACCGTTCGATACCGCCAGATTGATTTCTTCGAGGGAAGCCCCACGAGGATGATTGGCTTTCACCAAATGGATACGTTTCTGTACTTCATCGTCACTCTGATCTGGATTGTTGCCGCGGACTACTGCTGTGATCTTATCAAACACCTGGTTGATCGCCTTATCAGCTGAGAAGCCGCACACGAAGCGGAACGTCTTTTCAGGAAAGTGCTTATGCAATAGACTCAGTAGTCTCTCGAAGGCTGGCGGGTTATGCGCCACATCCAGCACCACTGTCACCTTGCGCTCCTTGGAATTCGGACGAATCACATGCAAAATCTGAAAGCGACACGGAGGTCGCGACTCGAGTGCTGCGTGCACGCGCTCGTCCGTCAAATCAATCCGCAGATTCGAACGACAAGTGCCCGCTTGCGCATCATGGAGCACATTCAGTTGCTTACAAGCTTCCCGAGCAATAGCCGTGTTTTCGACATTGTAATCGTCTTCAAAGTCAGCTCCAAGTGGTACGCGCACCAAGGGCGCGTTATTCTTTGCAGCATATTCTCTCATCACGTTCAAAGGCGTGTTGGGTCCGATGACGACCGGTATATTTGGCTTGATAATACCAGCTTTCTCGCATGCGATTGCTTCCACGGTGTTTCCCAGAATCTGCATATGATCCATCCCAATGGACGTAATCACGGATAATATCGGAGTCACGATATTCGTCGCGTCGAGACGACCACCAAGACCTGTCTCTAAGACGACGCAGTCGACGCCATGCTTGGCAAAATATCGAAACGCTAACATTGTTGTAATTTCGAAAAACGTGGCAGGTATCCGCAATTGCGCACTCACGTTAAATATCTCCGAGAGCAGCTCACACACTTCAGCCTCTGGGATGAGCGTCCCATTAATCTGCGCACGCTCTCGAAAGCACGCGACATGAGGTGACACAAACAGCCCCGTCTTGTATCCCGAGCGCTCGAGTGCTTTGGCTAGTTTGAACGCCACCGACCCTTTCCCATTCGTGCCTGCAACATGAACAACCTCCAGCTCCAACGCCGGATGTCCAAACGCTGCATTCAATTTCTTCATGTTCTCAAGCCCGAGTTTCACCGTCGGCGTAAAGCGGTTCACTTGGTACAGTCGGAGCAGCAGACTCTCGTACGTCGCGCTCGTTGCGGCCACTTGTGCTTGTGTTTCTTCTACCGTGTCGCCATGGATTTGATAGCACGCTGATTGCTGGGACAGGAAGCGCGCATTCTCGAGCAACAAGGAATTCCCGCCCACTGGAGTCGTAAGGACCGCGTTGAAAGACGACTGCGGCTCCGAGCGTGCAAACGCCGCGGGTGCTGGTGCCTGTCGGTACGTCGCATTCGATAGAGCCACGTAGGAGCGATACAGTTGCCGCTGCGCGGCCTCGAAGCAGTTATGCCGCGACGCTCTTCGTAGCGCCATGTGACTGACGTAACCGTTACGCATCGAGTCGGAGAATACGCACCGTTGAACTTAGCAGGACTTCGTACTTAACGAGACACTTGACATAGAAATTTTCCTTCTTCAACGTAAACTGCACGTGGTAAAAACATGTCACAATGGCTACCAACACCCGAAAGAGTGACGTTCCCTCACATGGTAAAAACCATGGCTACCAATACCCGAAAGAGTGACCTCCCATTGATGCTATCGCCGCGCTTCCTCCAGCGTACGTGTCGCTACCTGATACAGTGTGTACAGATAACAAACCAACTAATGCTATCGAGTAAAAGAACTGCGAGATGCTGGAGGTGCAGCTGTGGCGAATTTGCTCGTCCGAGCGACGCGTTCGCAGGAAGACGCAGAGAAAGCGCGATTGACGCACGCGGCATACGAACGCAGCTGGGAGCGATTGCATTGTGGCAGCTGGAAGGACGTGTCGAGTGTATGGCGCCAAGCCTTTGGAATTGCCAGCGTAATGCAAGCGCATTGCCTCTTTCGCCGCCAGCAATTCGCTGAATGCCTCGAGATGCTCGATATGGTACGGCTTGGTGAATATATATATACCCTATCTCCCAACTCATTTTTGTTGGGTATGGAAATGCCGGAAATATTCAAGTGCTTGATGATGGCTGGTCCTCTCGCTCCACGGGAAACGCACACGTTTCTCGAGGACGTCGAGCGTGAGCTTTTAAACCTAAGATCGGTACGTATAACCACTGTCAAGTACTCCGTCCTCTTGTGCCACATCTCGTGTGTATTGCGTTCTCGGTGGTCTCATGTTGGTTTTAAATGGACGATTATCATGCTCAAATAGGACGAGCAGTGTTTGAAGGTTGGTACCATATGAAATTTTGCGAGGTCGAGGGAAAAACAGGCTTCTTTATACTGACTCTATACGTGTAGAAACCTCGGTTAAGCGATGAATTGTTGCTGCATCTTGGTGACGAGGAGGTGGAAGAAATGAATTTATCATTTCCTGTTCAAAGATTGGAAATGCCAACGCTCGAGTATTTCCGTGAGCACTTAATGATGCAAAAGTATGCCAACTCACGTTTTTTTCGTACAAATAGTGATTCTCGTACTGACGTTATGTGGTTTCAGCAAACCTGCGGTCCTTAAGGGAGCGATGGAATTCTGGCCGGCGTTAGGACGAGCTGCAGGACCTGATCACGCATGGAAAAACTTGAAGAATCTTCGTCGAGTGGCCGGGATGCGAACAATACCTGTCGAGGTACGGCACCTTGCGTACGTAATTTTGTGTGTGGAGATTCTATTGTAAATCCTTTCCATGCGGCCGTCGTTAGGTGGGGTCAAGCTATTTAGGAGACGACTGGAAGCAAGAGCTAATGACGTTTAACGAGTTCCTTGATCGACATATCATCTTGCCTCTAAAGAACACTGCTGAGAAATGCGTGACTGGAACTAAGCGAGGATACTTGGCGCAACACCGTCTTTTCGATCAGATCCCAGCGCTTGGGCGGGACATTCTAACCCCCGACTATTGCACCTTGCCGCGTGTACGAGATATCGAAGAGGAAGAAGATATCACCGTGAATTGCTGGTTTGGTCCTCGCGGAACTGTGTCGCCCCTACATTTTGATCCAAAAGACAACGTCCTTTGTCAAGTCGTTGGGGCCAAGTACGTGCGACTATATGCTCCAGAAGAAAGCGGGAAACTGTACCCCATTGAGGGCATGCTCTCCAACACTAGTCAAGTGCAAGTTGAGAATCCAGACAACGAAGCGTTTCCCAACTTTGTTCACGCAAAATACATTGAATGTATTCTACGTGAAGGCGACATGCTCTACATTCCTCCAAAATATTGGCATTATGTCCGATCCCTCTCGACCAGCTTTTCCGTGAGCTTCTGGTGGTCATAACCCCAAGGATATACTCCTCATGGTGAGGCGACGCGCCGTTTCTAGGTCATTTCTGGCGAGTCACCATTCGCTACGGTGTTTCCTCGAAGAAGAAAAAGGTTGGAAAGCTACAATTCTACAGCTTTTTTCTATGCTATTGACAATCTCTTAACATATTTTCAAAATTTAGCAAAAAAATCGTTATTGACGAAGTAGCTGCCCTTGAAGACAAGGGTCGCTCGCATAAGTCAGCTGCGTGGTGGAAAGACGGGAAATCCTTTTTAGCAGCCGAAGAGTTAGTCGTGAAAGGCACGCTTCAACTCCATGGGATTCCTGTGAATATCCACATGATCGTACTATATTCGGCCGTTCCATTGAATCTCTTCAAGGAGAGCAATCTCGCGATTCTGAGCCACTCTGCTTTGAATCATGCGTTTGGAACGCATGTTTTGGCCACGTATCTTGTCTCGAGCCGACGCATCGACTGGAGTTTGGTCACGTCAAAGCCACATACGAATCCTTTGTTGGCGCAGAGTATCAAGGTTTACGCCACGCCGCTGTCCTTACGTCATCGTGTGAACGAGTGGACTGAAACGGAAGATACAGAGCTCCAAGTGTGCAACGTCTTTCATCTTCGAGGCCATTTCTCTCTCGTCTTGATCCATGTCTAGGTTTCCATGTGTCTCGAAGAAGTTCCCGGTCGATTGCAGACGAAAGACGTGCCACGCGTCGCTTGTTAGCGTGTTAAGGTGTCGATATAGCACGGGAGAAGCGAGTTTTTTGCCACTCGTTCCTTGCCCATTCTCAAACGATACTATCACGAAAGAAGCCACTGCCACTGAATATCTCATTCCATTACTTGCGACCTCGTTTGGATGCGAAACACTCTGGATGGTTGTGCTGAAAGTTGTCACTGTCCATTCTAAAATTTGTGTCGCAGGTGTAAAATAATAGCTCCAATATACTGAAATCGTCTTAAATCAATATTACAGCACCCAAAAATCCGTTGACCGTGAAAATGATACCCGTAGACAGTTCGCAGATAGTAGTAGAAGTTAACCAAACCAGGGACTGTATCCATTTAATGTGTATTGACTGAGAAGTGATTAGCTAGTCTAACAGGTAATATACATCAGATGTTGAAGTTATGGTAAACATCCATCTGTTGTGTGGTACACCTTACTTGTTAGTGCTCAAAAAACAACATATATACTCAGTTGAAAGTTGTCTTTATTACTAGAATTAGACAAAGTGACTACTCAATCTACCTAGCTTAAATACTATGCTAATAATAAATAAATATGGTCTGTGGTGAGTTTAGTATACCTGTTGATGAAGCACCTCGATTGAGTTCTTTCACCATCGAAAGGTGAGTGTCTGGTAGCTTAGTCGGTAAGTAACTTGATGTCCCTGTCAGTTGGTTGTGGGTTCGATCTCCAGTTCCCGTTTCAACGTGGTACGTAAATTACAAGAACGCACAATACAGCAACTCGGATGCTGCGAGACATGTGTTGCAAATGTCTCATTTGCGTTCAACATATCGAGTACGCATGTTAGCGCTTTGTTGTCTTGGTGATCGTACAGGCGGCGCTTGAAGTACCGAATATGCGCTGCAAGTGTCGTAAAGACCACTGCAAGAGCGGAAGAGCAGGCAGAGGTCGTCTTCCGTCAAACAGGCACCTTTTTCGGTCGCTCCAAAGCACATGTAGCGTCGAAGCGCGGAGAACGTGCCACACGTCGCGTACCACGTCAGCATGCTCTTCCCATTCCTTTCGCACGTGCCGTTTGGTCGCTAAAGCGATGTTAAGCCAGGTCGGCCTCACGGCGAAGAGTGGCAACACAATCGAAATAACTTGGCTCCAGAGCTTCGACGCAGGCACACAGTCGAAGAACAAATGTTTCTCGGTCTCGATCATCTCACAGCCATCACGAGCGCAGATGCGGATTCCAGGACGTGACGCTTCCAAGAACCAGAAGCGTGAGCGAACAGGCAATAGTCGGAACGCGAGGCAGAACTGCAAGTCGTCGTATACTGGAAGCAGAATCTTGCGCAAGTGTTTGCCGTAGTCAACGAACGCCTTGATGCGTTGCTCGTCAACGCGGGTTGAGTAAATTGTCATCGGATGTGGTTTCTTAGTCGTCGGTGGTGTCCAGACGGCACGAAAAAGCGCTGAGTTCGGGATTGACGGGATCAAGTACATTTGCCTGCCACTCGTACATCCAATATGCGGGAGAATTCGCTGTTGATTGACGTTTGTCGAGTCGTGCACCAGATCCAATCCCCTTATCCGCTGCACGATCTGTGTCGCTTCACGGTACAGTGCGCGTATCCATTGAATTTGTACACCTGGTGTGACATGCCAGTGTGTGAAGTCAATGTGAAGTTGCACAAAATTGTCTTGGGTCGTCCACGCTTCACCGTATAGTCGGAAATCACCAAGAGACCGCAGACCGAAGACGCGTGAAATGTGCAGTCGAAAACTGCGTTATGGCTCAGGTATCATACCCAGACATCGACGCCGTGCTTCCGCCATCGCCGATCGCTTGGTGGCTTCGTAGTGCAGCTTGGCGTTTGCGTGGAACCAGATCGGTTGTTGGAGAGCATACATTGCAAGATCGTCTGTGGCCAAGTCGTGCCACGGGATCTCCAAGCGCATCTTGTACCACCACGTCCACGTCGTGTGCCACCACGGTTATGTCCTTTTCCACTTGAGTAGCTTGCCGTGTCGAGCGGAGAGACTGTGATAAAGTCCAAGGCGTGCCGTTTGCCGTAGTGAGGCAACACCGACGACAAAATCTCAGTGCTTGCGGTTTTCCAGTGTGCTCGTCTGTGACAGATGCGGTCTGCATGAACTGCAGTAGCAGTTTAAATCTCTGTAGATTGAGCTGTGTGTCAAGATCCGGAATAGCAAGACCACCAACGCTGCGTCGTTGGTACAGGAACTCGCCAGGGATCAGTTGCACGCTGAGCGCGTCTAGTTCATGCTTTCGACTCAGAACAAACCGGTTGAGCATCGACTGCTAGCGCTTCACCACTGCTGGTGGGATCGTCACGTGCTGTGTATAGTGCCATAGACGCGAAATAACCATCGTCTGTGCGACAAGAAGTCGAAAAGGAAGTGTAAGCGCACGCATGTGCCACGCTTTGATGCCGTCGAAAACGCGCTGGTCGAGAAACCCAACGATCGCGATACTTACTGGTGCTTGGCCAAACGGAATGCCAAGGTATTTGACCGTGGCTGAGCGCGCAAGCACTTGGACGCCGGGAAGTGCTGGGCAATCAACATTGCGGTTCAGCGCCAGCAGCACCGACTTCGTCAAATTGAGCCTCGCACCAGAGCCATTACAATAGTTGTCTACTATCACGAGTTGTGCCTGCAGATCTTCAATCGATCCTGCAAGAAGCGTCGAGTCGTCCGCAAAAAACATGCTCGTCGCGGTGTGATCTGCGGACAGGCATATTCCTTGCTCTTCCTGTGCTCTCAGCAAAATACCCAGCGGTTCGATCGTCAGCACAAATAATAGCGCCAATAGTGGGTCACCTTGTCTCACGCCACGTGTCGAGTACAGTTCTGGCTGGATGTTTCCATTCAGCAGCAGGTGCGCTTGGTATTTTGAGTACAGAAGCTTTATCCACTGGATGAAGCCGTGTCCAAAACCCATTCGTGTTAGTAATCGGAACATGTATTCCCAGTTCACGCGATCAAACGCCTTTTGAAAGTCGAGAAACAACGCATATGCTTCTTCGTCGCGACTTGCAGGTCAGCAAGGAAGCACACGTGATGGTGGAACGATCGGCATTTCACGAACCCCTTCTGGTCAGGATCGATTAAATCAAGCATCACATTTTGTAGCCGATACGTCAGCGCCTTAGAAAGCACTTTGACATCAACTGGCACGAGCGCAATTGGGAGGTAGTTTCTTGGTTCAGCACGAGAACCCTTCTAGCAGGAGTACAACAGCAGACTTGCGTTGTGACATCAAAAGTTCGCCGCGGCGAAGACGATCCGAGAACTCAACTTGAAGGCAGTCACTAAATACGTCTGGTGCCACTTGATAAAACCCAGCATTCAAGCCTTCCATGCCTGGCGATGATGTCGCTCTCATGTGTCGGATTGCGTTAGCAAGGTCGGCTGCTGTCAAGGCTGCGTCGAGCATGTCGCGGTCGGTGTCCGAGACGAAGCGAGATACCGATTCAAGAAGCATGCGCTGATTAAGCTCGTCAGTTGCCGGAGCTGTACCAGATGGGCATTCAGCATTACCCATCTCAGACCCCCATTGTTCCAGGAATCGTAACGCAATCTCATGCGGATTAGTCGAGACATTTCCACTAGGTGTCACGACTGTTTCGATAGAAACGCGTCGCAAACTCGTGTCAAGTGGACGGAAGAAGTGCTTTGTCGACTTTTCGGCATTGGCCACCTGGAGGTCGAACGCCGCGTCTTGGCTGTATTGGCTTGACCGCAGCATCGTTTCTTTGTAGTTGCGCATGGAATCGTCAAAGATCTCGCGGTCATCATCATTCGACGACACGCGGTACGGGCAGCAGCCTGATCTAGCAAGACACGTGCATCTTCGACAGCTTGTGTCGTGAAGGAACTTAAATTTTCGAGCTTTCCACTCAAAAACAACACAAGGAAGCGATAGAATACACCTCTCTTGCTTATACTTCCCAGGTTCCTGGTACGTACGTCCGCACCTTAATACAAAATCACTGAAAATGGACACTTCCATGTACCACTCAGGCTGCCCCTTAGCTTAGGTAATCGCAAAGGATCTTTATCACGCCTTAACACGCGTTCACTTAAAGGTTTCCTGGGGATGTACTTAGACTTATATTTTGTATAGTTTGGAAAGATTTGGTTGGTTGGAAAGACGACTCTTCTAAAGGGGGAAAATTTGATTATAATTAAAGTATTAAGAAATACTATATCTACTTCAAGTGTCTGATCACCTTGTTACTTCTTGGTTACTTCAGCACTGGCTTCAATATCGAAAACTTGCTTCATGGCCGGCCAAAAAAAACACCGTGCACTCTTTATGGGTATTTTTCATATAAACTTAACCATAGACTCCATCCACTTCACCACACTTGCGTGTCTTGCTGTCGGAGCTTCTTCTGTATATGTTGCAGTTGTGCCTTGATATTCAATTTCCACTTCTCCCAGACTTTTCCTGGGTTCTGTGCAATTCGTATGTTTTCTCGTACGAGCTCGGCTTCCTTCTCGATCGCTGAGACGACAAGAGGGTAGTCAAGCAAGTACCTCGGGAACTTCCAGTATCCACGGCCATGAAGCTGCGTACCAGACCGGAACGAAACACTGTGAGCAAGATGGTCACCAGCGTGTTTGGGCAGAAAGTACTTGGACTTGCCGTAGAAAGAATCGAAAAACCGCTGCGGCATCAAGATATAGTCTAGACGGTTCTTCCGAGGACCGGTGAACACGCGTTTGTTATCAGAGTGAATGCGCCACGCATCAACAACACCGAGCTTCGCAATCCACTCGAGACACGCAGAGCGACTGGAATCGTAGCTGAGATCTGGAGTCGAGGAGTCGAGTCGCGGGTCGAGCGGCGTGTTCAGATCGCCGAGCACGAAGTGCGTCGCGTCGTCCTCAAACTCGTCCGTTGGAAAGTTTTCAAGGAAAGTCTTCTTTTTGTGGCGGTCGACAGGATCGTACACATTATGGATGTAGACGGAAGCGTGTTCAACCGTCACCTTGACGACAAGGTACTGTCCTGGCACCGACAAGTGCGATATTTCAGCAGCTGTGTCGAAGCCAGGAAATTTGGAGTGCAACACTGTCACGACACCAGCACTGCGACCTCTCATGGGTCGAGCGTGTAGCACGTTTGGGTCGTTGACAAAGACCTTGTATGTGAAGATCGCGCTGAGGTGGAACTTGAAAGTTGAAAGGTGCCGTGCGTCGGCAAACTTGGTCTCTTGAACGCATGAAAGCATGTGGTTAGAGAGAAGGTGGTCAATGAAAAGATGACCATTCAGTTTGATGCCGTTTAAGTTCATGGTCGGCATCGTAACGGTGTCCCACACGTGTTGTAGGGGTGATAAAACCTTAGTTGCGACTCGACAAGCCACCGGCAACAGTTGTCGCGATGACACATTCGGGATTGCATGCTTTCATCACAGATGACTCAGGCGCGTAGTATCCATCTAGTTTGCGAAGCGCCTCTAAGTCATCGAGAAGGTGGTCCTGCCATTGAACCTCCTTCCACTGCGCCATGCAATGAGCGCCGATTGTTGACCGCAGCAGGAATAGTAGCCTGTTGGGGTGCAGGAGGCGCGTGTGGTGCGCTGGGATACACTCGACCGGGCGACCAGTAAAGTACTGGATCCAGTGATCGTTGGTGAACAATAGCGGTGCGGTTGACATGAGCGCAAGTTCAAAGATACCGAGCGCCTTCGACGCACGCGAAAGCTCGATGATTGCGTCTGAGTTAGTCCACCATTTTTCACACTCCTTGAACAACTCGTTGCGCGTTGATGGCTTCGGCGTTCTCATGATGCGCTTCCACTTCGTCGCGAACTTCGTGTCATCATACGGGTTTGTTGCACAGAGCACACGATTGATGGTGTGTAGCCGCGGTAGCTCGTTGATTACGGTACCGTTGCCACCCATCGCTAGTGACAAGGCACTGTTGAATGCGAGTGAACAAGCGGCAGCCGCTTTCATGATGTGATCTGGGTTTGACGCTTTCGCCATGAGCTTTAATACGGTATAAACCTTGGTATCAGCGGCCTCAAGTTTGTCCGGTAGCATATCGAGCATTGTCATGCTCTCTTCATTGATCATCGACTCGGTCACTTCGATGACCGAAGTCGGTTGGTCCGAACGCACAATCTTGGTGTGGTGTTTTTCAACAAAGTACGCCGATTCGACCGACGTTTTCACTTTGTCAGTACGCTTGACGTTCCTCGGAACTGGCGGCGCAAGCAAAGCGTTGGGTCAATCATCAAGTCCACAACCTCAAGCCCAACTTCCATCGATTGCAGCACAGTAAAGTAGTTCTTGGTCGAAATGCCATCAAGAGGCTCCGGTCGCTGTTCGCGCAGCAGCACGGCAAACTCGATACTGCGCTTCTTGTTGTTGCAGACCGTGGAGAAGCCATTGGTGTTGTCTCCGTTCGTTAAGAGCATGATCGGAGTCTTTATCTTGCTTTTTGGGCTCCCAGGAGGTGATATCGTACCTGCTGAGTCGTTAAATGTCGATATCGACAGATTATCGTCTTGCGGACTCGGGATGATCGTGAGTTGGTTGGCGCCGGGCGGGATGCCATGCTGAGCACCTTGATGGATCTGCGCAGTACGCGTCTTGACATTCTCTACTGCTTGTTGCATCGAGGTCACGGGCTTGTCAGTCTTTTCTGATTGCGCAAGCCTTTTCTGATAAATCTGTGCTTGCTTCGCGGACTGCTTTGTTGGTTTCTGGGAAAGCCTTGACAGCGGCTGCTGCGTACTTGATGGTGACTTCTGAGACCTTTTCAGTGTCTTATTTGTCGCCTGTGGTATTTATGTTTTTTCTTGAGGCATGGTTTGGCGCGCGAAGACCTCGTCAGTCGTGAGCAAGTCGATCCCGTGGAGCGAACGGAATCAGTAAGGAAGTCGCTCCGATCGATATGGCGCATTCTTGCCATGTGCAGGATGGAGCTTGTTTCAAACAATATTTGGTCACAGACAGACCCATTCACCACCAGTGCAGGTGGGCATGTCGGAGAGAGGAAGTAGACACGCCACGTAGCTGACGTGATACGTGCCGACATGTTGACTTTACGGAACGTATCATAGATCGGTTGGCATCCAAGGATGTAGAGGCGATGTAAAATAGTGGTGGTGTTTGTGTCCGAGTCGACGTTTGAAATGTCCAAGAAGTACTTGTCTGCGAGGACATCATACTCCTTGAACCTGAAGACGCCACCAAGGATGTTCTCCTTCGTACGTTCGAGCTTCAGACATGACTCCTGCGACTTGATTTTTACGCGCGAATTTCCACCAGGAAGCTTTGAGACATGTCCAATTTCATGCTGCTCGCACAGATTACTTCGTTGTCATGCGACGATCCTGCCAGTGAATCCAAGATCTTTGGTAGCGGTGTTCTTGCAAAACGTTCGACCTTTATCAATAACCATGTCAAAGCGTGCGCTTGGTAGTTCTTATGGTCGGGCTTCCTCCATGCGAGAGGCGATAAATGATCATTCGCGTCCAGCGGCGTAGTGGCTCTCGATCGATTCAATATCACAGGCACGTGGTTTGGGAGTTTCGATGCGACAGCGACGCTCCTTGACATCAGCCTCGTCGCGACGAATGGTCTCTTGTTGCTTGAGGAGATGATCCATCGTCGGACGCGTATCGACAGGGACAAGTGGTGGCTCGACATGAGCGTCAGGAGGCGACTCCATCTGCACGTCTATGTGGTCGATGGCGTACGAAGCGCCTGCGGCATTCTTCACAACCATAGCAGGCGCAATGATAGCTGTGCTGTCAGCAGAAGCGTCAGCATCTGGTAGTTCGGGTGGTGCGTTCATCGGTTCATCGCCGGAGATGTCCACGACGTCAAGCGGGAGAGATGGCGGTGGTAATGACGGCGTTGGGCGCGGCGGGAGCTGTCGAAACGTCAGCCGTTGAAGCTGTCAAGGCACCCGGCGACGATCCGAGGGCAGAAACAGGGGCTGAAGCGACAGGAGTCGAAGCAACAGGGGCCGAAGTGACAGGTGGTGTCGGAGCGTTAGAGGGTCTGGAGAAAACTGGATTCACCATCGTAGGTGAGTGGGAAAGGCGGCTTGAACTGACTTGAAGGGGGAGGGTACTTCTGAATAGTCGACTTGTAGGGAAGCCAGCAAATTGAGAAGTAACAACATATGTACTCAGATCTTTTTTACTAATACGTACGATATAAAAATTGCTATTAATGAAAAATATCGATCATACCCTGCTTTAATAAAAACCGGTATTATGAATACTTTCAACACTCTTCCTCAATATGAATTTCGAGACTCATATGAGTTGAAGCCCAGTGCGCTTCGTAGCTATTCAAATCTAGGTACTCGTAACTCCTTGGTGTGTACATCAGCTAGCATGTCCTTTGGTGAAACATAGATAGCTTCAATAACTCCATCTAGTAACTTGGAAATAATAAAATTCACTCGAATGTCGACATGTTTCATTTTTGAGCGTTTCGATTCCCTTGATCATCTTGATAGCAGGTTGGTTGTTCATGCAAAGTTGCATCGGTAGCTTGCTCTTGACTTGTATTTCTTCGATCAATTCCTTGAAACCAAGTGGATTGACTACATTGGTCGAAGCAGCATAGTATTCAGCTTCCATGGTCGATAGGGATGCACCGCCTTGTTTCTTGCAGATCCAGCTCACGAGCATGCCGTCAACGAAAATTAGACCACCTGTAGTTGAATTTCGATCTTTCCTCCAACCTCCATAATCGGCATTAATGTAGCCCTTCATAGTCGAAACTTCACTAACTTTGTATGGAGAAGTCCAAGACATTCCTGGATTGCCTATACAAAGTGTAAGTATCTTGGTCTTTTCGGATTTCTTCTCATCCGTCATCTTACCACGATATACTGTCTCCACTACTAGCGTGCGTGCGATAGCGTGATTCCAAGATATAGTAATGTAGAAGATACAATGCGCGTACTATAAGAAAGTAACAATAAAACACCTTTATTCCATGAAATTAATTACAACAACAGAAATCTCCAGAGTAACGTGAGAAGACCAAATCGTAACGTAAATGACACTTCCACTTTCCGGCAAACAATGCAATTCCACTTCACGCCCCACGTACAACAAACGTACTATGGCGTGCCTGTGTACTCGGGTACTACAGTTAGAATTCTGAAGTGACTATATTAGAATTAAGTAAAAACCTAATCTTACAAAATGTATATATAAATTTGGGTAACACCCATAATGAAATTGGGTGTTACCCAAATCCCATTTACTGAAAGTCGCAAATGCCCAAATACGTCCGACCCACGGCGCGACCGAAAGTCGGGACTCTTCAAAATTCCTTTTCGACTTTCTAGTAAATCAGAGTTACTTGCACATGTTCGCCCTCAGACCCAGTATAGCCGGTGCGTACACGCACGCACGGTGCGGCTAGCGCACAGATGAAGACTTTCCTAAAGCGGCGATGTGCCGATACTTGCCGATACGCCCTTATAAAAGGGCTTAGTAAGAGAGTAATCTCTTACTTGGGGCCAAGATTTCCCTTGGTTTACAAGTTAGCACAAGCTAACGCCTTGATACAAGGCTCCCTTAATAAGGGGGTAGCTAAGGGAAGGACTTCCCTTACACTACAACACTCACTGCGCGCGAGACCGGTCGAGGTCGTGCGCCTAGCCGTCTTCAGAGTGAAATGTAAACTGCATGTATATTTAATATGTAATTAGCCCAAATTAATTTAAACTAATGTAGACTATATGTAATACTAAGTAGAACTTACTAAATTCGTACCTAGCCAACATGTAATGTACACCACCTGTGTACTAACACGTGGATGGCTTCCACGCCTCCACCAAGGGCTCCTTCCCTGATTGGTTAAAATAACCAGTAAGTCCAAACCTTTCGCAACGGTCAATACTGACCTCAACCGTAGTGTACTTATGTACACAACATAACCAATGTAACCAAATGTATTCCTGTTACATCCTCCCCTAATCAAGACTATTGCTTACGCAATAATCGATTATAGTTGGAGAACTCCAACTGACATAACTTCTGGTTAACCATGAGCACCTTTAGTGGTGCTGAGGATGTAGATAACTCCGATGTGGATGCCCTTGGGATATCTCCCCAAAGTCTCACCACTCCGACAACGCCGAACGGCGATGTCAGTCATCTAATCCATTCCCCACACGTGGAGAAAACGCGCTAACTCGTACGCCACCTCTACCAACTGCGGATGATGCATCCGGGTCGCCGATAGCGACCATCACCAATGAACCAGACACGGTTTATGAAGCCCGACATGCCGTACCGGCACGGAAGAGTCCTCGGGACCCTCAAAAGAAGGCTAAGAACGAGGTGAAGAGGGGTTTAGCCTCCTGTATCCCTGATCCTGCGGCTGTACCGCCGCGTGAATCGCGCGCCGGAAACAACTCCGGGCCAAACTGCTAACGCCGAAGCAGTTAACTGTCAAGTCCTATCAAGCGTGCCTCGGGAAGCAGGCACGCGGTGTCGTCGTTGAGATCCTCCGCGGAGTTCCCTACGTTCTCCTACGGGACGAAGGTGTCGAGGAGGAAGAACGGGCATTCCGCGCTTGGGCGGAAGGGGAGAAGCGCCTCCCCATCTTTGATGAGCTGTATAATAGATATTCCCAACCCGACGTTCGGGTAGAGAGAGCGTTGCGCTTGGCGTATGCCCAGGCCAAAACGCTGGGGCAATTACCTTCCCCTTATTGCACGCGCCCCGCTCTCGATGTGGTGCCGGATAGCAATGCAAACTCTGCATCTGCCTCCGGAAAACTCCCAGCTACTGGTAGTGAAGGGGCTTCTTCCGCCCCTTTGGTCGTTGACTCTCAGCGGGGTTATCCCGCTCGAAAGCGTCAACGACGTCACGGCAATCCTGCCGCAGGGGAGTCTCGGACTCCCACGAACTCTGTGAATGTGGATAACCTTTCCACTTCACCAGGTACTGGGTCTCACCCCGATGATGGCGTCGTGCCATCAGACGATCCACATGGTAATGTGGATTACCCTCCGTATCGAGAACTGGAGGAGGAGGTCGCGCCATTGTGACGTGAGTTCCACGAGCGCTGTGATCGACACCGCCGTCGCATCCATGATGCCCAGGAGGGACTCCGCGACGAGGGGCGTGCGAATGAACGCCTGGAAGGGAGGCTTGCCTCCCTCAAGTCTCTCGTTACGTAGCTTCAGGGTCGTATTTCGATCCTGTCGGAGATGTTCCGACCTGTCGTGCCTTTCGGCTATCCGACTTCCCAACCTCCTCCAAGAGGGGACCCGCCTCCGGGTTCTGGTATGGCTTAAGCATACCCACATAGAATATTGGATGCGTACGCATCGCCTTCGGTATATCCAAGGTATACGCCAAGCCCTTTCGGGCTAGTACCTTAAAAGGCCCCACAAACCTGGGGCGCAAATTTTTCCGCAACACGTTGGAAACTGCATGTGTAGGAAGATTCTTAGCGTTTAATAAAACAATTTCTCCTACTTTGTACGCCCTTTCGTTACGCCGACCCTTGAGGTCTGCCTGTTCCTTTTGCCTGTCTTGGCTTTCCACCATGGCATCTCAAACGTGTCGTAAGACACTAAGGCGCGTCGATAAAAACTTATCGATGTGCTTTCGCACAGATACAGGGCTGACATCGGGTAATCCCACCCCCTTAAGCCCTGGGCCACACACACGTGGCGTCAACTGAATCCTCGGATTCACTAATCCGTTCACGTAAAACGGGGTAAACCCCGTAGATGCATGGACCAAATTGTTTATAGCAAATTCGGCCATAGGAAGCATCTCACTCCAACTCTTTGGAGAATCCGGACATAAACTCCGGAGAATATCCTCTACAACGCGATTAACGCGTTCCGTTTTACCATCCGTCTGCGGATGATCCGCAGTGGACATGAGGAGCCTGGTGCCCAGCACCTTAAACAACGCCCCCCAAAACTGTCCCGTAAAACGGGTATCCCAATCCGATACAACGGAATCGGGTAGACCATGCTGTCGAAAGACACGGTCTAGGAACACCTTCTCTGTTCCTTGTCTATCAATGGACGCTGGAACCGCCGCCAGGTGAGCAATCTTGCTCAAACGGTCTACAAAGACCAATATGCCGGTGTTCCCGGCCTTATCCTTCGGAAAACCGAAGATAACATCCATGCTAATGGATTTCCAACACTCCGTTGGAACCGATAAGCTCTCCAAAGGCGCAGCTGAACTTGCAGAGGGTTTAACCCTCTGACACGTCTCACAGGTGCGTATATACGCACCGACCCACTTATACATATTGGGCCACCAATACTAAGCGCTTAAAGCGCTGTAGGTCTTATCCCGACCTAAATGACCCCCGGTAGGGGCGTCATGTGCCTCAAAGAGGACTCTATACTTCA
>CM047587.1:39594012-39637643 GCA_026184515.1 Peronosclerospora sorghi | reverse complement strand
TGTAACAGGACTGATCCTGTTACGGGCTTACACTGTGTTGTGCGAGGAAGCGCGCAATACAAGAGGGGTAGGATTAGTTGATGACAACTAATCCTATACTAAAAGTAAATATAAATATTTACTTGTTGGTTAGAACGCAAAATTAAGAGTGTTTATTAAATGGGTGGTTAGCGGCTAACAGTATAGTAATTACCTAACTAATATAATAATATCAAGTCTTAAACTAACTGTACCATTAGTTAACCTGCATGATTCGGTATTTATACCGAATCGACTTTTCCTTCGTAGATTATTATAATTTATAATCTATTATTTGAATTTCAGACAACGCGTCTGAAATTCAACTGTGATATTCTAACTTGAATATCAATCATGTAATGGCAACCCATTACATCACCCCCCACTTAAGGTGGTTGGCCAATAATAATTATTTTTTGGCCAATCATAGGTGGCATTTGTTGGTCGTTCTCATTTAACAACTGATTTACCATCGACTCGATGGTCAAAGCACGCGGCGGCGCTCTAAAGAGCGATGCTGAAAACATCGAAGGAGCTTCTTCCTCCGCCTCAGCACTAGGTGCTGAGGTGTTGAGTGACAACAGTGACGCTGCATTATCAGCGTAAACTACGCAAAGGTCGGAAGACGTACCGTCTTCGACCACAGATGCTGCTAAGGCGGCATCTGGCAAGAAACAGGGAGATGTTGATAATGAAACATCTCGCACGATGACAACCCCCGAATGGTGTGTTGCCAGGAAGGGTTCTTCCATGTTCGGAGACAGTTGTGACTCCAAACAAAGTGATTGGGGCACAGCTGTCCACGCGAAAGAATCTAGCGAGTCGAAACTCGCTAGGTGCTCATCGCCTATCAGCGATGATAACTCTGGTGTCACTGTCAGCTATGACAGCGATAATGATTATCACAGGTGGTTGCGGGAACGCAGAACCGCCCCACCTGGACCAAGTAATTCTCCACGTCGGGGTAATTTAACCCCGGCGCGTGGTGTTGAAGCAGGCGGTGTTCCGCCTGATAAAAGAGCTCGAACAGAAGCGGCGCCTGCCGCTTCCGAAGCGTATCATCGTACGGAACCACATGTCCCGTACAAAGTGGGGTTTTGGACTCCTGGATGGGCTATTGCCCCCAACAGTGGCGGTCACCGTAAGCGGGACTGCCAATATGCAATGTTAGATATCAACGTGCTGGATGACTGCGAAGACATCCAGTCACGTCGATTCGATCGAAGTACAGACGATAGGCGTCTGTACTTTATTGACCTCTTTTTCCAGGTTCGATACTATTCGAGCCGGAAAGGGTCAAAGAGGAACAGGGACGATAAAGACGCCCTGACTCAGAGTTGGAACGCTTTTGTTGACAACTACAACAAAAGCCCAGATGATTACGTGAATAAAGTTCACGTAATGCGCGAGCGCTTTTTAAAGCACTCGCGAACAGACAAAATTTAATATATCCATTTTGCTTGCATCAAAAAAGTGTTGAACTGTGGTGTCCCTTCTCATATCGTTTGCCGCGTTGTCCGTAGGGCGCTCCTCGTCTGTCAGAGGAGGAGTTTCGGGGGTACGGTGGTTTTTCCGTACCCGCCGAAATTCAGGGCTTAATCGATGCCCTAAATGCATCAACACCTAGTGTTGATGCTACTTCGCATTATGAGTTTGAGACTCCTTCTCAAACTCAGTTAAAAGGTCTGGGGCGTCGGCCCTCAGAACCTCAATCGGCTCCCAAGAGTCGAACTCTGGGGGGTAACCCAATCAGCGTACTAAGTACTCGGTACGCTGCCCCTTCTTCGAAGGAACCGAGCGCTTCAAGATCAAGCGCTCGAGAATGTATCGCTTATTCCCCTGATTATCGATCAGGGCCGGCGGAGGTTGAGAATTCCCTCGCCGTTGTTGTTGCGGAGCATGGTTCTTCGCTCCGCAAGCTCGAGGAGGGTTATTCCTCCTTGAGCAGCGATATGTCTCACTGTGTGAAGACATATCGGTCTCTTCGCCAAGATGTCCGCGACATCCTCGGGGCGCACACTGCCCTTCAGCAAAAGAATGATCTTCTGTACATCTAGATTTCCCGCTGTAAGGAAGAGCTCGATCGGCACAAGGCTGGTATTGAGCAGTCGAAGGCGGAGGTAGTGACTCTCCGCTCTGCTCATCAACGGCTGGAAGCCGATTACAAGTCTCTCTTGGGAGACTTGGAGAAGCACGGTATCTTCCGTGGTTCTGCGTCTCGTCGTAAGACGAAGACGAGTGATACGGCTTGAGCCGCCCAACATAGAATGTTGGGTGAAGCCGCATTGCTGTGGGAATGTCTAAAGTATATGCATTCCCCCGAATCTCTTGGACCTTGAAAGGTCCAATGTACTTAGGAAGCAACTTCCGTGTAGGGAAGTTGCTTATTGCATGTGTAGGCAAATTGGTAGTACTTAACAATACCAATTCACCTTTCAGAAAGGAGTTTTTGTTCTTCCTTCCTTGTTTGTCTGCATTTTGCTTCTGCTTATCAAAAGCAGACGCAAGTTCATCTTTTACAGAGCGTATTACAGCTTGGCGCTGTAATACGAATTCATCTACTGCTTTATCAGCAGTAGGTGCATTGTCCTCGTTGTCTGTAGCCATTGCTGCAAACAAATATTCAGCGTATGTAGCTTCAGTTTCAATTGAAGCTGCTTCCGCTTCTACTGTATTTTCAGTAGAAGGGCCATCGTTTTGTTCACAAGTTGCAGTTGCAACTTGCGCATTGACTCGATCAAAATTTGAGCGGGTTCCTCCCCCACTTAGATTTGGTGTATCGCCAAGTAAAGCTGGGGTTCGTGGATGCCTTAAGGCATTCACGTAGAACGGTGTATGCTTAGTTGAAGCATGCACCGAATTGTTAATCGCAAATTCAGTGAGTGACAGGTAGTCACTCCACTGTTCAAAGGCATGTGCGTATGATCGCAACATGTCTCCGAGAACGAGGTTAACCCGTTCCGTCTGCCCATCCTTTTCCGGATGGTCCGCAGCTGACATATTCAACTGGGTTCCCAACAATGAGAACGTTTCTTGCCAGAAACGTCCTGTAAATCTCGGATCTCGATGCGAGACAATGTCTTCCGGCATTCCGTGCAAACGGAATACCGTATCAACGAATATACGCGCTGTTTGAGCGGCGGTTACGTTCGCTGATACTGCAGTAAGATGTACCATCTTACTGAAACGGTCTACAAAGACCACTATTCCGGTCTTCCGACTATTGTCGGGTGGAAGACCGAATACGAAGTCCATTGAAATGGACTTCCAACACTCTATCGGAACCGGCAGAGATTGCAGCGGATCCTGTGCAGACTGCGCAGGCTTAACGCGCTGGCAAATCCCGCAAGCGGGTACGTATTTTCGTACCTACTTGTACTGGTTTCGCCTGTAAAAGTCACGTGCGAGAGAATCGTATGTCTTCTCTCGACCTTGATGCCCCGAAATCGGTGCATCATGATACTCAAACATAATTTGATGTTTGAGATCATCGTCGTTTGGAACGACGATGCGACTTTAATCTTTTTGGTCTGTGCTGTAAAGCAGCAGAAAATCGTGCAGTCGATATCGATGCACGCAAGCGCGGAGGAACTCTGGGAGTTAGTCGCGCTTCTCACTTGATTGATTACTTAAGTAATCAATCAACAGATGTGTCTCCTCGTCTGTTTTGTACGCCTCGCGTACTTGTCGTATAATTGACGACGACAAAGCAGTGCAACGGATCGCGTTTGCACTGGCACCTTCGGTTACGGACGGTTTCGTCTCGTAATCGGGCCTTCGTGATATCGCATCCGCTATCACGTTCAACTTTCCGGGTTTGTATTCAACCGTAAGGTTGTATTCAGCAAAGAATGACAGCCATCGAGCCATTCTTTGAGAAATGTGTGGTGAATTCACGGCCGTGCGTAGCGACGCATGGTCCGTGTAAACCACAAACGGTCTATATACCAAGAGATAGATCCTAAACTTGGCCAGTGCATACTCCATGGCAAGGAGTTCCTTGTCATGCACTGGATAGTTGCGTTCGGCGGGGCGCAACTGACGCGATTGATAGCAGATTACGCGATCACGATCATCGTGATCACGCTGCATCAAAGCACAGCCGATAGCGAAATCGTTCGCGTCGCAAACGACGTGGAACGGACGCTCGTTATCGGCTATATCCAAGACAGGCGCTTCAGTCAAGCTTTCCTTGACTGCACCAAAAGCATCTTGGCATTGGGTATCCCAATGCCATTCGACATCTTTATTTAGTAATTGAGAAAGAGGTCGTTTTAACCCAGCAAGTTGCACGAATACTTGTGCAAATATGTTGCCAACCCAAGGAACTTTCGAAGTTCCTTAACGTTGTTTGGCGTAGGCCATTCAACGATCACCCTGATATTTTCTAGATCAGAGCGCACCCCGTTCTTGCCCACAAAACATCCAAGAAAGGGTATCTCAGGTGCACCAAAGGTGCACTTCTTTAGATTAGCATAGAGCTTATTCTTACGCATAAGCTCTAACACTCGACGTAGATGCTCTCTATGGACATCTACATCGCTTTTATCGTGTTCACCCTTACTATGGATGAACACGTCATCGAAATAACTCGGTGCGAATTCTCGCACCGGGCGTAATAGATGCGTTACGCATCTGTTAAACGTAGCAGGGGCATTTCGAAGCCCCTGCGGAATAACAAGCCACTCCCAAAGCATGCCGCTTGGGGTGCTTACCGCCGTGAGAGGATATCCTTCTCACGCATTAGGATTTGATAAAAACCATCTCTTAGATAGAGAGCACTAAAGATGGTGCTCCCGCACATGCCATCAATGATGACATCCTTCCGCGGTATCGGCGTATGCGCCGGTACCGTCGCTGCGTTCAGCTTGTAAGCGTGAACGATTCTCCACCCACCTGTGGACTTTTTCACACCAAAGTGGGGGTAGAGTGCGGTGAGATAGACTCCTGAACTTGGCCTGATTTACGAAGAGCTTTGAAAAACTCGTCGATCGCTTTTACTTGATCACGCGGAAACGGCCATTGCCGCGTGACACAATACTTCGTGCCTGGCACGAGGTCAATTTCATGACGAGTTCCCTTACCCTTAGGGAGCTCGCTAGGTACTTCTTCTGGGAATACGTCAGAGTATTCCCGAAGTACCTCATAAAATGGGGAGTTCGCTTTAAGCGACTCCCAGATCTGCGCTTCAAAGCGCTGAACTTTGGTTTGATCATTGGGAATCTCGTTCCCAATGTTTTCCACTTGTAATGTGGATATTCGTTCACGAATATCCACTACATCATCTGTTACTATGATAATACAGATCTGTTCGATCTGATCATCGTGCAAGTTTATCATAAACTTCTTCCAGCTTAGCGCTGGAAGAGCCATCACCTCCGAACCTTCTTTCGGCGGGTGTTCCATCAACAGAGACTGGGTAGCTAATCCTGTCTCCGTTTGCGTCAAGACGTTGATCGTCTCGACGGAACTGTCCATGCAATCAGACGCACTCGTCTGAGTGAATGCTACACGGTGATTACGATTCGTCGTGTGCGAATACTCATCATCATGGTGGCCACTGCCTACCATGGAATTTTCTTGGCGATCAGATGTGCTCGTCTGATCGGCCGCCAGTTCTGCGACAAGGTGGTCTTTATCACCCGTGTGCATAACGCAACGTGGTGGGAACTGGCCAACACGGAGTTGTGCTCACGATTGCACTCGATCGTGAGTTCACTCACATCAACACGGAATTCTTTCGTCGTGTTGGAACCTTCGGTCGCACAGTGGGTGTTTTCCACCGTGGATACTATTTCATTCTCACGGTGGGTGTTTCCCACCGTGGATATCACTTCATTCTCACGGTGGGTGTTTCCCACCGTGGATATCACTACATTCTCACGGTGGTCTTTATCACCCGTGGAGTGTTTCTCTCCAACACGCAACGACTCTTCTGTTGCGTGTGGTAGTCCCTCTGGACTCTCACCAGCGGAGGTACCTTCCGCTGATCGTGTCAGAACAGACCTGGTGGTGCCATCGCTATCCACCAGACTGTCTGACGCTGCGGTTGTATCTTCTGATATAGCCGGATTACACACAGGGTGATCAGATCCTGTGGGTCCGCCGCAGTCGATCGATAGGTTAACCCAGTCGATAGAAGGTTTAAACTTGGACATCCATGGGACTCCAAGTATCACATCGAACTTGTCATCTAAATCGAGGACGATGAATTAATCCTCGAATGACAGTTCATTCAACTCGAAGCGTGTTTTAATCACACGCTTTGGAATAGTCACGGTTGCACCTGTTGCTAACCGGACTGACAACATACTTTGTGGGGTTTCTTCCTCCACGACTCAACAGCGTTAGACTCTGAGTTCTAACGAAATTGTTTGACGCTCCTGTGTCAAACAAAGCTCGCATGGGGACTTCGCTCCCGTGCGGCTTAACCTCCAGGGTGATAAGAGGCTTATCATTACCCTGCACCTTTTGACAGGACATAGTCCCGTCTGGGGCTATTACCCTCACATTCCCTATGTCGGCATGTGGGATAACATTCCCAGTAGGGCGCCCCGCCCCTACTGGGATTCTCGTTTTTTGCACCAACAGGGTGATGTCCCTGTTGGTGTCGCCGTGCAGCGGACGGTTCTGTCCGCTGACTGCGTGGCACTGGACGGTTCCGTCCGCTGACTGCGTGGCACTGGACGCGGTGTCATACACTCATGGGCAAAATGCCCCACTTTCGCGCATCGATTGCAGCGAATGTTCTTCTTAAATTTCGGTTGCTTCGTGTTCGAAGCAACCGCAACCGATAGCTCCATCGGCTCTGGACCTCCACCGCCCATGCTCTGGCGCGGGTGGCTGTTTCTTGAGACGAAGTGTGAACTTCGTCTGCCCGACTGCTGATTGTTGACATGCTGTTGAGTCATGTCAAAAGCGAAGGGCTGTTGATCCCTTCGGCTGTACCCAGCATGCGATGAAGCTGATCGCATGCTGAACTCCTCACGGATGCTCATATTAATGGCATTCTGTAGAGTCTTTGTCGGGTGCCGGTAAATACTTTGTTTGACGGGACCATCATTGAGTCCCTTCATGAAGCCAGTGACCTGCATAGCAGGGGGCACCGGCTCATACACAATATTTGACAGCAAATATTGCGTCTTCTGAGCGTAAGCTTGAAGGTCAAGCTTACCTTGCCGGAGTTCCATGAACTCCTGCCGACTACTTAGCTCCATTTCTGGAGCTTCAAAGTTGAGCTTTAGCTCAGCTTTTAATTCCTTATAAGTAAGGAACGCAGAGTCATCAGTGGCTCTGCGACTCATCGCCCATGCCCTGGCTCTGCCGCACAGACATGTTGTGGCGAAGTACGCCTGTTGACGTTCGTCAACAATATTTTGCGCAGAGATGGAATCTTCCACATCTGCGAACCATCTACGAAGGGGCTCGCCCCCTTCGCCGGTAAAGGGTGGTACTCTCGACTTTACTACTTCAACGCTATGCGTTGCAGGTGCAGGTGCGGTCCGCGCTGCCTCTTGCGCGGGCCGTGCTGGCTTTTCTAGGTGGTTTCGCCTAAAGCGATTCACCACCTCTATCACTTCCTGCGGGGACTTACCGAGGAGGAAGGTAATGATGTCGGTCCCCATGGACCGAATCATTTCTACCGTCGCGTCTTTACTAAGCGACTAGAAGTGGGGGAAGTGTTTCGTCACCACTTGCAGCGTTCTCTCTCGCTCGGCAGGCGTCATGGCTCGCGACATGATGCCGAGCGGCTCTTAATCTTCGCTCCGCTAGTTGACTAGCAGAACGGAACTGTGGTCGTTAAGAAGGACCACAAAGTGCTATCAGGTGTAACAGGACTGATCCTGTTACGGGCTTACACTGTGTTGTGCGAGGAAGCGCGCAATACAAGAGGGGTAGGATTAGTTGATGACAACTAATCCTATACTAGAAGTAAATATAAATATTTACTTGTTGGTTAGAACGCAAAATTAAGAGTGTTTATTTAATGGGTGGTTAGCGGCTAACAGTATAGTAATTACCTAACTAATATAATAATATCAAGTCTTAAACTAACTGTACTATTAGTTAAACTATAATCCTTAATTTTTTATCTTAAATTTTTATCAGCATGATTCGGTATTTATACCGAATCGACTTTTCCTTCGTAGATTATAATAACTCATAATCTATTATTTGAATTTCAGACAACGCGTCTGAAATTCAACTGTGATATTCTAACTTGAATATCAATTATGTAATGGCACCCCTTAATATAAGCTGAATATATTTAATATGTAATTAGCCTAAATTAATTTAAACTATTGTAAACTATATGTAATACTAAGTGCATATACCCAATTCGTACCTAGCTAAAATGTAATGTACACACGTGTGTACCGACACGTGGATGGCTGACACACCTCCACCCAAGGGATCATGCCCTCATTGGTTAAAATAACCAATGGTTCGAAACCTTTCAAACCGGTCAATACTGACCTCAACCGTAGTGTACTCACGTACACCAACACTAAATGTAACTCAAATGTAACCCCGTTACATCCTCCCCCATCAAGACTATTACTTACGCAATAAACAAAATTTTGTTGGAGAACTCCAACGCCAGTTCCTCTGGTCCTCCATATGTACACCTTTGGTGGTGCTATGGCGTCTCCTCTAGAAGAGGTAGAATACTCCGAGAACTCGGAGGTGGAGCCCTTGGGGATACCTCCCCAACGGTTAACCGCTCCGACAGCGCCGAACGGCGATGTTGGCAGCCTAATCCGTTCCCCACGCGTGGGAAAAATGCACTAACCAGTGCGCCAACCCTGCCCATATCGGATGCTACATTCGAATCGCCAAAGGCGATCGTCACTAATGAGCTGGACGCAGCTCAAGACACCCAACTTGCCGCACAGGCACTAAGGGCTGCGTTACGCGCCCCCAAACGCCTTTCAAGGGTGGCTTCTAATTTTGATGGTACTCGTGACCTTCCAAGGTGGGCCAGGCGTTTGGTAAGGACTGGTTTAGCATCCTATACCCGTGCCCCCGCGGCTGAACAGCCGTATCAATGCGAACTCCGTGAGAAACTCCGGCAAAAACTGCTTACGAAAAAGCATTTCACTAGCGTCTCATACCGAGAGCGCTTAGACAGGCAGGCACAGGGTTCCCCTGTTGAGAACATCCGCGAGGTTCCTTTCGTTCTTTCTCCGGTAGAAAGTGCTGATGATGCAGAGAAGAAGTTTCGTGCTTGGGCGGAAGGGGAGAAGCTTCTCCCCAGCTTCAATGAGCTACACGACAGCTATTCCCGTCGCTACATTTGGGTGGAGAGGGCGTTGCGCCTGGAATTTGCCAGAGCCAAAGCGATGGAGCTATTACGTGCTCCATATCGCCCGTGCTACGCCAGAGTCCCTGTTTCCACCACGGTGCCAGAGGAAAGTGTGAGCGCCAGATCTACCTCCGGCAAACTCCCAATTACTGGGAGTGACGGGGCTTCTCGTGCCCCTTTGGTCGTTAACCTGCAGCGGGATTCTCCCGCTCGAAAGCGTCAACGACGTCGCGTCAATCCTGCCGTAGGGGAGTCTCGAACTCCCACTAACTCTGTGAGTGTGGATAACCCTTCCACTTCACCAGATACTGGGTTCGACCCCGATTATGGCGTCGCGCCATCAGCCGCTCCAAATCAAAGTGTGGAGTACCCTCCGCATCAAGCATTGGAAGAGGAGGTCGCGCAATTGCGACGTGAGATTCGCGAGCGCTGTGATCGACACAGCCATCGCATCCATGATCTCCACGAGGTGCTCCGCGATGAGTGGGATGCCACTGATCGCTTCGAGAGGCGGCTTGCCTCTCTCGAGACGACCGTTGCGGAGCTTCGTGGTCGCATTTTAGCCCTTTCGGGCTTCCTTCGACCTGCCGTGCCTTATGGCTCTTACGGCTATCCGCCTTTCCGCCCTCCTCCAGGAGGGGGGCCGCCTCCGGGTCCTGGTATGGCTTAAGCATACCGACATAGAAGGTTGGATGCGTACGCATCACCTTCGGGATGTCCAAGGTATACGATAAGCCCTTTCGGGCTAGTACCTTAAAGGGTCCCACAAACCTGGGGCGCAGTTTATTACGCAACACATTTGAAACTGCATGTGTAGGAAGATTTTTAGCGTTTAATAAAACACTTTCTACTACTTTGTATACTTTTTCGTTACGCCGCCCCTTGCGGTCAGCTTTCTCCTTTTGCTTGTCTTGGCTTTCCGCCATGGCATCGCAGACGTGTCGTAAGACACTAAGGCGCGTCGATAAAAACTTATCGATGTGATTTCGCACAGATACAGGGCTGACATCGGGGAATCCCCCCCCTCAAGCCCTGGGCCACACACACGTGGCGTCAACGGAACCCTCGGATTCACCAATCCGTTCACGTAAAACGGGGTAAACCCCGTAGATGCATGTACCGAATTGTTTATAGCAAATTCTGCCATCGGAAGCATCTCACTCCAACTCTTTGGAGAACACAGACATAAACTCCGGAGAATATATTCAACAACGCGATTAACGTGTTTCGTTTGACCGTCCGTCTTCGGATGATCCGCAGTGGACATGAGGAGCTTGGTGCCTAGCACCTTAAACAACGCTCCCCAGAATTGTCCCGTAAAACGGGGATCCCGATCCGACACAACGGAATCGGGTAGACCATGCTGTCGAAAGACACAGTTTAGGAACACTTTCGCTGTTCCTTGTCCATCGATGGACTCTGGCACCGCCGCCAGGTGAGCCATCTTGCTCAAACGGTCCTCAAAGACCAATATGCCGGTGTTCCCGGCCTTATACTTTGGAAAACCGAAGATAAAATCCATACTAATGGATTTCCAACACTCCGTCGGAACGGAAAAGCTCGCCAAAGGCGCAGCTGAATCTGTAGAGGGTTTGACCCTCTGACACGTCTCACAGGTTCGTATGTACGCACCGACCAACTTATACATGTTGGGTCACCAATTCAAAGCGCTTAAAGCGCTGTAGGGCTTATCCCGACCTAAATGACCCCGGTAGGGACGTGATGTGCCTCAAAGAGGAATCTATACTTCATTTCCTCATCATGAGGAACTACCACCCGCTGAGTGTCCTCCGCGCTCGTGCTATAATATAGCAGACCGTCACAGTACCTGTAACGGTGTAAACGAGCTTTAGCTCGACTTGACAGGGTTGGCTCAGACGAGCCAAGCCCTTTACACCCAACGCGCTGATAAGCGCCGTGCACTGTAGGTCTTTCTCATACGCCTGGCGTATGAGATCCACCACAGACGTGGTGACGAATGTCGCGTGAGCGAGCTCGTAATCGGGACGACGCGACAACGCGTCTGCAAGCACGTTCTGCTTGACAGGTTTATACTTAACCTCAAAGTTGTACTCCGCAAAGAAGGAGAGCCAACGGTCCATCCGTTGCGAGAGATGAGGTGACTTTGTCGCTGTCCGTAAGGACACGCGGTCAGTATAAATAACGAACGGATTAGAGCCGAGTAGGTGAACCTTTAATTTGACAAGATCATACTCATTGCAAGTAGCTCCTTGTCATGAACGGTATAATTCCGTTCCGCATATTTAAGCTGCCTCGACTCAAACGCAATCACGCGTTCCCTTCCTGCATCGTCTGCTCGTAACAAAGCACATCCGATTGCGAAATCGGAGGCGTCTCAGACGACACTAAATGGTTTCCCAGAGTCTGGTAGAGCAATAATGGGAGCTTTTAACAAGCTCCTCTTAACCGCTTCAAAAGCGTTCTGGTGTTCAGTTTCCAACACCAATCAACATCCTTCTTAAGAAGGTCGGTCAATGGCTTCGCCATTTCAGCGTAGTTCTCGCTGTACTTTTGGAGATAGTTGGATAATCCAAGCCACTTCCGTAAATCTATAAGATTTACAGGCGAAGGCCACTCCACAATGGCTTTCACCTTCGCGGGATCCGCCCGCACTCCATCCTTACCGATGAAGCATCCGAGGAAAGGAATTTCCTTAGCACCAAAGATACATTTGGATGCGTTTGCATACAACTTATGCTCTCGAATACATTCGAGAACCGCTCGAAGGTGTATCAGATGCGTCTTAACATCAGACGATTTGCCTTCCGCACGACTATGGACGAATATATCGTCGAAGTACGTCTGGGCGTACTTTCTATGAGGGCGGAAGAGTTGAGTCACCAAGCGATTGAAAGTCGCTGGCGCATTCGAAAGCCCCTGTGGCATAACAATCCACTCCCATAGCATGCCGCTAGGCGTGCTGACCGCTGTAAGCGGAATATCGGACGCTCGCATGAGCACCTGATAATACCCGTCCACCAGATCTAAGGCACTGTATACAGTACAGCCCGCCATATTGTTCTGGAGGACATCCTTCCGAGGAATCGTAGTCTGCATGGGTACAGTATCTGTATTCAGCTTATTGTACGCATGCACAATGCGCCACTTTCCGTTCGGTTTACGAACACAAAAAGTGGGAGATGAGTGGGGAGACTTGCTCTCTCGCACCATCCCTGCCTCTTCTTTCCCCTTGAAGAATGCGTCGATGACGTCGCATTGCTCCTTGGGGAGAGGCCACACTGCCTAGTGACGCAGTATTTGGTTCCGGGAACCAAATCAATTTCATGTCGGACTCCCCGATCCGGTGGTAGCCCCACCGGTGGTTTGTCACTAATGACATCTCCAAATTCCTTTAATAAGGAATGGTAAAGGGTCCTCAGGATCCGCGAGGATCTTGAGGCCGCTTCGGGCATTCAATGCCTGTTTGGTTTGCACCAAAACTGACTCGCCCATCGTGGATGAGGAGCTCAACTCCTCTTCCGGACGTAATACGACAACCTCGTCGATTTCATCTGCTTTCAAAGCAGTTTCAAATTCGTTGAAGGACATCTCCTCCAACGACAACAGTTTGCCTACCCCAGGCAACCGTTCCAGGCTTACGCCTTCTGTGACAACACCTGTCACACTATTCAGCATCCGATAGGACTGCTGACTACTGGCCTCGGGACTCATCCCGAGACCCAGATGGGGGGGAGTCAACTGCCCCATCTATTGGAAGCTCCTCGCGCCTATCCACAGAGGTCTCTACCTCTACCACCGGTGACTCGCCGGTCTCACCTAAAACGGTGTAGTCGGAATCATTTCCCATGTGCGAAAGAGACAAACTTCGGGTCTCTTCGCTTGGAAGCGCCTCGCGCTTAACCACAGGGGTATCTACCCCTACCACTGGAGTCGTCTCAGAGGAGTCCACCTCTGTCAATGGCGACTTGCCAGTCTCGCCTATAACGGCGTGGTCGGAATCATTTCCGACGTGCAAAAGAGACGAACTACGGGTCTCTTTGCTTGGAAGAGCCTCGCGCTTAACCACAGGGGTCTCTACCCCTACCACTGGAGTCGCCTAAGAGGAATCCACCTCTGCCACTGGAAACTCACCAGTCTCACCGTTAACGGCGTGGGGATTAACCGCCGAATCCCCCTCTTTAAGGAAATCTTCCTTAACGTCATTGGGAATGATCATTTTAGACATCCCAATCTCTGGCATCTCACGCAAGAATCGCTTTTGCGATCGAGCAAAGGTGGGTTCATGACTCGCCAATGCTTCACCCGATCGCGGGTGCGTTGAGCCAATGGACTTAGACTTCCAGTCTATCCATGGCTCGTGGCGTTCCAGCCACTTCATGCCCAGAATGAGGTCATACCTCGAGTCCAAATCCAGGACTAGGCAACGCTCTAAGCTGTCGAAGTCTGCAAACTTCAGCTTAAGGTCAATCGAGACCTTGGGTACAGAAACCTGTGCGCCCGTCGCTAGACGGACCGTGACAACGTCACGAGAACGGTCCTCTAGGGCCTCGGCATACAGCCGACCCTTCTCAACAGAAGCCCGTCTGACATAATTGTCAGACGCGCCAGAGTCTATCAAGACTCTCCAAGGCTTATCAAAGCCTTTCACGTCCGCAAGGACTACCAGCAAACCTGGCTGGTACACCAACTCGTTGCTAGAAATCACCGCTTCCCTCGGGGCTTTGTGCTGTCATCCCCTACCCTGGGGCTTAACAGCACTGAGGGGTCCCCCAGTAGGGCGCCCCGCACCTACTGGGAGCCGTCGTTTCCCGAAGACTTGTACAAGGGCTTTTCCCCACCCTTGGTCCCTTGTAGCGAGTGTCTCGCTGGGGATTTTTCGGACATATGTTCCTCAGATGATCCGTGCTCCCACACAGGAAGCATCTCAGCGGCCCACGCCACTGCAACATGGCTAAGAGCTCTGCCTCAAAGCTCTATGGAAAAGAGTCAGAGTGACTCTTAGCGGGAGGTTTCTCCTCCGCTTCTACCTGGCTCAGGTCCATGGGTTCAGGACCCACCTTAGAGAAACGGAAGTTCCTCTAGGCGTTGAACGCCATCTTGAATGCCTCCTCCAGGGATTTGGGTCGGCATCGGAACAATTCCGAACGTGCTGACCCTTCTCTCAGGCCTCCCATGAAGACGGGGATGGACACATCGTCCGAATACGCTTTCGCGTACATCCCTGCCAACAGGGTCTTAAGCTCCTGGATATAAATCTCCAGGTCCTTAGTGCCTTGACGGCACCTCAGGAACGCCAGTTGATTCTGGAAAACCAGATCAGGCGTTGCGTACATGTCCATGAGCTTCTGCTTAAGGACCTTCTATGTTGGAAACACGTCCGTGACTGATTCCGAGCATGTAAACGCCCATGTACGGGCTTTGCCCGTAAGATGGGTCAATGCAAGTCCCACTTGAAAGTGATCAGCGGTCATGTTAGCTGTGGCGAAGGCCGTTTCGACCTAGCAACCACACATAAAGGTTGTCACCCTTCTCTCCGGTGAACTCCTTTATCTTAAACGATAATGGAAGGCGCACCCCCGTGGAATGACCTCCACCGCAACTCGCCTCATGAGCGATGAGGGCATTCACCCTTGCCTTTACGGCCTCAAGACCCTGCTCCACTAGGAGCTTCATACCTTCTTCCCCCGTTAAGGGTAACAGCCTTTTAAAGACTTCCTGTTGGACGAGGGTCAAACTATCCCAATCGTACTGATTCATCCCTTGCATAGGATGTCTTAGTCTACCAACACAGGTGTTGGATTGACTACAAGTGCTACCAGATGTAGCCGATGCGTATACGCACGGTGCGGCTAGCGCACAGAGGAAGACTTTTCCTTAAAGCGGCGTTCGCCGCTACTTAGCCGATACGCCCTTATAAAGGGTTAGTAGGAGAGAGCTCTCCTACTCGGGGCCAAGATTTCCGGGTTGGTTTACTGTAGCCTTCGCTACTGCCTTAACGGCAAGGTTACCTTACTAAGGGTGTAGCTAAGGGGAGGTCTCCCCTTACGCTACAGCACTCACTACACGCACGACCGGTCGAGGTCGTGCGTCTGTAAGATAGAGTGAAATGTAAACTGAATATATTTAATTATGTTATTAGCCTAAATTAATTTAAACTAATGTAAACTATATGTAATACTAAGAAGAACATACCAAATTCGTACCTAGCTAAAATGTAGTGTACGCCACCTGTGTACCGACACGTGGATGGCTGACACGCCACCCGCAAGGGCTCCTGCCCTGATTGGTTAAAATAACCAGTGGTTCAAAACCTTTCGAACCGGTCAATACTGACCCCAACCGTAGTGTAATTACATACACCACCAACTAAATGTGACTCGAATGTAACCCTGTTACATAGCAAATGGAGGGGTGTGCACCTAGTCGGTCCTTTCATGGGGGGGGTGCACGTAGCAAATGGGGGGTGTGCAACTAGTCGCTCCCTTTTAAATTAATAAATATTAATATTATAAAAATATCAAATAATATAAATATATAAATTCTATTCAAAAAAAAATACAAAAAATATTATAAATTATCATTTAATAAAATGATAAATCATTTTAATTAATATAGTGCACGTAGACTGTCCTCCAGTTACTTGGTGGTAACCCCTGGATCTCCTATATCCGCAGTATCCATATCAGGTGGTTTTGTTGAACACTTTTCCACTTCAGAAATAAGCTCTAGCTGTTTTTCCATAGCTTCAGCTGACATTTCAACTCCTTCATGCAAGTAGACCTCTCTCTCTAATTCTGTTTGATCTACCTTCAGTGGGTCTATGACATCCATCACGGGGGGTATCTTTGACCGTCCTTACTGCATGTAGATTAATCCTGTTAATCGGCATACCAGTGCTCCCCATCAGTTGTTTATACACTTGTAGATAGTCCTCAGAGATTAGTTCCTCTTGTGTAATCAATCTTAATGGTTTCCCCATGAGAATCTGAAAACTTTGGTCCTTCATATTCAGAATTACCCCTGATTTTACCAAAAATCTGTGCAAAGTATCGCTAATGCATGTGAATCAATATTGGCGACCCACATCTCACAGTTGAATATCACTGATGGGTACACTCGAATCTTGACAGTAGACACACCTATTACGATAATGGTACTGGCCGTTGCACCACAAAAGCTACTTGGAGAATCGAACATTCGAACTGCTATTTGTTACTTCCTCGCCACATTGGTATGCAAAACTGATATATTTGCACCAGAGTCTAGCATTAATGTCAGCTCCAAATCATCAATTGCTCCATTCACGTAAATTTGAGTTGCAGTATGCTTTACCTCAGTCGACTGCTGCCATCCTTCTCGCTCTCCCATTCTTTTATCCACCAGCGAGACATATGCTGAGGCCTCCGTTTCTCCATCAATTGCCAACTTATCTTTTTTGCTATCTTCATCAAAAGTAACTTGTTCTTCCATTTTTTCTTGATTCTTTTGTTTTCTTGATCCTCGTCCAGAATGAGTGATCCATTCATACCACATCTATTATTTTTCTCGATTCCATATTGATGCAGGGTAACAGCGGTGCCGTTTCCACATTACTCGACAATGCCCCCCCCTTTTCTCTTGACAGTGGTTGGAACGCACTGTGGGGTTAGGCATTTAACTAATCCGACAATTGAGCTTTATTCATCTCTCCCGATTTCAGCTTACTGCGCATTTCATCCGTTTCTTCACTAAATTTCCGGCAATATTTCATATCATGCCCAAGGGTATCAGTGTTCACACTTCAGTAATTTCCATTACTTGTTCTTTTCGTGACCCCTTCGATTACAGTGTTCACAAACCAGACCACCATCTGCATTGGGATTCGTATTATGCCGCGCACTTCTATCATCATACGCAGGTAGCATCCGCTGCATCGAATGTACTTCCCTGCCCATCATATGTACGCTGGGTTGTGGGTATTCGTACATCACCTCAGCGCTCTTGCGTGTAGCCGTCTTCTTCCCAGGTCTCATAAGGCGCGTCTCATGCTTAGTCACCACCGTTTCCAACTCCTCAATACTCTCAAACGTCATATGCTGGTACTGCATCTGTATGACGCGATCACGAATGTTGTCGACAAACCGCTGAATATGTTCTTCCAACAGTGAAGTGTTATACACATCTTTAAAATCCATTCCAGCTCGTAACGCTGCTGCATTTAGTCGATACAAAAAAGTAGTTGCCCATTCGTCTTGCTTTTGTGTCAATTTGGAGTAAATAACTCAAGACGACACTCTATCCACGCAAAATTTCTTGTGGAAAAGGTTTATCACCTCATTCCAATCATATGTCACATCATCTGATAGTTGTTCATACCACCATGAAGACGTACTCGTCAAACTATCGACGAACATCCCTAAAAGTTGATCCTCATCCCAACGTGAAATGTTTGCCACATGTGAAAATCGGGTGACCCATGCCCGTGCGATTTCAGTATCCTGCCCTTTTCTATCAAATGACTTTGTTTCCGTATTTTGGACGATGGCGGTAACCGTCTGACTTGGTGACGCCCACGCATTGGTATTTCCACCGGACATACCATATCCTGGTGTACTGTAATGTGGCCGTGGTTGAGTGGCCGGTTTGTGATATGGTACACTAGTCGCCCTCTCATAGTGTTGGGTGTGCGATTAGCTGAAAGAGATGCTGTCATCTTCACCAACTTTTCCAGACTCAAATTCCCATCTTGCACCATTTTAACCAAGTTATCCACTTCTGGATCTTGCTTAGGCGCAGCAGGTTGTGGAGAAGACATAACATCATCTTCATCTGAGGAAAAACTTCAGTTTCTTTCTTGTATTTGTTAAATTTATTTGGCCGTAACTCAGGAGTTTTCACCAACTCATTCATTTCAAAAAGCTCTAACATACCCGGTGGATTCGACTCCTTTACCGGCGTATGCGTGGTATCTGGTACTATGTAATAAGTGGGATTAATACTTGCTGTTTCTTCTAAATACACTATTAGTGACGTTTCCCATTGATTTTCTGCTAGTGGGAGTGATACCATTAATCCAATATCATCTGCGGTACGGTCCTGATTAAAATCACAAGCGCTATCAAACTCTTCCCATCGAAAAACCTCATATCCACACTTAGGAAACAATACTACCAACGCTTCAACAGACTCTTGTAAATCTCCAAACTAACTAAGATCTTCTCTTAGTCTGAAGTTGGCCGCAGCTTTCATCACCTTACTTATTTCATATTGTGAAAACCAACTTTCGGGATTACCCGGTAACTTGAGCACCTATTACTGATACCGTTTTATCTTTTCACAGGCCTCCAAAAAGGTGTATTTTATGTTGGTATCATCCTGAGAGTACTGCAATGTGAAACAGAGCGCTTTGTCTTTCCCTTTTGATACCAAAGCCATCCTATGTGTTAGAACTTAATGTCGACGTTAGTCCCGGGTTGCGGAACCGGTTGTCGTGAAGGAACTTAAAATTTAAGTGTTTCCACTAAATTTACAACACAAGACAGCAATAAAACTGTCCCTATTGCTTAAACTTCCCAGATTCTTAGTACTAACGCCCGAACCGTCACCAAACACTTTATAGAACACTTCCCGAAATATCTCAGGCTGCTTCCAACTCCATTAATCCCAGCTGACTGTCGCCCCGGTCATATAGGCGCTCACTTAACGACCTTGCTGTATTAGACTTGGTTTTACTATAGGGCTGTTTGGTAGGGTTGTTGTGAGGCTGCTGACGACGGTTCCCAAAGGGGAAAATTAGAATCTATTTAAGTATTACTTATTCCTATATCTACTTCAAACACTTTTTCACTTACTACTTCTTGGTTACTTCAGTGCTGACTTCAATACTTGATAGTTACTTCTTAACCGGCTGGAACACCTTATACCCTTTCAATAACTGACCCACATCCGTTTTGCCCATAATTGAAATGCTACTTCACCACAGAGATTATTGATCGACTGGCGAAGGCTCACGTTTACACTCTTCTAGATTTAGCGTCTGGTTATCGCCAGATGCGGCTTGCCCTTAAGTAGCGCTAGTACATAGCGTTTCGTGTGGAAAATCTATCAATGGTTCGTCGCCCCCATGGGCAAGGCTGGCATGTCTGGCGCATGTCGCGCGTAATGCGGCGGGTCCTTGAGAACGATAAACTATCATCTTTTTTTGTGGTGTTCTACCAATATGTTCTCTCGTACATGGGCGAAGTATCTCAAACATCTACGACGAGCGTTTGAAGTCCTACCTGAAGAGAAATTCTATGCTCGTCCAAGTAAGTGTCACTTTGCACAGTCTGAAATTCGATTCCTCGGCCGTATAATTAGTGGCGAGGGTGTTCGAGTGGATCCGGATAAGACGGACGCGGTGTCCAATTGGTCGCAACCTCGGAATATAAATATTTGCAGTGTTTTCTCGCTTTGAAGGTTATTATCGCCGTCTCGTTCGGGTTTACACTGATTGGTTCCCCCCTTATCTGATCTTCTTAAGTCCAAGGTCCACTGGACGTGGACTTTCGTGCATTCAAATCCATCAAAGCTTCTTTGGACTCGGCTCCGTTACTTTGTTTGCCATAAATGACTTCGCCCTCCCAAGTTACCACAGACGCGTCCAAGTAGTGTGTTGGTGTTGTTTTGAGTCAATTTGTTGAGGGATTCGATCCTTCCATCGGTCTCTACAGCCTGAAACGCTCGGATACAGAAAGTCGGCCTGCACATGAACAAGAACTCTACGCTATAAAGCAGTACCGTGGTATTTAGCGATGTTATTTGTTGCGTGGACGCTTTGTTGGATTCACAGATAGTTCAGCGTGCCGCTGATTTTTGTCTCATGCTAATTTGTCCGCCAAAAAGACTCGATGGCTTGAGTTCTTTGGTCAGTTTGATTTTGTGCTTGAACACAAGGCCGTTGCATGGAATGTGGTTGCCGATGCGCTATCTAGACCCTCAGTTGTTGACACGAACGTTGGGTTTTATGTGATGTACATTTGCTTTTTTTGAGATGGGCCACGATGCTACTCGTGGATGGTAATGCCATGTTCGAACCGACTGCATGAATTGCTTCATCGCTATCAGTGAGTTTTTGTCTCAACGATACACTTCATTTTGTGGGAGAGTATTAGGACTTTGCCCGTGATGTTATGGAAGCATACACCAAGGACAAGGATTCTATCGCTATCATTCCGTGTCTCCGTCGAGGAGACGACCGCTTGAGTGTCAAAAACGAAATACGCAACGATTTACTGCATATCAAGAAGGACGGTGCAATCCAAATCCTTCGAATGCCCCAGGTTGACAAGATCCTACTCCGACCCATGCCTGATTTCCATGAAGCAGCAGTGGTTGCGCATCCCGGCGTTGAACGTACACTCTCGACAATGCGACAGTATTTTTGGTGGCCCGGAATGCGCGAGCACTTTCGTCAATAAATCTCAACATATGAAGCCTGTTTCGCCAAAAATCTGGATCCCGTCATCGCTATGGGTTACTCCAATCCCTACCAGTGCCGGATGCTTGTTGGCAACATGTGAATATGGATTTTTTTACTGCTCTTCTTGAGAGTGATGGATATGATGCAACCTATTTCGTGGTGTGCCCACGTTTTAATCGGCCGTGCTATATCCCAACAAGCAAGAACATGGAGGCAACGAATAAACCACGTTTGTTCTTCGACAATGTTGCCAGGTACTATTCGTTGCCAGATTCAATTGTTTCAGACCGTGATCCAAGTTCACGAGCGAGTTCTGGCAAGAATTGATGCGGATTGTGCAAGTGAAGCATCGTATGACGTTGTCGCGACGTGCTCAAGTCGATGTCCGCAGTGAAAGACAAGTTTGAACGTTAGAGGACAGTTTCCGTAGTTGTCTCCCATTACGGTGACGACTGGGCAAAGATTCTTCAAGCTGTAAAGTATTCGCCTGTGACTTTAATCTCAACTTCGTCCCGAGTGTCTCCGTTTGAAGTGGATTGTGGTCGAAACCGAAAGGTCACTTATCACCCTGCAAGGTCATCTCGGTCCCGGTCCAGAATTGGATGTGACCAGGTCGTGCCGTGAGATCATTGTTTGAAAAGGTACAAGGGTTGGACTGAGGCACGACAATAGACACAGCAAGAGCTGTAGACACAGAAAGGCTTATGCAATGCGAATATATTTGAGGACTGAGGATCCTAGTGCTACCAACCAACCAATCTCCTGAAGTAACACACCCTTAAGTAACACACCCTTGGATATTTCCATAAAGTAGCAAAATATCTCCTTAATATGCACTATGTGTGTAGACTCGCCCGGATGAGAATCTTTTATCCGGATTTCAACATGCTCCCCTCGAGGCATGGCCTCGCACTTTCATACATCTGGCCCACACCGATCAATAAACACAAAGTCGCAAGACGACGCTTATCCAACGGCTTAGTAAATGCATCAGCAGGATTCTCATCACTTTTGATCTTCTCAAGCACAATCGATCCACGTTGAACTTGCTCTCTCACGTAGTGCCATCTCGTCTCAATGTGTCGGGTACGTCGACTATACGTGGGGTTCGTGGCCATTGCAGGAGCTGCTTGACTATAGATCCCAATCCATGGTTTGATCATTTTTCCTGGCCATATTTCCTGTAGGATATTGCATTCACCTATCGCTTCCATTGTCACTTCACACGCTGCGACGTATTCGGCTTCGGCTGTGGATTGAGCAACCACGGATTGTCGACGCTACATACACGAAATCGCACCACCGGCCATTATGAAACAAATCCACTGGTGCTCTTTCTAGTCTCGGGGTCCGAACCCTAATCACTGTCTCAAAATCCCCGAAAAATTGACGATACGTCAATATCACTGGTGCTTGGCTTCTGGTACCGAATACCATAATAAGTCGTTCCTACAAGGTACCGTAGTACTCTTTTCACCACGCCGACGTGTTTGTTTGTTGGTTTACTCACAAACCTGCTTAACTGGCCTAGGACATATGTGAGAGCGGGTCTTGTACTCGTAGCCAGATACATTAGCGATCCAATCGCTCCCCTGTAGTCAAAACTTGTATCGATCACATCATTTTCAGTTGCCGGTGCGATTCGCATATTTGTTTCCATTGGATTTCCAACCTTGTTGGCATCATTATATCCATACCTTTCCAAGATGTCTTGAGCATATTTCTTTTGGCCAATATAAATCGATTCACCATTTTGATCCACTTCCACTCCAAGATAATTCTTGAGCTCGCCTTGGTATTTAGTGCCGTATTCACGGTTCAAATCATCAAATAAATCCATCTTGAATTGTTCATCATTTGTCGCGCATAGTACATCATCTACGTAAATTAGCACCAATGCAATCAACCCATCCTCAATCTTGAAATACAGACAAGGTTCAGTTGCACTACGTTGGAATCCACGATTCAGCATCCAAGAGTACAATTTCGTATTCCATTCCCGTCCTGATTGACGAAATCCATATAGAGCTCGGTTCACTTTGTACACATGACCTTCTTTTTGCATGGGAACCCATCGATCGCCTTCATATATTGATATATTTTCAATTTGGCGTTAAGATAAGCGGTATTAATGTCCGCACCATACAATTTGAGTCTCAACAATGCAGCATTTGCCAATGTCAATCGGAAAGATGACATTCTTGCCACTGGAGCAAAGACCTCCGTAAAATCGATACCTGGTCTTTGATAATTTCCAAGAGCGACAAGTCTCGCTTTGAAACACACTACATACCCATCACGATCAGTCTTCAAAGCATAAACCCACATAGTTCGTACTGCTTGCGTATTCTCTGGAATCTCTGTCCCATCAACTTCCTCAAACACGTATTTAGCTTCCAATGCTGCCATTTCCACAAGCTAAGCCATTTGCCAAAAATTCGCATGCTTCGATCGCATTGCTTCACGATGATTTTTCGGTACTTTTAATCCAGAAGAGAGGATTGGTCTACCACTTTTGTCCAGCACACGTGTCATAAATTTGCAATCCACTCTTCACTTCGGTATCGGGCTGGTTTACGACGTTCGGACCACAACCTCAGGCCAGTTCGTCGCGCCTTAGCTTGTTGTTCTCCCAGAGCATTACGGTCATTCTCAGGGGAGGTGTCATCACGTTGATTCCGTTTTCTGAAGTACTCTGGTATAATCACTCGCTCAGGATGGCTTGACTCTCTTGTTCCAATCGGAACGCAAATGCCTCCGTCTACTGATTTACTTGAATCATTTTCATTTCGGTCACTTGAAGCTTCATGTTGTTGGTCGTCGTCGACATTTTGGTCAGGATTTTATCCATCAACTGATCCAAATTCTTCAGAAACAGAATATCCATCTCCATTTTCATCACCATTTCTCGATGTTCCATCACCGCGGTGCATAGATTGATTTAAATCATTTTCAAAGTCATTTTCATCAGCCTCATTTTCGACACTGGTCCTCTTCTTGTGATTTGTTGGTCTCGTTGGTCCCAACACTACTTTGCCTCGATACATCACCATCATCACTTTTAGACACGTCACCAATCTCGCCCTCCTCGAGATCCACGGTGTGCTTTGTTGACTGGATATCGACGGATTCATGCGTGAAGCTTAATTTTATCTCACTATTGTCATCATCACTCGTCATGATGAGACTTTGACTTGGCTCATACATTGACACGTCATTATCATCTTCATTTTCACGATCGTCTTCATATGGTTCTTCCTCCAGTGTTGAATCTTGTTCAGGATCTGGATCCTCAGGGTGGAATAACAACCACTCACCAATATTTTCATCATTTGGGTCTACTTCATGACGATCTTTGTACATCACGTCTTCTACCACGCGAACCTCTGATACAAACTTGATTTTCCGGTCAGCAGGTTCATACACCTGAACGCCAACCGTATCTTCTGCATACCCAACGATGAATCCAATCCTTGCATTGTCATCTTCCTTATTGCGTTCCGGAGTCTTGGGTACATGAATGTACGCAAAAGAACCCACTGGCCGAATGTTATGTATGTCCGCATCTACCCCAAAATACAATGAGTATGGAATGCCGTCAATGGGTCTGCAGTACACACGATTTTTCACATAAGCTGCGTTCACAAGTATGTAGCACCACATTGAACGGAAGAATCCCGACTCGTGTATTGATGCTTTCGTAGCATCTACCAATGACTGAACGGTCCTTTCAACTGGGTTCAAATGTGATCCTTTGGGACCGACCTTGAGGTGTTCAATTCCTTTCTCGGCATACCAATGGTCAATATCATTATTTACAAACTCGCGGCCTTTATCGGTTAGCACGCGTTGCACTGGAAATCGTGTAGCCTCTGTCGGCTCATATTTCCTTTCAATGATTTTTGTAACTCGACGACCAGTTTGGCGTTCGGCCCACAATATATACTGCCTCATCTTTTCGTTCACGGTGGCTGCGCTCTTATTCTTCAAAAGGTACACAGTCAAGAATCAACTCCAGCCATCCATAATCACCAAAACTGCTTTGTACTTCGAGTTAATATCTTTGCTTGGAAATATAAGATCCGCTTATACGATTTAATTTGGTGCCGTGAGTCCACGATCTATGCTTTTGAGACGACGCTTTTGACGTTGTTTTCCAACATGGCATGCGTCACATGGCCGTACTTCTCGTTTAGTTAGGATCATCCCCTTGACCATCGCTCTGTCCGCCATGATATTTATATATTGATGGGATGTATGGAGAAAACGTCGATGCCATTGGTGTATTGTGGCCACACCATCCGTGACAGCAAAGTTCACAACGATTGCATTTTCGGGGATTTTGATGGATACTTCGCAAGGGCTTAATGAGTTGAATGTCCACAAACCATTGTTCTTCGTAGCCCGTATCACCACCACAGAGTTGAGTGACATCTCAAAGGTTTTGGTCTCCTGGTTCATTCTCAGGTCAAATCCCTGATCTATAGCTTGGCCAACGGACAATATCAGATGTGTTGCTCCAGGTACATAGAGTACATCATCCAGGTATAGGTTCACTTTCATACCATCAACATCGGAGATCAAACGTACAGTGCCTATACCGGTTGCTCGCGCAACCGTACTTGCTGCAATACCTTGAACTTTCGATTCCACCATCTAAGAGGGGATATCTTCCATATGGATAAAGAACTTCTTGTCACCAACGACATGAGTATTAGAGGATGTGTCAAAACACCACCAAGACTGTCGTGCTCGGCAATACAGTCAATTAACCCTCCGATACTATACCACTTGTTGTTCCTGGTTCTGAACTGGTAATATCGTTTTGCCCATTTTGCTTCTGGTGGTTGGTGAAGTTTGCACGTGGCACACGTCTTTCGTCACTATTGCTTGATTGGTTTCCGTTTTCCCCATTTTTTATAAAACGATCAGGACATTTTCTCCAGAAATGGCCTTCCTTGCCACACTTTCTACACGTTTTGCCCGCGGTTGGGTTCCTATTTGACATGTTCATTCTCCCCCTATTTGATGCTTCTTGTGTATGCGTCTGGTTGCCATTATTACCACCGTTTCCATGGCCATTTTCACGGTTCCCCGTGATCGATTTCTTCCATTTCCACTATTTGCGTTGTAGCGTGCTTGTCTGACTGCCGCTTCCGACGCAAATACTCGTAATCCATCCGCACTTTCACTTCTTAGCATACCGTACTTGGCCGAAGCACGAAGTTGCTCAAACTCATATTGATTTGGTAGACCATTTATCAAAATTTCCTTCATGTCGATATCCTTCACTTGGTAACCATACGTTGCCAACTCTGTACGGTAGTGGAAAAGCTTTGAAAGATAAACTTCAACATCACCATTCACTGGACACTTGAGTGCCCTCATCTCATCTTGCAAACGAAGAATAACACTCTGTTTGATCATTGAATTTTGACGTTTCTCATAGATCTCACATAACGCAGCCCACATCTCAGACCCAGTCACACACATATCCACTTGTTGTAACCGCTTTGTAGGAATCGTTGTACCAATCATGCGCATGATCTTGATCTCTTTCAACTCAAATTCGTTTAGCTCATCACTCGTGAGGTCCTCACGCTTGATCTTCTTCTCGACTACGTGGATAAGACCATGCTCACGGAACGGTATCGTCATTTTCCACTTGTACGATCTCCAAAGCTTTCCCATTCCATCCATAGGGTAGTCCGTCCATCTTGGTGTGGGACTCGACCCATCCTTGTGACGGTGGTCGATAGCTCATACTGTCTAGTCTAGTTGTCGTACGGTGAGTTGGGCTCATAACCCTGTTTGAAAAGTTACAAGGGTTGGAGTGAGGCACGACAATAGACACAGCAAGAGCTGTAGACACATAAAGGCTTATGCAATGCGAATATATTTGAGGACTGAGGATCCTAATGCTACCATCCAACCAATCTCCTAAAGTAACCCACCCTGAAGTAACACACCCTTGGATCTTTCCATAAAGTAGCAAAATATACCCTCAACATGCACTATGTGTGTAGACTCTTCCGGATGACAATCTTTTATCCGGATTTCAACACATTGAATTCGACAACAGAACCTATGTGTCGCCGAAAAAACGACAGGCCAAATATTACAACAACCGTCGCCAATATATTTTGCTTAAAAAGGGCGATATAGTCTATGTTGATTCACGAGTACTTACCTATGGGTTGGGTCAACCGGATCATGACCTGAACAAGCATCCTGTACGTAACAAGCTTTTGCAGAAGTGGTACGGCCCATTCTCGGTTGAAGAATGAATTGGCCGCAACGCGTACCGCGTTGCACTCCCGCACCGTTATATGTCTCGTGGTCGTCATGCAACATTCAATGTTAATCGGCTCTAGGAATCACTGGATGTCCCAGAGATCTTTTCGTGCTCGCCAAATAAAAAAGTAGGCACCACGGATGTATTATGACGAAGTCTAGAAAGTGTATGTGATCAAGAACTTGTTGGCGACTCATGCCAGGGGCGAGAGAACTCAATACTTGTGACTTACCCGAAGATCAAAATTCGTGGGAGTTCATGAAGGACAGCAACCATGTAAGCCATTGTGATATCCTGCTACAAAGATTGAACAACGATAGCAAACCAGACGTCGACGCCAACCAACTCACTGCAGCACCCGCAGACGCATCTCAATTGGGGGAGGATGTAATATGCCGTCAACTGACCAGATCGCTGCGTCAACAACAACAGTATATCGTGAATGTGACTGTTTCGGCTTAAGGCTTGGCCTGCAAAGCATGAGTATCGAGTTGGTGCTCCATTGCCACACATCACAGCTTTCAGCTGCTTCTGCACTTCTGTCTGGAACACAGAGAGAACAACTGGCTCTTTGATGATATGTCTCGTACGCAAAAGACCCGAGATGTTTAGGCTTAGTGCTTTGAATTCATTCGCAATTTGCCTTCAGTGGCTCAGTCCCAGTTTCCTACAGGTCTACCATTTCACCGCCACGGGAGACAACAAGCAGTTCAACCAGCGATATGAGTGTGCGTGTGTTTGACTTGTCCTTGTTTAAAAAACATTAGGATTGGATCATTCGTCGTCTACTTGTTCAAGTATTACAGATAGTGACGTAGGTAGAGTTTTGGTATCGCCATCGTGACTTATGTCTTGACGAACGGATACCATATGTTATCATGGCTACAAGCATACATGTTCCTGGGCGTCTAGAGAGGACTTTGCCCATTCGTCAATGTATCTGAATCACGAGGAATTCAACTCTTGCTTTAATGGGATTCTTTGCATTCTCCATCCTTTCTTCCTTTAAAACACTCATCATTATAACGACTTAACTATTCATACGTCAGCCATGTACAAATAATAGCTGCGGTTCTGTTCTAACGCCCTTGTAGCCTCGTTGCTAGTAAAAACTTTGTAGATTGACTACAAGAGGGAAAACGGGCGATAGTCCATAGCATTTGCTGAATCTCTTCATTTCTTAGAGGGATGATAAATGCATCTAGAAACGATCTTGGCGATGCTCGATTTTAGCACGTCGTTGAACACGGCCATGAAGTCATTCTTTACCTTCCCTCTGTGATCCTCTGTAACAAGGTTACATTTGGTTACATTTAGTTATGTTGTGTACGTAAGTACACTACGGTTGAGGTCAGTATTGACCGGTCCGAAAGGTTTGGACCAGGGGCGTGCGGTATTGGTCCCAGCCGTCGGTACGGTAGGGAGGAGGTCATCACCGACATTGGAAGTGACTGGTACGGTACTCCGGCTCCGGTACCGAAATACTCCCTGTCGGTATGGTAGTGATACCGACATTTAACTCATCGGTATCGGTATACCGAAAGCGATACCGACTTTGTCCACAGCGCTATCGGTATGTTCCCGTATTTGCTGGGGGTTCGGTAGGGTAGACGGGAAACCGAAATTCGGTCGGATACTGGTATCGATACCGGTATTAGCGTCCGTTATCATTTACGAGCTGAGTGCTGAAGTTCAATGTTGCTTGCTGTTGCACCAACAATTATAAAAGCATTTATTATTGATGATGCCATCTAGTATGATCATCATCATCATGTCGGCTTACTGTGTCTCGTATGAATGATCCTTATTTACATATCAGGCTTAATTTAGAGCTCAACAACCACCGAAGGTGATGTTAACATTTTTTCTTATAATTTTTTGGATCATCCTACTAGATGATCAGAGGTCCTCGTGAATTAGTAATAGTTGCTTCTTCTTTTCATCACCAGCAGCACCGCCACCCGCCGTTATCCTGGCCAGCTTACGTAGACGACTTGCAGCCACAGACTCTACCGTCAATACCGAGATTGATACAAATCGGTTATTATACCGGTTTGTATTACCGACTGCACCCAGAATCGGTGAATACCGTCAGTCACGATACCGCGACTTCCCGCCAAAGGTATGGAATGATACCGACTTTGGTAGCGCCGGTAGTGGTACGGTATAAACTCTACCGACTTTGACGCCCACGGTATACGGTAACGGTATTGTAAATACCGTTATAAAATACCGTTATTTACCGGTATTGTGTGATACGGTACCAATACCACACACCCCTGGTTTGGACCTATTGGTTATTGTAACTAATCAGGGCAGGAGACCTTGGTGGAGGCGTGGCAGCCTACCACGTGTTGGTACACAGGTGGTGTACATTACATTTCGGCTAGGTACGAATGGAGTAAGTTCTACTTAGTATTACATATAGTTTACATTAGTTTAAATTAATTTAGGCTAATTATATATTAAATATACATTCAGTTTACAAATAACACTAATACTGCTAGGCGCACGACCTCGACCGGTCGCGCGCGCATTGAGTGTAGTAGTGTAAGGGAACACCGTCCCTTACATACTCCCCCTTTTTAAGGGAAGCCTTGTTTCAAGGCGTTAGTTAACTCTAACTAGTAAACCAAGGGAAATCTTGGCCCCGAGTAAGAGAGAACTCTCTTACTAATCCCTTTTATAAGGGCGTATCGGCTAAGTAGCGGCACATCGCCGCTTTAGGAAAGTCTTCGTCTGTGCGCTAGCCGCACCGTGCGTATACGCACCTGCTACATCCTCGTAGAATCATTATAAGCTCGTTCATTCAACCTGAAATTCGCCACCCTCTTTCTCGTATTGCGGAACTTACATCATCCACCCTACCAAGGAGACCTGTCTCTGTCCAAGCTCTGTGCTTATAAAATTATTACGTATATAGGTATATCATCCCCTTTTACTCCTTCGCTTAGGAATTTGTGAAATGTTGTGGAAAATCATTAACAGAGGGGGCATGGTTTCAGGGGTCATCCTGCGGAGACACGTCAGGCGGGTATCCATTTCAGGCATAGTTCATCGGATAATTTAGCGTATAGCTGCCCGACAGTTCCCCGTAGAAAAAAGTGCAAAGATGAATAATAAAACGATTCTACAAGCACGTTGAGGTGGTTGAGCGAGCAAGGTGATCCGATCGGGGGTTAAAGATGCATTCAAACAGTTCAGACTACAAGGGTGCTCTACGACATAATTTTCGTATATATAGCTTTTGCGTGGGTCAATGAGTTGTTGTGGTGCTCTTCGATTCATTATATTTTTGGGATAAATATATTATCTAAGATCTTCCTTTCAAATAAACAAGACGAAAAGAGATTGGCTCAGCTGAAAAAGCGTCACCAAGGTCCCCTCCAGTTGTTACATCTAGTATTGGACTGCCACGACGGGATTTACCAAGGAACATGAACTTAAGCAGCTCGCCCGCATTTGGAACACGGTTTTCATCGTCTTGGAGGGGAGGCACATTTCGACCGCTTTAAGGTCGTTCGGTGCAAAATTTGCGTGTCTTCCGATGAATTGGAGCAATCTTCCTATCGTGTACAGCGGTCAACGACTATATTTGATCTAAGTAAACCTAGAACCCTGACCGATAAATATCAATCGGTTAACTGGGGTACCGTAGGAAGAAAAATTATGAGGTTGGCAAGACCACACAACCGAGCTTAAAATGACGCAATGCTTCTTCTTGAATATCACTTTGTACGGCTTGTGCGTTGGTCACCATTTTAAGCAACTCCTAATAATATCGTTGCGCTTATACCCCATGAAACATGACCTCGTTTCTAAAATTTTACAAAGATACCAGTTGAACATCCCCCCAAATGTAAACAATAAAAAATTAAATAACATTTGATGAAAATTAATTTTCTTAGCAGATTACGACATTATTATACAAAACCCATTCGGCGTGACTAGATACTGGATCGGCAGGAAAATTTTGGAAATAGGGTTGCCTTTGTCGAATTTGCATGTAGCCATTTTGGAGTTTTGGATGAAATGTAAATTCGAGATACGGAAAAGGATTGTCTATAAATACATATGGGTACATGTGGGAAGATTTTAAGTTTAATAAAAAAATTTGAACTTGAAATCTTCCCACATGTACCCATATGTATTTATAGACAATCCGTTTAAGACTTAGAAACTTTTCTATTTCTATAATATATACTTTTGCTTAAGTGGCTGCTCTTGAATAAGACCTGAAAAACCTCCAGACTTTTCGTAGGTAGACTAAAACACAACGAGTATTCGGTCTCGAGGGCAAGGTCGTTAATTTCCGTGACCAGATCCTTCGGCGTGGGTTCGCATACAGTTTTGTTTATCGTCGAAATATGAAGCAAATAGTATGATACAAGTACTGGGCTGAGGGTGACATACAGCAGTAGATGTCAAATGTAGAGATATTCGAGAACCTACCCATTTAAATCGGGATAGGTGTAATCCATGGCTCTTCATTTCACTTGAACCCTGACTCTCCCCGATTCTTATCCACTGCGGGACTCGAACCCGCGATGAACCCGAGATGTAAAATGTAAAACAGCTGGATTGCAGATTAGAGCAATGAACTTGAAGGTTAAGCGGGAGTCGGATCAAATCCATCCGATATAGGTTACTACGGAGCAGAAGCACTGGGTCCACTTATTTAAGAACAGGACTTGAACGGAACTCAGGGAAGACGTCCAGTGCGCTTAAAGACACCCTTGGCGTACGAACCAGTTAGATATTTAAGTGATTTGTGTGTGTCCGCCTTGTGGCTTTATCCATATAGTCGACTCGAATTAAAATTGAATGGTAAAGAAGACACTTTCATCAGATTCGGATACGTCATATACGATACGATCGAGAGGAGGTAAAAAATTCAAGGATAATCCGAGTAGATACGTTGGAGATCTTTGGCTAAGACAAAGAAATCAGCCGCAAAGGCTTTTGATGGTTTTATCGACTGCTGGGCACACGCATTGAGAAGGAATGGTGGAATGTAGTACACGAAGGTTAAGAATTTGTAAGCGTACTGGTGATTACGCGACAGATAAGCGAGAAAGCAAATCAAGCGAGCCAAAGGAAATACATTGGACGAATCTAGACACGAGTAGGACTTTGACTTGTATTTGTGGATTAACGTTATTCTTCTGGGTCGATGCGGTGATTTAGGCTGGATATTTTTGGTAAAGGAGTTTGACGCGTGAGAATCCAAATCGGATGTTGCCGATGATGTTTGTCTGAGTGGAGCACAACCGAGGCAGGGTGAGGCTGTGCTCCATGCGCAGTGTACAAAGATATTGAAAAAGGATTCTCGGGCAAGGCAAGCGTTGATTAGATTTATCGTTGAGAAAAGCAATGAGACCAAGGGATACAAAGTCTTTTTGAAGGAATCAGAAGTTTTCACTGAGCACATCACGAACATCGAGATTCTGGCCGACACGCATAACAAACAGCTGAAGGGGACTTTCTTAGAGACTACAGAGCCGGTAGGACTGACGAGAATGAAGGCCAAACCACTCAGGGAGGAAGCTCCTCTCCTCTCTCACCGGAGCAGGGAGGATAGGCTCAGGAAAGAAAAAACCGAAGAAATTTACACGAATGGACGGCACAAAAAACGCAAGGAAGAACACTGAGGTTGCAGCTCAGATGGAGTGGTAAATTATCGACCTAAGGCGTTTTGATTGAGAAGCAAGCAAAGTAACGTATATACAGAATAGAAAATAGATTATCTTGAAGCAAGGGATAGACTTCGGATCCAACGGCTACACCACTCATGAATTGATGCAAATTTTGCCTATTGCATGACTGACATGTGTGTGGACTGCAGGAGAAGTGAGGCCGATGTTGTGTTTACGACGATGAACAGATTGTGACTGAACGGATGCAATTGAGTAGTATCCAAAAGTTCATGCGCTTTCGAGGCGATCGTTTGCTTGGAGAAACCTGTCGCCTCGAAAACGCAATCCACTTTTGGATTAAAAATGTGGAAATGGTTTCCGAATTTCTTGTGTTTGTCTAGTACAACGGGAAACTGGTGTATGCACTTAATCGATACATTGTCAATGATCACTGGAAGCGTAGCACCATATCCCATTTGTTGCTACTATCGCGCACATCACTCCAAAAAATCCGGAAGCCAATTCGGCTATCACAATTTGGCGAATAAATCCCGTTCCATTTTTAAATCCTTCCCCAAGGACACGATGCACATCGGTTCCATCAAAACCTCTGATAGACAACTTGCAATTCTTAGCGGATGGTGCCTTGAAGACGGGCTGACGATTTTCCATTGATGTACCCATACCATAATTCTTGTTCTTAAAACCAGCCTGATTTCGCGATTTTCTCTCAGGCATGCTTTCAAGCGACGCCAATTTCATCTGAGTACCCAATCGCATGGAATTTTTTGAAGCCGAAATTGTTATCGACTTGAACAGCCCTCTAACTTTCCAGATTATCGAATTGATCACAAACTTTTTGGAACATTTCCAAAATCTTCATCGCTTCGGCACCAAAACCTGACGGGTTTTCTTCTTGAAAGCTTTCATCACTTGAAACGTAATGACCATTTGGGCTCATAACCTGTTGAAAGTTGTCACCGTCCATACTTGCGATAAAGTCGAAAAATAGTGTGGTGAAGTGGAAGCTATATTTACAGCATGTAGGAGATTATCTGTGGTAGTTATCAATTCTTGGTACATTTTATCTCGCCAAACTCTACACGTTAGCACGATAACACTTTTTACGCTGGTGATTTCTTCAAACACTGAATATTAGTGACAAAGATTGTGTCATGCTTTCAATAGGTGAACAATATGAACATTTAGTGTATCATGGTGTTAGTAGTGCGATGCTTCTGTCTTCTAGCAAGATGCTTCTATCCATCACTAGTGCCGAGTGATGCTTCCCGCATTTTCACAATGTCTATGCACAGTTGTTTTGGCTCTAGTATCATGGAAGTAACGCTAACGCTAAGTTGAGCGTCTTCAGCTCCATAAACTGTCTGATTTGATTTCCAACAAATAGGTGCGCTAGGGCAAATGAGGTAACAAGGTAACCAGACTGGGAAAACAAACCATCAGCAACACCACAGAAAGCCAAGACATAGGCACAACTTACCAGCACAACGGTGGTGCATTCATGGCGGCAAAGCCAATGAAAAGTCATTCGCCCTCGGATTCATAATTAAACGGAACAAAAGGCGCTAGGGCACACGAGATAACGGAGTAACCAGACTATGAAAACAAACCATCAGCAACACCAAAGAAAGCCAAGACATAGGCACAACTTACAAGCACAACGGTGGATGCATTCATGGCGGCAAAGCCAATGAAAAGTCATGCGCCCTCGGCTTCATAATTCAACACCAAAGGGCGCTAGGGCACATGAGATAACAGAGTAACCAGACTATGAAGACAAACCGTCATTATAACCAAATAAAATCAAGACATAAGCACAACTTACAAGCACAATGGCAGATTCATTTAGGGCGGCAGAGCCAACGAAAATTTATGCGCCCTCGGCTTCATGTTCAATAACAAAGGGCACTAGGGCACATGAAATAACAGGGTAACCAGAATATGAAGACAAACCGTCAGTATCACCAAAGAAAGTCAGGACATAGGCACAGCTTACAAGCACAACGGTGGATGCATTCATAGCGGCAGAGCCAACGAAAAGTTTTGCGCCCTCGGCTGCTAAAGTTGATCCGCTCGATGTTCCTGGGTGTTCTCAAGTGGTTAAGTATTTTAATTTCGGATGAGAAATTTCGACCAATCAACATCGACCCGCGACGTCCAGATCGCGACGGCCAGATCGCGAGACAAATCTAATCAATCAAGTTACAGAGGGTTGCAACGGCCAGATCGCGACGGCCAGATTGCGAGGCAAATCTGATCAATCAATTACAGAGGGTCACGACGGTAACTGTCCAGTATTGAAGTCAGCGCTGAAGTAACCAAGAAGTAGTGGGTGAGAAAAGTGATTGACTTTGATATAAGAATTGGTAACACTTAATAGAACCAAATATCCCCTGAAGTGCTAAGATCTCTGACGACCCTCGAAAAATCTTCTCTACTGTTCCAATACAAAAACCAAGTGTAATACAAGGAAGTCGTTGAGTGAACGCCCTAGCAAGTGGAGGCGTAGCCTTTTGGAACTAGCGAGTGTTGGGGGCAGCCTGGAACTACCTGTTGAAGTATGTGCCTGGTGTGTTTGGTTGATTTGTTGGTTCGGGCGCTAGTATTAAGTACCCGGGAAGTAAAGCAAGGAGGACTGGATTATTACCCCTTGTGTCGTTGATTAAGTGGATTTATTACAATTTTCAACTCCTTCACGACAACTGGTGCCGCTACCCGGGACTAGCGTCTACTTCAAATTAAACAACTTACACAATGGCGTTAGTATTACTAGGGGATGGTAAAGATCTCAATTTTACATTGGAGTACTCCCAAGATGATACAAAAAGAACCTACACATTTTCAGAAGCCTGTGCCAAGGTAACGCAATACCAACAACAGGTACTTAGATTACCGGGTGATTCAAGCAGTTTGTTCTCACTGTTTGAGATACGCAAGGTGAGGCGGGCTGCACCCAATTTTAGAGTGCGAGAAGATCTTAGTACGTTTGGAGATTTGGAAGCATCTGTGTTGTTGTTGGAGTATATGTTTTAAAAATTGTGATATGAAATCATCAGACGGGACGAGTTTGAGAATGCATGTGATTATGATTTGGCACGGACCGCAAAAGATATTGGGCTGATGGTGTCGTTATTATTAGCAGAAAATCAGTGGGAGACATCATTAATGATATAATGAGAAGAAACTTCCAATATTATTCCCAGCTACTACATAATAGCAGACACCGTACATACACCGGTGAGGGGATCTAAGCCACCGGGTATGTTGGAGCTTATTGATAGGGATGAGCTTGAAGAAGTGCCACAATTGCGACCCAGAAAAATTACTAAAACAAAAAAATGGAATTCTCACCAGATGACGATGAAATTATGTCCACACCCAAACTAGCTATGCCTAAACAAGAGCCCGGGGTGTCTGTGCCTAAACAGGGTCCAGGGGTAGCTGCGCCTAAACAATATCCAGTGGTTGCCAATTTAGTAAAGATGATGCAAGATGGGCATTTAAGTTTGGAGGAATTGACTAAAGTCACGGCAGCCTAGTCAGATAGTCGCACACCCAATACAACGATAGGGGCGCCTAGTACCTCATATCATACACCGGCTACGCAGCCACGAATGCATCATAGTACTTCGGGGTATGGTATGCCTGGTGGAAGTGCAAACGCATGGGCACCCTCACCTCAACCAGTTACAGCCATCATTCAGAACACTGAGATAAAATCTTTTGATGGGAATAGGCAGGATGCTAGAAGTGCACGGTCTTGGGTCGATCGATTCTCACACGTGGATAATATATCACATTGGAATGATAGTCAACGTCCGGGAATGTTTGTTGATAGCTTGACAAGCACAGCGTCATGGTGGTATGAGCAACTAGCCGATTCGGTAAAGTATGACTGGGGTGTTCAATGCGTCATTATTGGAAGAACACATTCACAGTTCTTTGATACTATTCATGATCGCACCATACAGATGCAGTTTCAACACATAAACTTCTCAACTATCGAAGAGCTAGAAAAAATACTGATTAAACATGAAGCGCGGCTTATGAGGCCTGGAAAGAAGGTAGCTACACGTAAGAATGCTGATGCTATGTATGAAGACCCGCAAACTAGCGTGCATACGATGGGCGGGGAAGTACATGCAGTACAGCGGTTGCGACCGACGTATGAGGACAAGAGTGCGCGAACGCCAACAAACCCTAGTACAGACCATGTTGTGATATGTGAACACTGTAGCCGACGGGGACATGATATAATTCACTTTTGGAAACTGGTGAAGTGTGAGAATTGTGAGAACTTTGGTCATGATGCGAAGTATTATCGGAAGTTCATTGAAGAGATGGCCGATATGCGCACTAAATTAAAGTCAGGAGAGTTTACCAAAGCTCAGGTGGCGGAGCAATTAAACGCCTAGCCCCACAGTGCATTGCAACCACTGTCGAGAGAAAAAGGGGGGGCATTGTCAAGTGAAAGTGAAGCGACACCGCTGTCACCCTGCATAAAAAAGAAAACCAAGAAAAATACTACATGTTGTATGAATGGATCACTCACTCTTTTGAGGATCAAGAAAATAAGAAAACGCAAGAAAAAATAAGAAAACAAGCTACTTCCAATGAGGATAATACAAAAGCTTAATTGATAATAAGTGATGAAGCAACAGAGACTTCAGCATGTGTCACACTGGTGGATAAAAATGTGGTAGAACGAGATGGATGGAAACAGCCAAAGGAAATAAAACAGCCCGCAACCCAAGTTTATGTAAACGGAGCCATTGATGATCTTGAATTACCGTTGAAGTTGGGCTCGGGCGCAAACATATCTGTTTTACATACCAATGTGGCGCGGAAGCTACATGTAGCAGTGCGGATGCTTGATACCCCAACTAGCTTTTGTGGCGTGACAGACAGTACCATTGGAGCAATAGGTGTGGCTACAGTCAAGGTTCGCTTAGGTTCATCAGTGGTGTTCACCTGTGAGATGTGGGTCGCTAATATTGATACACATACATTAGAGATAATGGGTACAGACGTTTTGGTCAAGGCGGGTGTAATTTTGAATATGAAGGACCAAAATTGTCAGATTCCCAGGGAAGAACCATTGCCGCTGATGATACCAGAAGATTTAAGTCAGAGGAGTACCTACAGGTGCACACAAAGTGAGGGAGAGCGCCGGCATACCGATCAATTGGACCAACGTACACGCAGTGAGGACTGTTGGAGATAAACCTCCTGCTGTGTATGTAATGGATGCCATAGATCCAATGAAGGTGGACCAGACGAAATTGGAAAGAGAGGTGTATTTACACGAAGGAGTTGAGATGTCGGCTGAAGCTATGGAAGAACAGCTAGCACTCATTCAGAAGTAGACAAGAATCCAATTGAACCACCAGATATGACTACTGCAGACATAGGAGAACCAGGAGTTACTACTAAAGAACAAGAAGATAATATACGTGCCTTATTGTCTGAGTATGCCAATGGTTTTATGAGTTCTGGTAATGCGTTACCGCCTCCAGCTAAAGGTGTAATTTGTGACGTGGATGTTGGTGATAATGCACCTATTGCGCAGAGAGCACGAAAAGTGCCGCCTACACTGTTACCTAAGTTGTATGAATTGATACGAGGTTTATTACAGGCAGGGCTAATTCGGTATTTGGAATCTGCTTGGGCATCACCGATTGTCATAGTACTAAAAAAGAACAAAACCGATATACGGATGTGTATTGATTATCGGTCGGTGAATGAGAAGACGAGATTGATGGTGTATGCCATGCCGTTGATTGACGATCTACTGGACAATTTTGAAGGAGTAAAATGGTTGTGTTCAATGGATAATGCGAGTGGTTATTGGGATATACCTATGACCAAGAGAGCTCAGTTGATCACAGATTTTATTTTCCCTTAGGACATTTCGAATGGCTTCGGATGCCTCAAGGGCTTAAGAACGCTCCTCAAATATATCAGCGTATAGTGGATAACGCTTTGTGGACAATGGTACGGCGGTCACAACGGATGGGGGTAAAATGCAAACTGCTAGGCGGCAAGGATAATGACAACGAAGAGGCACATGTGTTGGAAACAGATGTGTCCATCACACAAGACGTCTTTCATAACTGCCAAGTAGTGATGACTGATGAACAACCCATTATCGTTAGGCGATCGTATATCGATGATATTACCTTTGGTGCAAGCAGTTGGGATACATTGTGCATCATGCTTAAGCATCTCCTGAAATAATTTTTATTGGCGGATCACTATAAGTTTACCGAAGAGTGCGTTTGGTGAACACTGTGTGGAGTTTCTGAGCCATCGTATATCCGCAGAAGGGGTTAAATCTTCCCCCCGCAATTTGGAGTAAATTGTAAAAATGGCGTTCCCACGGGCATTGAAAGGAGTTCAAAGATTAACTGGTAGTTGGATATACTATCTACGATTTATTGACAACTTTGCAACACTAGCCGCATCTCTGTATGAGTTAAACGAACTGCAGTTGAAAGATGGTACCCAACTGAAGCACGCTGAGAAGTCGTTTTCGTTGCTAAAATACCGTCTGGTGAATGAACCTTTGTTACGACATATCAAGCGATCGAAACCATGGAGTATAGTGCTATATAACAATCCATGGGCGTTCGGAGCAACGGTGTGTCAAGAGTATGATGGAATACTGCATCCAGTGCGTTACGTTGGCAAGGTTTTTAAAGATGATGAAACGAGATATACAGGGGCGGAACAAGAGAGGCTAGCGTTGCTGAAGACGTTGCATAATGCCAGTCACATTTTGTTTGGACAGCATATAAAGGTTTATGCAAGATATTCTACAATGCGATAGCTGTTCACATCGAAATGTTTGACAGGCATAAGAATCCAATGGGCAGTAATGTTGTCTCCATGGTCATTGGAAATCATACGAACGAATCATGAAGCTGTGGGATTACCTGCTTTACTAGCCACGTCCATTGTGCCTGCAGAAAAGATGAATGAAGTGCTAGAGACATTGCTCCGTTAAAATCGTTGAAAGATGTACCGATCATTAAGCCAATTCCTAGTCTACCGCGTCATAGCACTGGATATGTTTTAGCGTTTGATGGTGCAGTGCGTCTTAAAAGTTAACCGAAAGGAGCATTTGGTATGATAGTGTGGGAGTTACCGACTTGGGATGTAGTGTCAGCGGAATATGGGATTCAAGATAACCTTACCGTGAATGAGAGTGAATATCATGGATTAATCCATGTATTACAACTCGCTTAAGACCATAATGTAACGAAAGCAATTGTGTGTGGGGATTATAGATTGGTTATTGGACAAGTCAATGGAGATCTACGCTGCAAACATGCATCACTATTGGTTTGGTTGGGCAGAGTGCGCCTGCTGGTAGAGAAATTCAAAGCAATCAGTCTGATACACGTGGTTCGAAAGCATAATCAGGCAGCTGATTTTTGAATCAATATGCTATAAAAGAGCAGCATGCAGGGAAAATTATCAATGAGGAGAGAAAAGCAGATCTGCAGCTGTTGAATCGTTTGCCAGATTTGTTGTGTGCCAATGCAGATGAGGCTCAAGATTTCACAAAACAGAAATATATATGGGTGTATGTTGATTATGTGTCACCACAAGTATTTGTGCTCACTCGACGTATGGCAAAGACACGTAATGGGCAACTCCAACATCAATAGAATGTTACTGTTGGACAAGGGGCGGACACTAATGTTAATCCATACTCAGTGGACAGTGATGTGGTCAGATCTGAAGAATCCCAGGATAAACAAGACAACGACCCATATGAAAATGCACCAGCTATCCGAATTGAACGAATTGGAACAGCCCTGATACAGGATGAGTGGTGCAGAAAGGTCATGGCGTATCTACGAGGAGATGATGATCAGATAAATTCCGCCAGTGAATTGAAAAAGATAGATCGACATGCGCTACTTACGTGTTGGATAATAATGGTGTTCTGTACTATGTCCCGAAAGCTCAAGATAAAACCAAAGAATACGTGTGGAGATTGGTGGTACCGAACATATTACAAGAGGATATATTGCATGCGTATCATGTGGAGATCGGAAGTGGGGCACATCAAGGAGTAGGAAAGGTTTATGCTCGGTTGAGGCCCAAATATTATTGGCGAGGGATGTGTGCCAATATTGAAAACTATGTTGCAGCGTGTGAAGATTGTGCCACCGCAAAAGGTAGGCCAAGATACCAGGGGAGCACTAGTGAAAATATTGTAGCGTCAAGACCATTTCCGATTTTAGCGATGGATTTCGCATTGCCATTACCACAGACTGCAATGGGGAATGAAGCGTTGTTGTGCTTTATATGTCTGTTCTCTGGGTATGTGATATTAATTCCAATGTGCACCACCACTGCACAAGATGTAGCAGAAGCGTATATGGTGGGAGTGTATAAGAGATTTGGAGCCCAAGAAATGTTAAGACATGATAGAGATCCAATATTCATGAGATCGGTTTTCAGGAGATTAAATCGAATGCTGAAGCATAAGCAGAGACCTACGTTAGCATATCGACCGCAAGCCAATGGGAAACAAGAAAGATCTGTGCAAACAGTGATCAAGGAAATCAAGTGTTACATCACTGATCCGGAGCAGAGAGATTGGGATGAATATGTGGCTCCTTTAGAGTTTGCATTGAATACTTCGGTGGATCTTCAGCATCACCAAACCCCGTTTTACTTGGTACATGGTTGGGAACCTAGAAGCACATTGAAAGGAATGATACCACCCAAGACACATCAATCATAGAAAAAGATGCATTGGAGTGGAGGTGACTGAGACTGAGAAGCATATGAGAGCGAAGGCGCATGCATTATCCAGGAACAAGTAATGAAAGATAGAGCCCAACGTCATAATGACGCAGTAGCGTCTAAAGTATGGTCAACTACTAAAACAGCTTATCGACCAGGTGAATTAGTTTGGCTGTATCATGATTTGGTCAAGCCTGGGTTGGTCAGGAAGTTGGCGTATTTATGGCATGGACCATATATGGTTGATGAACGGATAAACGATATGATGTATCGGCTAGTGATACCGACTGGTGAAAGTTGAATATTCCCGCTTGTACACATTGCCAGATTAAAGCCATATATCAATAAAATGAGACGACCTCGGGAGAGACTTCAGGTTGGGGATACACTTGAATTGGACGAGGCGTTTCTCCCTGAGGATTCATAATATGAACCGTGTAATGATGATGAGTGGGGAGTAGAACGAATTGTAGACTGTCGAGTCAAGCAGCGAACAAGGAACGGACGTCGAACAAAGGAGTATTATGTCAAGTGGAATGATACCGATGAGATAACTTGGGATCCAAAAGACAATCTTTCATGCACCGTTTTATTGTATGAGCTTGATGCGCAAGGAGCTTGGGAGAATCGGCATTATGCAGATCAGACTGCAGAAGAGTACACTACAGTGCCTGAAATGTAGAATCCTCATAAATAAGAGATACGAAAGCGTCAAGATATTCAATAAAATAACAAGAGAAAAAGGCAGAGAGAATAAAGAAGACAAGGCCCCGGAAGATGTAGTACATCCCTATCACGGACCCAGGTTGGTTGTGATAAGTAGAATGCGGACCCGAGTTGGTTGCATTGGGGGCATAGCAAAAGAAAACAAAATATTAACAAAGATACATGTTTAAACGAGAACTATAATTTGTTTGAGCATGCGGAGTAAACAAGTTGCAAGCTAACGTTCATTGGCGAGACGTGTTTAACTTTGACGAAATGGTAATGAAAATTGAGCCTATGAGTGCTCGGTGAATTAAGAATAAGATGTGGAATCCGCGTAAGATGGAGATCGTGCGAAGAGAGCCTATTAAGGTCCCAAAGGTGTGAAACCTGTACGGCAACAACAAGATGATAGGAAGAGAAACCACTAAGGTATTAAAAGGTGTGAAACCTGTACATCTATTGTCAATCAAATATGGAGGAAAGACAACAAGAAGAAGATTGTGCGAAGAGAAGCCTACCAGGGTACAAAAGGTGTGAAACCTGTACGGCGACAACATGATCGTATGAAGAGAAAACTGTCAGGATATTAAAGGTGTGAAACCTGTACATCTAGTGTCAAACAACCACAAAAAATATATAACACGAGTGAGATCGTACGAAGAGAAACCTATCGGGGTATTAAAAGGTGTGAAACCTGTGCGGCAACAAACAAAGCGTACGAAGAGAAACCTTTCAGGGTACCAAAGGTGTGAAACCTGTGCGGCAACAACAAAGATCGTACAAAGAGAAACCTGTCAGTGTACTAAAGGTGTGAAACCTGTACGTCATTGTAAAATAAAACGAAGAAAATCAGAGCATCGAGGGCGACTGTACGAGAGATATCCAACAGGGTCTAACGGGTCTAACGGGTACAAAATTTGTGCAGAGTCACGAGATGTTACTAAGAAAAAATAATCCATGGGGCGACAAACCTGGATGTCGTTGATAACCTTATGCAAGGGGTATCAATTTGGATGATTGAGGGGCAGCACCTGTATGGCGGTCAGAGGGATGCAGAAGAACATGGGTTGTAGCTCAATTAGTTGGGTTGATGAGATGAATGCAAGATAAATTGTACGATGTGAGGAGTAGGCCCGGAGAGTATAAGTTGGTCCACCAGGGTGTTGTATCCAGAGAGCTACCTGTTGCATGTGACAGACAATATATACAAAGGAAGGAAGAGGCAGGAGTTGACTTACTGGAGCCAAAGGATGACTATGGAGTGGGGTCATAGCGTTGATTAGCTTGGATGCTAGAATTTCATGTATGAGTGTGAGGACGCACGCATTACCTGTGAAGAGTGAATGTGGCAGGCTGAATTGATGTGTGATATTGACGTTTTGGAAGAAAAATAATTTTCAGCCAATCAGAAGCAACCCGCGACGGCCAGATCGAAATCGATCGGATTATGGAGGGTTTGAG
>CM047587.1:39534307-39585600 GCA_026184515.1 Peronosclerospora sorghi | reverse complement strand
ATCCTTCCGCGGTATCGGTGTCTGTGCCGGTACCGTCGCTGCGTTCAGCTTGTTGTAAACGTGAACGATTCTACACCCACCTGTAGACTTCTTCACACAAAAGGTGGGGGTAGAGTGCGGTGAGGCAGACTCCCGCACTTGGCCTGATTTACGACGAGCTTCGAAGAACTCGTCGATCGCTTTTACTTGTTCACGCGGCAACGGCCATTGCCGCGTAACACAATACTTCGTGCCTGGCACGAGGTCAATCTCATGACGAGTTCCCTTATCCTTAGGGAGCTCGATAGGTACTTCTTCTGGGAATACGTCAGCGTATTATCGAAGCACCTCATAAAATGGGGAGTTCGCTTTAAGCGACTCCCAGCTCTGCGCTTCAAAGCGCTGAACTTTGGTTTGATCATTGGGAACCTCTTTCCCAATGTTTTTCACTTGTAATGTGGATATTCGTTCACGAATATCCACTAAATCATCTGTTGCAACGATGATACAGATCTGTTTGATCTGACCATCGTGCAAGTTTCTCATAAACTTCTTCCAGCTTAGCGCTGGAATAGCCATCACCTCCGAACCTTCTTTCGGAGGGTGTTCCATCAACAGAGAATGGGTAGCTAATCCGGTCTCCGTTTGCGTCAAGACGTTGATCATCTCGACGGAACTTCCCATGCAATCAGACGCACTCGTCTGATTGACTGCTACACGGTGATTACGATTCACCGCGTGCGAATACTCATCATCATGGTGGCCACTGCGTACCATGGAATTTTGGCGATCAGATGTGCTCGTCTGATCGGCCGCCTTTTCTGCGACACGGTGGTCTTTATCACCCGTGTGCATGGCTAACGCAACGTGGTGGGCACTGGCCACCACGGAGTTGTGCTCACTATTGCACTCGATCGTGAGTTCACTCTCATCAACACGGAATTCTTTCGTCGTGTTGGAACCTTCGGTCGCACAGTGGGTGTTTCCCACTGTGGATACTATTTCGTTCTCACGGTGGGTGTTTCCATTTGATATCACTTCATTCTCACGGTGGGTATTTCCCACCGTGGATATAACTTCATTTTCACGGTGGTCTTTATCACCCGTGGAATATTTCTCTCCAACACGCAACGACTCTTCTGTTGCGTGTGGTAGTCCCTCTGGACTTTCACCAGCGGAGGTACCTTCCGCTGATTGTGTCGGAACAGACCTGGTGGTGCCATCGCTATCCACCAGACTGTCCGACGCTGCGGTTGTATTTTCTGATACAGCCGGATTACACACAGGGTGATCAGATCCTGTGGGTCCGCCGCAGTCAATCGATAGGTTAACCCAGTCGATCGAAGATTCAAACTTGGACATCCATGGGATTTCAAGTATCACATCGAACTTGTCATCTAAATCGAGGACGATGAATTAATCCTCGAATGACAGTTCATTCAACTCGAAGCGTGTTTTAATCACGCGCTTTGGAATAGTCACGGTTGCACCTGTTGCTAACCGGACTGACAACATACTTCGTGGGGTCTCTACCTCCACGAAGCTCAACAGCGTTAGACTCTGAGTTCTAACGAAATTGTTTGACGCTCCTGTGTCAAACAAAGCTCGCATGGGGACATCGCTCCCGTGCGGCTTAACCTCCAGGGTGATAAGAGGCTTCCCATTACCCTGCACCTTTTGACAGGACATAGTCCCGTCTGGGACTATTACCCTCACATGCCCTATGTCGGCATGTGGGATAACATTCCCAGTAGAGCGCCCCGCCCCTACTGGCGATTTTCGTTTTTTGCACCAACAGGGTGATGTCCGTGTTGGTGTCGCCGTGCATCGGACGGTTCCGTCCGCTGACTGCGTGGCACCGGACGCGGTGCCATACACTCATGGGCAAAATGCCCCATTTTCGCGCATCTATTGCAGCGAATGTTCTTCTTAAATTTCGGTTGCTTCGAGTTCGAAGCAACCGCAACCGATAGGTCCATCGGCTCTGGACCTTCACCTCCCATGCTCTGGCGTGGGTGGCTGTTTCTTGGGACGAAGTGTGAGCTTCGTCTGCCTGACTGCTGATTGTTGACATGCTGTTGCGGCATGTCAAAAGCGAAGGGCTGTTGAGCCCTTCGGCTGTACCCAGCATGCGATGACGCTGATCGCATGCTGAAATCCTCACGGATGCTCATATCAATGGCATCCCTTAGAGTATATGGCGGGTGCCGATAGAGACTCTGTTTGACGTTACCATCATTGAGTCCCTTCATGAATCCAGTGACCTGCATAGCAGGGGGCACCCGCTCATACACAATATTTGACAGCAAATATTGCGTCTTCTGAGCGTAAGCTTGAAGGTCAAGCTTACCTTGCCGGAGTTCCATAAACTCCTGCCGACTACTTAGCTCCATTTCTGGAGATTCAAAGTTGAGCTTTAGCTCAGCTTTAAATTCCTTATAAGTAAGGAACGCAGAGTCATCAGTGGCTCTGCGACTCATCGCCCATGCCCTGGCTCTGCCGCCTAGGCATGTTGTGGCGAAGTACGCCTGTTGACGTTCGTCAACAATATTTTGCGCAGAGATGGCATCTTCCACCTCTGCGAACCATCTACGAAGGGGCTCGCCCCCTTCGCCGGTAAAGGGCGGTACTCGCGCCTTTACTACTTCAACGCTATGCGTTGCAGGTGCTGTTGCGGTCCGCGCTGCCTCTGGCGTGGGCCGTACTGGGTTTTCTAGGTGGTTTAGCGTAAAGCGGTTCACCACCTGTATTACTTCCTCCGGGGACTTGCTCTTGAGGAAGGTAATGATGTCGGTCCCCATATACCGAATCATTTCCACCGTCGAGTCTTTACTACGCGACGAGAAGTGAGGGAAGTGTTTATTCACCTCTTCCAGCGTTCTTTCTCGCTCGGCAGCCGACATGTCTCGCGACATGATGCCGAGAGGCTCTTAATCTTCGCTCCGCTATTTAACTAGCAGAACGGAACTGTGGTCGTTAAGACGGACCCCAAAGTGCTACCAGGTGTAACAGGACTGATCCTGTTACTGGATTACACTGTATTTTGCGAGGAAGCGCGCAATACAATTAGGGCAGGATTAGTTGGTAACAACTAATCCTATAATAAAAGTAAATATATTAATATTCACTTATCTGTTAGAACGAAAAATTAAGAGTGTTTATTTAATGGGTGGTTTAGAGAATAATAGTATAGTAACTAACTAATTAATATAATAATATCAAGTCTTTAACTAACTGTACTATTAGTTAACCTTCAAGATTCGGTATTTATACCGAATCGACTTTTCCTTCTTAGATTATAATAACTTATAATCTCTTATTTAAATTTCGGACAACGCGTCTGAAATTAAACTGTGATATTCTAACTTGAATATCAATTATGTAATGGCACCCCATTACAGGGATTGCTAAAAACGTATTAAATCAGCAACTTTTATTTTTAGCGTTGGCCCTATAATTGAGGGGGGATACGGGTAGTAATTTGGGGGGGATACGGATATCAATTGCCTTTATGTTTTCTGTCAGATAGTTTTTCACTTCACTGTAAAGGCGTTATTTACGAAGTCGAATTCTATTAGGTCCGGTTTATAGTATACAGTGCTCCCTCGCTTAAGTTATCCCCTGTTAAGTTATGCCCTCTCATAAGTTATCGGATTTTATGTCCACCGACCTCGTTCTATGGCCGATAAGTAATAAGTTATAAGTTATAACTTGACCGGGCAATATAACTTTACAGAGGGAACATTTTTCTTATATTTGAGAGGAGGATATCTACTGGAACCACACATCCAGGGTGGACTGCGTGGTGTTCGTACTACGAACATTAAGTTGAATATTGCGAAGAACTTTATAGGCAGCCTGGTGGATTTCCTGAGACAGATCGAGCAAAGAACAGGCATTACCAAGAATGGCAAGTTTTTCAGTCTTGCTGAGCTTGTTGCCAATGGGCTCCGCTTCGCCAGCCTCCCCACGTTTGTAGTTTTCCCCCTCCACCTCCTGAACCTTCGCCAGAATCTCCTCATCCGTCAGCTCCGGCTACGTGCTCTCATCCTCTTCAATAGGATTGTGGAGCTCCTAGATTCACATCGGATTGCGAATGCGCAGCTGCTTGAGTTTTGATTCCATATCCTGCTCCAGTGCACTCTCAATCTCCTCCACCGTCTCCACCCTGTTGTTCACCGCCACCTTCACCGCCGGCACCGGCGCTTGGTTGACAGGGCCTTTGCAAACAGGCCGGTGTGGTTGAAGCAGTTGGTGATAGTGCTGTCCGAATTTCGTTCCAGGCGGCAGTTGACCAGCGAATGGCAGTGAGTTGGTCGACTTTGTAGATGTTGCCTATCTCCCCATGCTCGTAGCAGTCGATTGCATTCTGCATATGGAACCGGCGATAGCGGCGTTTGAATGACGCAATGATGCCCGCATCCATCGGCTGAATCTTGGATGTGGTGTTCGGTGGGAGCGGCTGAACCTTGACATTGGTGAGGTCAGGTCCTCCGTGATGTTAGATGGAGCATTGTCGATCAAGAGAAGGATTCTTCTGTTTGCGTTCTGCAGTGATGTTAAGCTCAATGACAGCCTCAAAATTTGAGTTTCCAGATTTTGACACACCTTCATCATTTTGTCCACATTGACAAGCCATTCCTGGAAGAACACACCAGGCATCCACGCCTTGGTGTTTTTTCTGTAGAGGAATTCGAGTTCCTGGCCAGACTTCTTGTTGAAACAGCGTGGCTTGTTGGATTTGCCGATGAAAAAAACGGCTGAAGTTTGTCGGATCCATCTGCATTTGCCGTGAATGCAATGGTAATCCGCGTATAAACCGATGCCAGGTGAAGTCAGTCTTCCCAAAAGTGTCATGATTTGCTTTGAGATGAACTTTACCCACTTTGTCTTTCTTCTTCCCTTCAATCTCCTGCTGGGCAATGGTTCTGTCCGTAGGTAGTCATGCTGTAGAAAAGTCCTGAAACTGATCAAGTTAGAATTCATACTTTTGTTTCCAGCGCCAGTTTCAAATCAAAACCTACCAGTCTCATCCATGTTGTAGACATCCGAGGGGCGTATTCGGCGATGATCTTCTCCAGATTCGGTAGAGCCTCGTTCATGGCCTCCACATCCACTGAGCCGCTTTCGCCATGGATGCGAATGGCACAGAGCTTATGGCGCTGTTGGAACTTCTGGAGCCATCCGTGGGAAAAGCTGATCACCTCCGCCGGAATATCCAGCAATTCAGCAAACCGCTGGGCCTTTGCACAAATGAGGTCACCGGTGATGATGACGCCACGGTGCTGACACTGCAGAACACAAACAGCCACAGCTTCAACGGCGGGATGTTGAACAAGCCGCTGACGCTTTTCATCCAAGCTGCTTGGATCCATCTCCTCCAGAATAGCCCTCTTGCTCATGATCTTGCTGATTGACGCCTGCGACAGCGTCTTGGTCAGGCCAAACTTTGTTGTATCCCACTTGGCCAGGGCTGTCTGGGACATGCTGCTGTTCTGCTCCTTGTGCTTGCAGATTTGGAGGCGCTGAGCGATGGTAAGGCGGACTTGGGACATCTGCAATTTTCAACAGAGTCACGATCAATCCGTCCGTCTGTCCACCCACCCCGACCAATCGGAATGCAGCATTAAATCTGTAGTTACAAGGAAATAAGGTCACTAACCACTGCAGAAGTACTTATGCCCCTGGAACTCAAAGCAAACAGAAAAAAAAACAGTTGAAGACGTGTCTTATACTTCTAGACACGTGCTAAACCTAGCCAGGGTGCTAGAACTGGATTACCTTGTCAGCAGTGTGAAGATCAGTGGCTCTAGGGCTGTTTCCTCTGTTGTTCTGGAAGTTTTTGGTTTGGCGTGGGTGTGGTGGTGTCCCTTTGATTCCCTTGTGGCGCTTTTTTTATTCTTTAATTAATTGATTTTTCTTATGTATGATGCCACTATAATCCGAAAAAGTTATAACCTCCGATATGTTATATTGTTATACGTTCACCGGAGCCATAACTTATCAGAGGGAGCACTGTAATTCGAATTCGATTAGGTACGACATCAGACGGACAGAAATCGACGGTTTTATATTATAGAAGTAGATTATTTTTTTGAGAAATTTTTAAATTCACACCTTGTCCGAACTTTTTTATTTAATTACGAGAGTGTAAACCCATTTAACGAGCGAAATGACTGCAGGGAGGGTGGTAGGGAGCTTGGGGTGATTGTAGGATACAGGTGGAATTGTGGTGGGTGTGTAGAGCGTGGGGGGGAGCGTGACGGGGTAGTTGGAGTGATTTTGGATGCGAGGCGGCGCGTTCCCGTCCCCCGCGCCTCCCGCCCCCGCGCCGCCGGCCCCTCTTCGCGCCCACGCTTCCGACCCTCGCATCAAATCTCGCGAGTTTAAGGCCATTTAGCAAGCTAAATTATGACGTCGATAGACTTTTGGGAGCGAAAATGCAGCCAATCCAGTCGAGTTTAAGGCCATTTAGCAAGCTAAATGATGACGTTGATAGACTTTTGGGAGCGAAAATGCAGCCAATCACAGTCGAGTTTAAGGCAATTTAGCAAGCTAAACGATGACGTCGATAGAATTTTGGGAGCGAAAATGCAGCCAATCACAGTCGAGTTTAAGGCCATTTAGCAAGCTAAATGATGACGTCGATAGACTTTCAATTAGTGTAGTAGCCCGTCGTACCGACGGGGCGGAGGGTATATAAGGTAAAGTGATAGAAGCAAGTACGTGACCGGGAACGTCACAGGGAGGAAAACTTTTAAATAGATGTAAAAAGCGCCATTTCTAACCAATTATTTACGATTTAATACTGATCTTCATGTCAATAGTACTACCACGGATTAGTGCGATTTTTGAAGCCAAAATTGTATTTTATGTTTTTGTAAGTTTTTCACTCACTGTAAAAGCGCTATTTATAAAGTCGAATTAAATTAGGTCCAATTTATAGTCCAGTTGGAATTCGATTAGGTACGGCCTCAGACGGACAGAAAAAATTGGGAGCGAGGGAGAGAAAATGCAGCCAATCACATTCTTGTAAGGAAAAAAAAACCAGCCAATCCCTAATTTTTGTGACACCAAGTTTCCAGCCAATCACTAATTTTCGAACCCACAGACACGATTTGTATGGGAAAAAGTGGCAATTTTTTAGGGGAATGTTAAATCGACCCCCCCAGTTGTTAATTCGACCCCCCCGCCCATTTCTACACATCGATGTAACAATGCCCTTTTTATATTGTAGATAAGTTAGAGCTAATGACCGTCGCCTTAGGAGGCTAGCTGGATCGACGAGTCGCTTTTTGGGCGACGAGTCGTTACTTTTAGGGTATAATATTTCCAACTATAGCTATAATTTCACAGCCGATTCGTGGTTCATGAATTTTTTTGAGAACTCACCTGGACTTTGTTACCTTTCACCACAAGGCACGCGCTGTGATTGACGATGTGCTGCCAAATGTCGGCGTGACACACGAGAAGAGCCAGCGCGATGGAATCGTTATGGTTGTATATCCAAAACTAGTTCCTAGCGCGTACGCAACCATTAAAACACTGCGTCAGGTGATGGGATGCCGCTTGCCGATTAAATGTTGGTACCGTCACGTAGCGTTAACGAATATCCCGATGCAATGAAGCCTTTGAAGGCTCTAGCAGTAAATAATGAGACGTCGGGAATCAGCTTCCACGAAATTACGGACGGGCACGCCTCTGGATACAGTTTTTACGATCTACAACAGCTACTTTGAGCGCATCTTGTTTCTGGATGCAGACAACGTACCATCGAGGGACCCAACATAATTGTTTAGCCCGCCAGAATTTTTGGATAACGAAGCAGTGTTCTAGCCGGACTTCTGGCATCCCAAGCACACCATCTTTAATATTCATAATCAGTCGCTTTTGTGGAAGCTAATGGACACGCCGTTCGTCGACATGTTTGAGGAGAAAGCGGTCAGATCCTTATCGATCGACGGCGTCATGAGCAAGCACTAGAACTCGTCAAGTTTTTTCCTTTTACCGGCCATCATTTTTGACACTATGAAACTCGTCCATGGAGACAAAGATCTCTTTCGTCTTTCATGGCCAAGCTTGACGCTCCATTCCACATGATGAAGACGCCGCCTGCGATAGCTGGAAAAATTATTAATGGAAGTTTTTGCGGGTTGACCATGAAACAACATGACGCTAAAGGTGACGTAGTGTTATTTCACCGCAACTCACACAAGCTCATGGGTGAGCCACTTCTTGAAGAAATCTGCTACAAATCTCGAGCTGTTGCGCTGGCACGGAAGAAATAGAGATTCGACAGAATTTTAGACGGGAGGGTAAGGAAATTCCGACGTGGTCTGAGATAGATGCCATTGCTCGGGCTGCAGAGACCTCACCGTCAACGCTGTAACCTCCCGAGCCTGACGGATACCCAGATTCTGTCGTATGGACGCACATGCTGTCGTTCAGCAATGCATCGAAGCAAGAGGATTACTACGTTGAGACATACAACGCAGAACCTGGATTTCCGAAGTCACAAAACTGTTATGGCCAACGCAACGTGAACAAGAGCAAACATTTTTACACCCAGGAAGTGTTTGATCTCCCTATTGCGGGACTTGAAATGAATCTTTGTCGCTTTTCTGTGGAGGAGATGGCGATTAAGCAGGAAAATAGGTTGACAAATAGATAGAAACGCATCATCAAATGCAATGTATACGTTAGTGTTTTAACCTCGAGACCCCTTCGAAACTCAACCACGACTTAGAATCTAAGCTCACTTTCGCGCTTTCTTCTTCTTTCGCTGCTGCTCCCGCTACTGCGTCGATGGATAATGCGCCGTTCTCTCAACTTGTTGTTTCACCATTCCAGCGCTTGGCACGTGTGAGAATCAGCAGAAAAGCTGGTATTGAAATCGTAGCTATTGCACTAGGAATAATGGTAACTGCAGCAGCAACTTTTTCAGCTACTAGACCTAGCGCAGCTTGTGCATAGCTTCTTGTGGAGCCTCCAACCTTAATGACTTCGTCTTGCAAATCGTTAAACTGCAATTCGCACATTTGACGCCATTCGGGGGACAGCTTGAACTCATTATATATTGCATCTAATCTTCCATCTCCTTTAAGTGCAAACACTGCCACCGCATCAGTTAATTTTCCAACAAAGGCCTGTGGCGTGAATTCTTCGATTGATCCTCCGGGACGTAACCACTGTTGCATCAAAAACTGGCGTCAATTATCAAGCAACCTTGAGCTATTTTTTTCTTCACCTAAGGATACTTTGCTGTATGTGACTTGAACAGAAACAGGAAAACGGAATTGGTGCAGTCAAAGACTCGACTGGCTTTGCCATCCACGTAAAGCTGGAACTGAGCACGTTTGCAGTTAAGAGGGTCCATCAATACGTCTAACACAGGCAATGCGGCATCGTCTAGTGCCTGAACATTATCGAAAACAAAAAGATTGCGCTCGGGGCAGACACGCAATGGCGTAGCCAAAAGAAGGCGCAATGTCTGCTTGATGTTATAATTGGTTTTCAAAAAAATTCATGAACCACGAATTGACTGTGAAATTATAGCTATAGTTGGAAATATTATACCTAAAAGGAACGACTCGTCGCCCAAAAAGCGACTCGTCGATCCAGCTAGCCTCCTAAGGCGAAGGTCATTAGCTCTAACTTATCTACAATATAAAAAGGGCATTGTTACATCGATGTGTAGAAATGGGCGGGGGGGGGTCGATTTAACATTCCCCTTTTTTATATAGGTTAGATACTCATTATACTACGTTCCTCAGGCTAGTAATGCGGAAAAAACAGAATGGACTGAGTTATACTTTTGTGTGCGGGAAGACGCTGATAGGATTAGATACGAGAGGGATGTCGATGGAGAACGTTCGAATTAGTACATGGAGTCGAAAAAAAAAGTCCTTACACGTGGGACATCGCTGCTAATGCTAACATTTATCCAATCCAATGCGCGTGTAGAGACCCTGAATGATGATACATTCCGTAGAGTGATATGACTGGTGAAAATACCCCCATGACTTACTATGCATTTTAACTCTTGTGAAATTCTCGATTCAATTCTGCTGGATTTTTCGTCCAATTCCTCTCTAAGCGCTTGTTGCATTGACCAAAGTCCACATACATGACATTCACATAGTATCAGAAAACTGCGTCATGATACTGAAGTTCTACTGCGGTGACGTTAGGATGCCTTCTTTATGAGGTGGTAAAATAGCACGTCAACCAAGATGTATCGTAAGTCGTGGGAGCTTGCGTCATGTTGTTTGACCCCACGCCGTCTGAATGAGAGAACGTGGTATATCAGGATTTACAGCCTCTATACAATTATACCTTATATTTCAACGATGTTTGTCACATCGAGATTTCAGGCAACAACTTTTCTGCATGACATTTATGTCATCTATTTTATATCGCATGCTTTACTTAAAGCGGTATAGATTAACGTAGTATAATTAGTATAATTAAATAAACAAAATTTGGACAAGGTGTAAATTTAAAAATGTCCTATTTTTATTAAGTATTCCTTTTAGGTAAGCTCCATATACAAGCTTACTCAAGATGGCACACTATTTGCCATCATTTAATGTGAATAAACCACTTGATCCAGCTATAGAAGTGGCTGTTCATGAAGTGACTAAATGGCCGTCTCTAAAAACAATATCTCTATCGGCACTATCCAAAGACACTAAAGGATGCTATCGTCAAAGCATCCAGGAAGACTTTGTTGAAATCATATGTAGCTTAGGAAGTTTTGGTTAAAATTTAATTTCATGAAGATGAAACCCCATTGGATGGAATGCGCATAGGAGTTTCGAGTTATAATTCAAGTTTAACTTTAGTATTGTTATATTTGAATTTGGTAATTTTACATAATATATATACTTTCCGTTTTATAAAGACAGCTTAAGTGAAGACATCCGCTACGTGGCATCCGTCGCGCTGTAGCCCTTTCTCACGCAAGATCCAACCTTTACAAAGCTATCAGACCAGGCAGTGTAACACATTTTTACAATTACAATTTTCTACAGGTTATGGGCCAAAGCTTTGAAGGGTGATACCGAGGAAGTTTTTGACGCTCAAAATTTTTTAATTTTGACGGTACATTTCGTATTGCTAGTGGAAAGTACACTCGGGTTGAGGGATAGAGGATTTGTTGCTCATTTATTAGACTAAATTTTTTCTCGTAAAATGGAGGAAGATATGGAAAAACATGATAATGGTAAATTGGCGAGATCCTACAATTTTAAGAGGACTGAAAGATGTCCAGGCACGTCTGGTGTCCGTTGAAGAGATACAGAGCAGAGACTTGGTGGCGAGGGGTCGAGGGAAAAGACTTCCCAGTCGCCGCCGAAAATCCAGTGCCGTTCAAGAGAGTTTAAGAAATTTCCGCCCGTTCGGCCAGTGGATGACTCTGCATGATTTGGCCGAGGATGAAAGAATTGAAGAAGTTGGTGGTGCACCGCGCTCAAATGCAAAGCACATGGCCAAGTGCCAAGTATGAGAGGCGGAAATGTGGACTCAGGACATCCGCAAACGCCACATTTGGCCAAGGTATGACCAAAATACCAAAATTGACTGTGGAATAATTTTCGGGCGTGGAATTTACCCAGGCCTAGGTGCCGGGTTTAAACAGAGGCTTAATTCTTCATGGAGTCACAGGAGATTGCAGAGATGGCCTCCAGTTTTTCATAGACACAGAGGCTCAATGTTAATAAACTTGGAGAGCATTTGAGGTGGACAGCCTTGGAATATTTTCGGTCCAGCATTGGGACATGGTGGTAGCTGTCACCTCATCTGCATTTCGTCTTGGAGCAAATGTGGTTGCGTTCAAAGTGAATATATGGCACCATTAAGCAGCAATGTGGTTTGCTTCCGAGACGTATTCAAGAAGAACGTGGACGAACCACTATTTATACCTAGTAGCTTCGGTCCGTGGAAGGGGTCTAACGAAAAGTTAATAGTTGATACTATTGTTAAGTTCGCTGCACAGCGACTTAAAATCATGCTGATGGCTAGATATGATCCTGCCTGCAAGGCATGACTACCTTTTCCATGCTCAAGAATTATTTCTTGGGCAAGAGCTGGAAGATGACTCTCTAAAAGACAGAACCGCCCCCCCCCCCCCGCAAAATTGCTCGCAAATTCATTGATTTCAACTGAAAAGAGGCGGGTGTGTTACGTATGTGGAGAGGAGGGAAACCTCAAAAGAAAATAACCGGAAAGGCGCAAGCAAATTGCAAGTAATCATGCTGAATAACAAGCAGAAACCGGTGAAGGTTAGTCGAAAGGGTGGTGTTATCGACTCTCCAGCGGGATATCCGAGGAAAACCTATGGATTATCGTTAGTGGCACAAGTAGAAAACTAATGTCGAACCCATATTTACTCGAAGATGTCCGGGAATGCAGTCAAGGAGACACGTTCGTGCTACCTGATGGTGGTATTTTTAAGGATACCAAGGTTGAAAGGATTAATTGAGGACAAATTGTTGAAATCCGACGGTCATTGAGTTGACCGAGGTGTACTATGCACCTAAATTGGCTAAAAATTTAATATCTCTGGAAAGATTACGCGACAAGGGGTGCACCATTACGGATAATGGTCTCCAAATGAATATGGTATTGAAGGGTCAGCTTTGTTTTCGAATTGAAAATTTTGGTGCGGTGTTTGTGGCCGACTTGTCAAGTGTCAAGCGAAGTGGAATCGCCTACAAGCTTTTGAATATAGTGTTAACCAACGTTGAAGAAAACAAGTCGAAAGAATTTCACGAACGAAGCTTGGGCCATATAACGTATGAAAAAGTTGAAAAATCTGGCTACAGACCCCAGGTCAGGAATAGAGCTTACGGACAACAAAAAGCCAAATTGCCTGACCTGTGCTGAAGGTAATGCAACGCGCAAGAGACAACCGAAGCAATATTCGGGCAGAATGCGCCGATTGATCGCATCTGAGGAAGGATTTGCAGTGACCTCAAAGGTCCAATCACTCCCCGAGATTGACGCGGAAATCGCTTTTCAGTGGTCGTTATGGATATTTCTCGAAATATGTGAGAGTATTTGCCGCTCGTAAGAAATATAGAGCGGCCAAAATGTTTAAACATTTTATCGCATGGCTTCGAAATCAATTTAATTGTCGTTTTCACGTTTTAAGAACCAATAGTGGTGGAAAATATCGAAACGTGGATTTAATTTGTAAAAAGACTGGAATACGAAGACATATTACAAGTCTGGAAATCCAGCCTCAAATGGTAAATGAAAAAAATGAACTGAACCATTTTTAACATGGTTCGGTGCAAGATTTTTGGTTTTGGAGTTCCGGTTATGTATTGGCCCGAAGGATTCATAGTATACAGCCTACACACGCAACCACAATCCAACAATAAGGAACCAAGAGATATTATCTCCGATCGAAGTGTTGACTGGAAAGATGTCATTATTAACCGATATTGTCGGTTTTGGAGCTCCATGTATGATATAGATCGATCGAAAGAATAAGACTCTCGCAAAGCATGCGGAACATGATTTGATCCTTGGAAAAAGCGTCGAACCAAGGAATACAAGTTTTTGTTACTAAAGGACAGTGTGGTTACAGTGACAAGGCATGTGAAGGATATAGAAACCCTCGACAACGATGCAAGCGACCAAAATGAATAACAAATAATTTGGAAAATGTCGCAGAAGCGGAGCTCAAACATGAGCGAGGTCACGTAGTGACGAAAGTGAAAATGTTTGGAACTTAAGGAAGAAGTTTCTTAAAAAGACAAAAATGAAATGCAAAGTAGCGAGCAAGAAATGATTTCTCGTGCTAGAAGTTCACACCAAATAAGAAGAAGACACAGAAAGGTAAGAAGCTCGAGGAATGGCGTCACAAGAAGAAAGATTTCAAATGGAATTGAAAATAAAATAACACAACAGTTGAAAGTTCTAACGGTTTAGTTGATGTAATGTGCTATCGCGTATAATCTATCGCCTACAGTCTCAGCAGTGCTAAACACCGGAAAAGAATTAAGAGCTTCAGTACCTGACCCGAAACGTTATCGGCAGGCGCATGAAAGTTTGAACGCGAATAGGTGGACAAAACCAGAACAAGTTGAACTAATCGCTCCAAGACCTGGGAACATGGAAGCTCGTTCGCCGCAAGTTGGGCATAGTACATCTCCCACCAAGTGGGTCTACAAGACTAAATTCAAGTCAGTTGAAACGGTGGGGAGGTGCAAAGCACGTCTAGAGCAAATGGTTATAAGCAGATCTATGGAGAAGATATTTTTTTACATTATCGACGGTTATGGAAATTAACAACATAAAAGTTAACCTCACATTGGCATAAATTTGGGGTGCTGATGCACGACATAGTGATTTACCTAGTGCGTACCCCAAGCCAAGACCGAACAAGAATCTGAAATATTGCTAGAAGTTCCCCAAGGAATGGGATTAAGCAATAGCAGTTGGAAATTTTTTTGTTTGGCGTCCAAAAATGAGTTGGCACTCAATTAAAACAAAAAATACGGGCTTAAACAAGCCGGGAGATTGTGACACAGATGCTTGTGTGAAACGTTGGAAAAGTTGGATTTCATGCAGTGTGTCACTGACACCTGTATTTTTGTTAAAATAAACGAAGCTGGAATGGTGTTGCTCGGTGCCTATCTGGACAAACTTTTGGTCACAGGCACCAATGATGAAATTGTTTCAAAATTCTTTTGCGATATGAAGGTTTTCGAATTAGAGGATCTTGGAAATACCGAAAAAAATATTTTGGGAATTAGGATCGGGGGAGGACCAAAGGATGGTTACTTCATAGACCAAGAGGAGACGATAGAGACGTGCTTAAAGCACATAACCTTTAGAAAATCAATCCATCCAAGAGTCCGATACTGAATTTGGATGGAATGAGTGATTTTGATGAACTGTTGCCGGTGAAGAAAGGGCAAAATTTTCCCTGAGTGAAAAAATTTCAGTCTCTCGTAGCAAGTCTTTTGTGATCTCGCGGTAGACACGACCAGATATTTTGTTTGCTGTGCACCGTGCCACTAGAATAACGCATGCACCCACTGTGGGTGACTATAAAGCTGCAAAAAGGGTGTTGAAGTATTTGAAAGGAACAAGTAGAATGAGTTTGAAGTTGTCACACGACGAAGTATTACCACCCCAGTCCGAATTCCGTCTATGGTGACGCCGATTTTGCGGCCAACATAGATGATCGGAAAAGTTTAAGTGCGACAATGATTTACGTAAACGGAATGGTGGTAAGATGGCAGTGTAAAATGTGGATTTATCAACGACAGAGGCCGAATTCGTGGCAGCTTCAATGGGCGGACTAGAAGTAATCGGATTTAAGGAACTATTAAATGAGATTGGAATTCGCTCGAAGACGCCACCGGTTTTTAAGATTGACAACCAGGCGGCAATAAGACATGTGGAGAGCGAAGTCACTGCTGGAAGCACTAAAAACATCGATGTGAAGGTTAATTGTTTGAAATATTACGCTAAAAAGGTTGTTTACTATGTGTCAAGTGTTGAAATGGTTGCGGATCTACTCCCAAAATATTTGAGTGCGCTGCGTATGAGGAAATTTCGAATGAAATTAGTTTGAATTGATTGACTTACAGCCTCCATAGTTTCATCAGGAGGAGTGTTGAAATTACATGTAGCCGTTTTGGAAGATTTCGCTTAAGCGTCTTTTCAAGAAGATGAAACCCCATTGGCTGAAATGTGCTTTTGGATTTTCAAGTTAGAATTCAAGTTTAACTACTAGTATTGTTATATTTTAATTTGGTAACTTTACATAATTTATACTTTTCGTTCATATCAAGACTGCTCAAGTCAAGACATCCACTGCGTGGCGTCCGTCGCGCTTTAGTCCTTTTTTCACGCGAGATCCTACCTGGTCAATACTATCAGACCAGGGTAGTGTAAGATATCTGCTATAAGGACATGTTTCTATAATGCATGCGGTAAAACAGCAGGGTGAAGTAAAATATGTGGACTACTGTCGTGAATAATACGCAGCAGTGGACACGGTGAAGAGGAAGTGGGCAAGACGGGCGATAAAAGTCACTGTGTTTGAGTACGACGTCACGAGAAAGACTCAGCAGTAGACAACGTGAGTGGAAGTGTCCACACGGTTTACAAAGATCGCCATGTTTGTGTACGGCTGTCCTTACTCTCGGTAGGCGTCGCCACTGGGAAGAGCTATTATGTCAGGTGAGCGTATCTGATCTTACAACAGAGCACGTCGGGACGATTAACATCTTGACGAAAATAGGGATACCTAGTCTCCATCGCTCAGTAACCCTCCGAAAGCGGGTTTGGAGATGATGGCTCTTTCAGCGCTTAGCTGAAAGAAGGTTACAAAGGACTTGATCCATGTTTATATTGAGCTGATCTGTATCATCGTTGCAAACGATGGTATAGTTTATATTCATGAAGAAATATTCATGTTCCAAGAACGTGACATTGGGAGTAAGTCTATTGCCAATGATCAAACCAAAGTTCAGAGCTTTGAAACTCAGTGCTAGGAGTCGATTTAAGCGACCTACCCTTACCATGGCGTGTGAAAAACGATAATGTATTTATAAGAAGTTACATTCGAGATTCCCAAAAATAATGAGACTCGACATGATATGTACCTCTTTCAAAGCATTAAGTATTGCGTCATGCGGGAATGACCGCCACGGCGTGACCATGTAAAACAATCGACGAGTACTTTGAAGCTTGTCGGCAAGCAAGCCATGTGCGCGAGTGTACCTTGCCGCACCTCACTACAAAACCGGAGTTTTACCCGATAAGGCGATAGTTGCGTATAGTATGAACAAGTTGTGGCTGAAATGACGGTTGTAACGCAGCGCATGAAGACGTACAAGTGCCGAAATTGATTGGACCTTCGTTTTTTTTAGTACCTTATCGGGCCGTGGCAAACTACCAGCGCATGTCGAAAACGAAGAAGCGGTACTCAAAGACTGTACTAAATTGACACGAGTTGGGGGCACGTGTAAATTCCCGTTGTGAAAGTGTCGGCCGTTAGTGCCTTACTGTCTAGGGAGAAAGTTTCTACGAAAGATGCGCACCCTACTTGATCAGGGTAGGGGCGCACGAGGGTAGGATGTAAATGCGTGTTTTAAGGTAAAAATATACTTATTATAAACTCTTACTCAAGAACTTAACCTAAAACTTAATATAAAAATAAAATTTCAAGTAGCTAAAAATGCATAAATGCATAAATGACCACAATGGTCGCGAATCACTTGAAGTTTGTATGCAGCACCATACCATGCTGCACACACGCATCGCTTGTAAATCTTCAACACTCCTTCCTGAACATCGTGTAATAACTTGTCGTTACATCAAACCAATTTCGCTGTGTAAGCGGGTGGCCTTGGCTTCACACAGTGGCTTCGTCAGAAGATCTGCGATCATTTCATCACTGGCCACGTGCAGTGGTCTCACTGCTTTGCGCTTGACATAGTCCTTGAGAAACTTGAGCTTGACATCCACATGCTTTGACGCCGCACCACTTGCCTCATCTTCAAGCTGTCTAATCGCCGCTTGATTATCCATTCGTAACAGCATCGACATCTCCACTCGTAAGCCAATCTCTTCCTGCAACTACTTCAAACCTAGGACTTCCTTGCCACCAATAGCAGCAGCCACGAACTTCGCTTCTGCAGTAGACAACGCAACTGGACCTTGCTTCTTGCACGCCCATCCGACAACCATGCCATTCAAGAAAACCACACAACAACTCACACTCTTCCGATCTTGTTTGTCGCCCGCAAAATCTGCATCTGTATAGCCAACAAGCTGCAACTTTCATCATTCCTTGCCTTGAATTCCAAACGTAAGTTGAGCTCCTTCGATACCTTCAAATACCTACTTATCTTCTTCGCCGACTTGTAGTCATTCTGTCTTGGTGCATGCATGCGCCGTGTAACCTTGTGAACTGCGAAAGAAATATCAGACTTGTACACCTCGAGATCCACAATAAACTTTCAAGCATGTACTGGAAAATCTTCAGCGTAGGAAAACCTGTTATCGCTGCCTTAGGTAAAAAGAAATTGTCATCTTCGCCTTCATCACTCGTGTAACGGGGTTACATTAAGTTACGTTGGTGTACGTAAATACACAACGGTTAAGGTCAAGTATTGACCGGTCCGAAAGGTTCGGACCTATTGGTTGTTTTAGCCAATCAGGCCGCGAGCCCTTGGTGAAGGTAGCCTTCCACGTGTTGGTACACAGGTGGTGTAGATTACATTTTTCGGCTAGGTACGGATTAAGTAAGTTCTACCTAGTATTGCATATAGTTTACATTAGTTTATTAAGTTAGGCTAATTATATATTAAATAATAAATCAGCTTACAATCTACACTAAATCCTGCTAGACGCTCGACCCGGAACGGTCGAGCGTGCAGTGAGTGTCGTAGCAGGGGAGCACCTCCCCTAGCTACTCCCTACTAAGGGAAGCCTTAGACTAAGGCGTTAGCATACGCTAACAGTAAGCTCAGCGAATCTTGGCCCAGAGTGAGAGAGCAATCTCACACTAAGCCCTTAGATCAGGGCGTATAGGCTAAGTAGCGGCGTATCGCCGCTTAAGGAAAGTCTTCCTCTGTGCTCTAGCCGCACCATGCGTTTACGCACCGGCTACATCTGGTAGCACTTGCTGTCAATCCAACACCTGTGTTGATAGACGGCATCCTATCCAAAGGATGGAACAGGACGATTGAGGTCAGCTAACCCCCGTCCAACAAGAAGCCTTTAAGAGTCTGCTACCCATATTGGGTTAGGATGGCATGCGCCTCCTAATGGATCAGGGTCTTAATGCCGTGCGTGAGAGGGTGAAAGCCCTCATCGCCCATGAGGCGAATTTTCGCGGAAGTTATCCTGCGTCTACGGGAGTGCGCCCTCCGTTATCCTTTAAGATAAAGGAATTCACCAGTTAAAAAGGTGATAACCTTTATGTGTGGCTTTGCGAGGTCGAAACGGCCTTCGCCAGCCACAGCGAATGTGATCGAGGATAACTTTCAAGTGGGACTTGCATTAACCCATCTTACGGGCAGAGCCCGTACATGGGCGTTTACGTGTACGGATTCGGTCACGGACGTGTTCCCGAACTGGGAAATTCTTAAGCGAAAGATTATGGACATGTACGCTACGCCTGATCTGGTTTCCAGAATCAGCTTGCGTTTTTGGTGCTGTCAGGGCACTAGGGACTTGGAGACATACGTCCAAGAACTGAAGACCCTGTTGGCAGAGATGTACGCGAAAGAGTTTTCGGACTATGTGTCCATTCACGTGTTCATGGGAGTCCAGAAAGAAGGGTCAGCACGTTCGGAGCTATTCCGAAGACGACCCCAATCCCTGGGGGAGGCGTTTAAGATGGCGTTTAACTCCGAGAGGAACTTTCGTTCCTCTAAGGTGGGTCCCGAACCCATGGACCTGAGTCAGGTCGAAGCGGAAGAGAAAGCTTACGTTAAGAGTCACGCTGACTCTACTTCACTGGGTTCTGAAGCGGAGCTCCTGGCAATGTTGCAGCGGCATGGGCCGCTAAGATGCTTCCAGTGTGGAAGTGCGGATCATCTGCGGAACAGATGTCCGCGAAACCCCCAGCGAGACACTCGCTATAAGGGTCCTAGGGCGGGTAAAAGGCCCTCGACCAAGCCGTCGGGAAAAGACGGCTCCCAGTAGGTGCGGGGCGCCCTACTGGGGTATCCCTCAGTGCTGTTAAACCCCAGGGTAGGGGACGACAGTACAAATCCCCTAGGGAAACGGTGCTTTATAGCACCGAGTTGGTGTACCAGCTAGGTTTGCTGGTCGTCCTTGCGGAAGTGAAAGGCTTTGATAAGCCTAGGAGAGTCTTGATAGACTCTGGAGCGTCTGACAATTATGTCATACGGGCTTCTGTGGAGAAGAGTCGGCTGTATGCCGAGGCCCTAGAGGCACGTTCTCGTGACGTTTTCACGGTCCGTCTAGCGACGGGTGTACAGGTTTCTGTACCCAAGGTCTCGATTGACCTTAAGCTGAAGTTTGCAGACTTCTACAGCTTAGAACGTTGCCTAGTCCTGGATTTGGACTCGAGGTATGACCTCATTCTGGGTGATTTCGTCACATTATACTTTCTGAAACCAACCAACTTGGTTTGGCCCGGGATCGAACCCGGGACCTTCCGGTCCCGCAGTGAGTAGTGAACCACTCGACCACGGTCGGATTAGTATGACCTCATTCTGGGCATGAAGTGGCTGGAACGCCACGAGCTATGGATAGACTGGAAGTCTAAGTCCATTGGCTCAACGTACCCGCGATCGGGAAGCATTGGCGAGTCATGAAACCACCTTTTCTCGATCGCAAAGTCGATTCTGGCGTGAGATGCCAGAGACTGGGATGTCTGAAATGATCAGTCCCAATGAGGTCAAGGAATTGTTCCTTGACGAGGGGTATTCGGAGGTTAATCTCCACGCCGTTATAGGCGATACTGGTGAGTCGCCAGTGATAGAAGTGGATTCCTCTGAGGTTAAGCGCGAGGCGCTTCCTAGAGAAGAGACACGAGGTTTGTCTCTTCTGCAGGTCGGGTTCCCGACCACGCCATGTTAGGCGAAAATGTTGCGACTCCGGTGGTAGTGGTAGAGACCCCTGTGGTTAAGCGCGAGGCGCATCCAAGCGAATATACCCGTAGTTCGTCTCTTCCGCACGTCGGAATTGATTCCGACGACGCCGTATTAGGTGAGACCGGCGAGTCACCGGTGCTAGAGGTAAAGACCTGTGTGGATAGGCGCGATGCGCTTCCAGTAGATGGAGCAACTGACTCCCCCCATCTGGGTCCCGGGAAGAGTCCCGAGGCCAGTAGTCAGCAGTCCTATCGGATGCTGAATAGCGTGACAGGTGTTTTCACGGAAGGTTTAAGCCTGGAACGGTTGCCGGGGGTAGGAGAACTGTTGTCGTTGGAGGAGATGTCCTTCAGCGAGTTTGAGACTGCTGTAAAAGCAGGTGAACTCGACAAGGTCGTCGTGCTGTGTCCGGAATAGCATTTAAACTCCTCATCCACGATGGACGAGTCAGTTTTGATGCAAACCAAACAGGCATTGAATGCCCGAAACGGCCTCAAGATCCTTCGTATCCTGGGGACCCTTACCATTTCTCACTAAAGGAATTTGTATATGGCATTAGTGACAACCGGCCGATGGGGTTACCACCTGATCGGGGAGTCCGACATGAAATTGACTTGGTTCCTGGAACCGAATACTTCGTCACTAGGCAGTGGCCTCTCCCCAAGGAGCAATGCGACTTCATCGACGCATTCTTCAAGGTGAAAGAAGAGGCAGGGATGATACGGGAGAGCAAGTCTCCCCACTCATCTCCCACTTTTTGTGTTCGTAAACCGAACGGAAGGTGGCGCATTGTGCATGCGTACAATAAGGTGAATGCAGCTACTGTACCAATGCAAACTCTGAATCCTCGGAAGGATGTCCTCCATAATAATATGGCAGGCTGTACTGTTTACAGTGCCTTATATCTGGTGGACGGGTACTATCAGGTGCTCACGCGAGCATCCGACATTCCGCTTACAGTGGTCAGCTCGCCTAGTGACATGCTCTGGGAGTGGCTTGTTATGCCACAGGGGCTTTTAAATGCACCAGGGACTTTTAATCGCTTGGTGACACAACTCTTCCGCCCTATAGAAAGTACGATCAGACGTACTTCGACGATATATTCGTTCATAGTCGCGCGGAAGGCGACTCGTCTGATATTCAGACGCACCTAATACACCTTCGAGCGGTTCTCGAATGTATGCGGGAGTATAAGTTATATGTAAACGCATCCAAATGTATTTTTGGTGCTGAGGAAATTCCTTTCCTCGGATGCTTCATCGGTAAGGATGGAGTGCGGGCGGATCCCACGAAGGTGAAAGTCATTGTGGAGTGGCCTTCGCCTGTAAATCTTAGCGATTTACGGAAGTGGCTTGGATTAGCCAATTATCTCCACAAATACAGCGAGAACTACGCTGAGATGTCGAAGCCATTAACTGACCTTCTTAAGAAGGACGTAGGTTGGTGTTGGAAAACCAAACACCAAACCTCTTTCGAAGCGGTTAAGGGGAGATTGTTGAAAGCCCCCGTTCTTGCTCTCCCATATTCTGGGAAACCATTTAGCGTCGTCTGCGACGCCTCCGATTTCGCAATAGGATGTGCTGTGTTACAAGCAGACGACGCGGGACGAGAACGCGTGATTGCGTTTGAGTCGAGGCAGCTTAAAGCTGCGGAATTATCCTGTTCTTGATAAGGAGCTACTTGCTATGTAGTATGCCCTTGTCAAGTTTAGGGTTCACCTAGTCGTCTCAAAGCCGTTTGTGGTTTATACTGACCACGCGTCCTTACGGACAGCGACGAATTCGCCTCATCTCTCCCAACGGATGGCCCGTTAGCTCTCCTTCTTTGCGGAGTATAACTTTGAGGTTAAGTACAAACCTGTCAAACAGAATGTGCTTGCAGACGCGTTGTCACGTCGTCCCGATTACGAGCTCGCTCACGCGACATTCATCACCTCGTCTGTGGTGTATCTCATGCACCAGGCGTATGGGAAAGACCCACAATGTAGCCGGTGCGTATACGCACGGTGCGGATAGCGCACAGAGGAAGACTTTCCTTAAGCGGCAATACGCCGCTACTTATCTAATACGCCCTTATATAAGGGATAGTGGGAGATTGCTCTCTCACTCGGGGCCAAGATTCCTTGAGTTTACGGATAGTAAACACTAACGCCTTATTCTTTGGCCTCCCTTAGTAAGGGGGTAGATAAGGGAGGTGCTCCCTTTTGCTATAACACTCACAGCACGCTCGACCCTTGAGATCGAGCGTCTAGCAGGATTTAGTGTAGATTGTAAACTGATTTATTATTTAATATGTAATTAGCCTAAATTAATAGACTAATGTAAACTATATGTAATACTAAGTAGAACTTACTCAATTCGTACCTAGCCGAAATGTAATGTACACCACCTGTGTACCAACACGTGGCAGGCTGCCACGCGTTCACTAAGTGCTCTCGCCCTGATTGTTTAAAACAACCAACAGGTCCAAACCTTTCGGACCGGTCATTACTTGACCTTAACCGTTGTGTATTTACGTACACCAACGTAACCAAATGTAACCCTGTTACACACAATGTACGGCGCTTATCAGCGCTTTGGGTGACAAGGGACTTGGCTCGTCTGAGCCTACCCTATCAAGTCGAGCTAGAGCTCGGTTACACCGTTACAGTTACTGTGACGGTTTGCTATATTATAGCACGAGCGCGGAGGACACTCCGCGGGTGGTTGTTCCTCATGATGAGGAACTAAAGTACAGAGTCCTTTTGAGGCACACGACGCCCCTCCCGGGGGTCATTTAGCTCGGGATAAGATCTACAGCGCTTTAAAGCTTTGTATTGGTGGTCCAAGATGTATAAGTGGGTCGGTGCGTATATTCGCACCTGTGAGACGTGTCAGATGGTCAAACCCTCTACAAATTCAGAAGCTCCTTTGGCGAGCTTACCCGTTAATACGGAGTGTTGTAAATCCATTAGTATGGATTTTATCTTCGGTTTTCCGAAAGATAAGGCCGGTAACACCGGCATTTTGGTCTTTGTAGACCGTTTGAGCAAGATGGCTCACCTGGCGGCGGTGCCAGAGTCCATTGATCAACAAGGAACAGCGAAAGTATCCCTAGACCGTCTCTTTCGACAGCATGGTCTACCGGATTCCCTTATATCGGATAGGGATCCCCGTTTTACGGGACAGTTTTGGGGGGCGCTGTTTAAGGTGCTGGGCACCAAGATCCTCATGTCCACTGCGGATCATCCGCAGACGGACTGATTAACGAAACGCGTTAATCACATAGTAGAGGACATTGTCCGAAGTTTATGTCCGGATTCTCCAAAGAGCTGGAGTGAGATGCTTCCTATGGCCTAATTTGCTATAACCAATTCGGTCCATGCATCTACGGGGTTTACCTCGTTTTACATGAACGGATTAGCGAATCCAAGGTTTCCGTTAACGCCACGTGTGAGTAGCCCAGGGATTGAGGGGGGAGGATTCCCCGATTTCATCCCTGTATCTGTGCGAAAGCACATCGATAAGTTTTTATCGACGCGCCTTAGTGTCTTACTACACGCTTGCGATGCCATGGCGGAAGGCCAAGACAAGCAAAAGGAACAGGCCGCCCGCAAGGTCCGGCGTAACAAAAGGGCGTATAAAGTAGGAGAAAGTGTTTTATTAAACGCTAAGAATCTTCCTACACATGCAGTTTCCAACGTGCTACGGAACAAACTGCGCCCCAGGTTTGTGGGGAATTTAAAGGCGATAGCCCGAAAAGGCTTGGCGTACACCTTGGATATTCCGAAGGCGATGCGTACGCATCCAACCTCCAATGTGGGTATGTTTAAGCCATACCAGGACCCGGAGGCGGGTCCCCTCTTGGAGGAGGTTGAGAAGGAGGATAGCCGTAAGGCGCGGCAGGGTGGAGTAACATCTACGACAGGGTCGAAAGGCGACCACGAAGCTCCGCAACGGAAGCTTCAAATCTTCCCTCAAGACGGCGAAAGCCGTCAAGGGCAGACTCGAGAGAGTCAAGCCGCTTCTCGACGCGGTCAATTGCGTCCATGGCATCATGGAGTCCATCCTGGACTTCCGCGATACGACGGCTGTGTCGATCACAGCGCTCGTGAAACTCACGTCGCAATTTCACGACCACCTCCCCCAGTTCTCGATTTGGAGGGGATTCCACATTACCATGTGGAGCGTCTGATGGCGCGACGTCATCATCGGGGTAAAACCCAGTATCTCGTGAAGTGGAAGGGTTACCCACATTCACGGAGTTCGTGGGAGTCCGAGACTCCCCTGCGGCAGGATTGCCGAGACGTCGTTGACGCTTTCGAGTGGGAGAATCCCGCTGCGAGTCGACGACCAAAGGGGCGGAAAAAGCCCCTTCACTCTCAGTAGTTGGGATTTCGTCGGAGGTAGATGCGGAGCCTGCATTGCTCTCCGGCACCACATTGAGGGCACAGGCGCTAGCATAGCGCGTGCGATAAGGTGAAGGTAATTGCTCCATCGCTTTGGCTTTGGCAAACGCCAAGCGCAATGCCCTCTCCACCCGAAAGTCACGTTCGGCATAGCTGTTGTACAGCTCTGTAAAGTCAGGGAGACGTTTCTACCCTTCCGCCCAAGCGCGGTACTTCTGCTCTTCCTCTTCGGCATCCTCTCCTTGTGGGAGAACGAAGGGAACCTCGCGGAGGTTCTCAACAAAGGCACCCTGTGCCTGTTTCCCGAGGCGCTCTCGGTATGAGGTGGCAGTGATCTGCTTCTGCGTGAGCAGTTTTTCCCGGAGTTGTTTCCGGCATGCAATTTGACGCGGCTGTACAGACGCAGGGCCAGGGGTATGGAAGTCTAAACCCCTCTTTACCGCATTCTTAGCCCAATTTTGGGGATCACGAGGACCCCCAAAACGATATTTTGCCCGTGAAGGGCGTTTGGGGGCGTGTAATGCAGCGCTTAGTGCCAGTGTGGCAAGATAAGAGTACTGAGCCACGTCCAATTCATTGGTCGTGATGGTCGCCTTCGGCGACTCGGATTTGCCATCCGAAGTTGGCAATGGTGGCGCGCGAGTTAGCGCATTTTCCCCAAGTGTTGGGAAAGGATTAGGCTGCCGACATCGCCGTTCGGCGTCGTCAGAGCGGTCATCCTTAGGGAAGCTATCCCCAAGGGCCCCCTCCTTCGAGATATCGGAGTCCGGGTAGATGACATCCCCTTCTCGGGCAGAATGATCGCCACCTCTAATAAAGGTGCTCATTCGAGGCCGGAGTTCTGGCAGTTGGGGTCTCCAACTATAATCGATTATTGCGTGGCAATAGTCTTGATGGGGAAGGATGTAACGGGGTTACATTTAGTTACGTTGGTGTACGTAAATACACAACGGTTAAGGTCAAGTATTGACCGGTCCGAAAGGTTCGGACCTATTGGTTGTTTTATCCAATCAGGGCAGGAGCCCTTGGTGAAGGCGTGGCAGCCTGCCACGTGTTGGTACACAGGTGGTGTACATTACATTTTTGGATAGGTACGGATTAAGTAAGTTCTACCTAGTATTGCATATAGTTTACATTAGTTTATTAAGTTAGGCTAATTATATATTAAATAATAAATCAGTTTACAATCTACACTATATCCTGCTAGACGCTCGACCCGGAACGGTCGAGCGTGCAGTGAGTGTCGTATCAGGGGAGCACCTCCCCTAGCTACTCCCTACTAAGGGAAGCCTTAGACTAAGGCGTTAGCATACGCTAACAGTAAACTCAGGGAATCTTGGCCCCGAGTAAGAGAGCTATCTCACATTTAGCCCTTAGATCAGGAAGTATCGGCTAAGTAGCGGCGTATCGCTTTTTAAGAAAAGTCTTCCTCTGTGCGCTAGCCGCACCGTGCGTTTACGAACCGGCTACAACTCGTGTCAGTAATCGGTAACTGTACCTAATTCGCATGCTCCATGTTATAATTCGTCAATAATTCATTAATCGTCGCTTGTTGGTCCATCGTGTATCCATTCTTTTGACTTCCACCTATTCGTATGCCGAGAAACTTTTCCATCGTTCCAAGACCCTTAATTTCAGTATTTTCATCTTGTCGAAAAAATCATTCACCAGCTGCTCCGTCGTTCCCGTCACTAGTAGGTTGACGTAAACTCCAACAATCACTTTTCCATCAACGTCCTTTCCTTTAGAATACGCACGTGTCCGTCATACACTGCTCGAAATCCAAATCAGTAAGTGTCTTGCGTAACCGTTCATACCACATGTGTCCAGCCTGCTTTAATCCATACAAATTATTCTTTAACCGTAATGCCAAACACTTGGTCGAAATCACCTCGAATTCCTGCAAAAATGCATCCTTGATCGTCATACTTGAGGTAGCTTCAGGAAATCTCGAAATTCCGGTCTGTATTCGCCTTCGGGTATGCACTTGGTACGTATCCATGTCGCGCCGTTACGTTCCATACTTGCTCCATCGCCAACACGACTTTCACGTTGCTTAAATCCATAACCGCCGAAAAAGTAAGCACGAAATCACATCCGTATACTTGTTTATCTCCACGCGCCACTAACCGTGCCTTGTATCTCTCGATCGTGCCGTCCGCCCTTAACTTCGTCTTGTATACCCATTTGGGTAGGTATAGCTCGGTTGCCTGCACACTTCACCACTTCCCAGGTGTCCATATCCTGCAACGCCTTCAATTCCACATCCTCTGCTTCCTTACACTTGTTCGCGGCGTCCCTATTGTGTGCCTCTTTGTAGCTCTGCGGGTCCTTTGCATATCTTGCTTCAGTCCCCACATCATCAGGTCCTAGCACTGCATACACCACCAATGCATGCTTCTTCACACCTGCGCTCATTATATCTGCTTCTTGTATCGCGGGTACACCTCCTTCCACGATCTACTTCTTCTTTCATCTCTTAGCCTTGATTGAATCCTTGTACTCCTTAAATCTCTCCGTTTCTTATACAGTGCGTCTTGTTCTCTCGCCGTTCTTCCTTGATGTATGTAGTGTTTGGTCATCTGCATTTCTGGTGCGTTCCGTCTTGACTCCATTCCGTGATTCCACATCATTTTCTACGTGATTCTACACATTCAACTCCGCATCATCTATCGTAAAGTCCTCACCGTCTAACGCTCTAGTAACTTGCTTGCTCGACTTGGTATCTAACGTCTCGATCTGGCTGATGTTCCGCGGCGTCGTTACCACGCGGTCCTTTAACAAAAAAACCTTGAGAACCTTTGTTTCGTCGCTCTTCCCTATAATTAGGGCTCTTTCAGCTCTCCTTGTTAACATCTTCTTGCCAGGGTCCCACCAAACCATGCACGGTGACCCAAATACCGCAATCGCATTCACTTGGGATTGGTTTCAGTCAACATCTCGTGGGGTGACTTTCTCCCTGGGTTCGCTAGAGTGGGGGCACGGTTGAGTATGTACGCGGCATACTCAGCCGCATCTGACCAATACGTTAGCGCCACCCCTTACCCGAACACCATGCAGCCAAGCATATTAAATACGGTTATGCTTATCCTCTCTGCCTTGCCGTTTGATACCGGACATCCCGCCTCTGTAACTTGGCGTCTGATTCCAGTCCTTTTGCAGAAGAAATCTACGTTCTTGTACTCCAAACAGCCGTCCGTTCGCAAAACATGTATTCTGCAGTTAAACTCCCTTTCTAACTACGACAGAAAATGTTCGAACTTCCTTGTTGATTGGTTTTTGGTCTTTTCAGGAAATACGCGAACATAGGACAAGAAATGGTCCACGAACACCAGGAGATAGCGCTTCCCACGTCGGTCTCGAGATGCAATTGTACCTTTGAGGTCGCTGCATATGACGCCACCCACTCGATCTATAGGTGAGTTTCACCAGAGTCCTTTTTGGGTTGGACCTTTCGTGCTCCCTTCCCCTCTGCACAAGTTAAGCAATTTGGACGCGCCGTGCTCGTAATTTTGATGCCGGATCTTGTGTACTTCGCTAGGCGTTCGATTGTATCATATGCGATGTGCCCTAGACGCAAATGAAAATGATAAAGACTGCCCTTTTGGACATTATCGTCACTGCCTCCATGATCGTGTTAAGAACAAATATGAAAAAATTGTGGGCGCGTGTAACGGGGTTACATTTGGTTACGTTGGTGTACGTAAATACACAACGGTTAAGGTCAAGTATTGACCAGTCTGAAAGGTTCGGACTTATTGGTTGTTTTAGCCAATAAGGGCAGGAGCCCTTGGTGAATGCGTGACAGCTTGCCACGTGTTGGTACACAGGTGGTGTACACTACATTTCGGCTAGGTACGGATTAAGTAAGTTCTACCTAGTATTACATATAGTTTACATTAGGTTATTAGACTAGTTACATATTAAATATTAATCAGTTTCCAATTTACACTAAGTACAGCTAGACGTTCGACCGGGAAAGGCCGAGCGTACTGTGAGTGTTGTAGCAGGGGAGTATCTCCCCTAGCTATTCCCTACTAAGGGAAGCGTAAAGCTAAAGCCTTAGCGTACGCTAAAGGAAACTGGGGAAATCTTGGCCCCGAGCGAGAGATCAATCTCATGCTAAGCCCTTTTATTAGGGCGTATCGCCGCTTAAGGAAAGTATTCCTCTGTGCTCTAGCCGCACCGTACGTTTACGCACCGGATACATCTGGTAGCACTAATAGTCACTCCAAACCTGTGTTGGTAGACGGCATCCTCTACAAAGGATGAACCAGGACGGTTGGGGTAAGCTAACCCCCGTCCAGCAAGAAACCTTTAAAAGGCTGGTACCCATATTGGGTCAGGATGGCATGCGCCGCCTAGTGGAGCAGGGTCTTGATACCGTTCGTGAGAGGGTTAACGCCCTCGTCGCCCATGAGGCAAATTTTCGTGGAAGTCACTCCACGTCTACGGGGGTGCGCCCTCCATTATCCTTTAATATAAAGGAATTCACCGGTGAAAAAGGTGATAAACTTTATATGTGGCTTCGCGAGGTCGAAACGGCCTTCGCCACAGCGAATGTGATTCGAGGATCACTTGAAAGTGGGACTTGCATTAACCCATCTTACGGGCAAAGCCCGTACATGGGCGTTTACGTGTACGGATTCAGTCACGGACGTGTTCCCAACCTGGGAATTTCTTAACCAAAAGCTTATGGACATGTATGCCACGCCTGATCCGGTTTTCCAGATTCACCTGGCGTTTCTGAGGTGCCGTAAGGGAACTAGGGACTTGGAGACGTACATCCAAGAACTGAAGACCCTGTTGGAAGGGATGTACGCGAAAGCGTACTCGGACTATGTGTCCATTTCCGTGTTCATGGGAGGCCTGAAAGAAGGATCAGCACGTTCGGAGCTAATCCGAAGCCTACCCCAATCCCTGGGGGAGGCGTTTAAGATGGCGTTTATGCTTCCAGTGTGGAAGTGCGGATCATCTGCGGAACAGATGTCCGTGAAATCCCCAGCGAGACACTCGCTATAAGGGGCCAAGGGCGGGTAAAAGTCCCTCGCCCAAGCAGTCGGGAAACGACGGCTCCCAGTAGGTGCGGGGCGCCCTACTGGGGGATCCCTCAGTGCTGTTAAACCCCAGGGTAGGGGACGACAGCACGAAGCCCCGAGGGAAACGGTGCTTTATAGCACCGAGTTGGTGAACCAGCCAGGTTTTCTGGTCGTCCTTGCGGACGTAAAAGGCTTTGATAAGCCTTGGAGAGTCTTGATAGACTCTGGAGCGTCTGACAATTATGTCAAAGGGCTTCTGTGGAGAAGAGTCGGCCTTATGCCGAGGCCATAGAGGCCGTTCTCGTGACGTTGTCACGGTCCGTCTAGCTACGGGCCTACAGGTTTCTGTACCCAAGGTCTCGATTGACCTAAGCTGAAGTTTGCAGACTTCGACAGCTTAGAACGTTGCCTAGTCCTGGATTTGGACTCCCGGTATGACCTCATCTGCGCATAAAGTGGCTGGAACGCCAATATATGGATAGACGGGAAGTCTAAGTCCATTGGATCAACGCACCCGCGATCGGGTGAAGCATTGGCGAGTCATGAACCCACCTTTGCTCGATCGCAAAAGCGATTCTGGCGAGAGATGCCAGAGATTGGGATGTATGAGATGATCAGTCCCAATGAGGTCAAGGAAGTGTTCCTTAACGAGGGGTATTCGGCGGTCAATCTCCACGCCGTTATAGGCGAGACTGGTGAGTCGCCAGTGGTAGAGGTGGATTCCGCTGAGGTTAAGCGCGAGGTGTGGTGAAGCGGCTGATCAAAGTTTTTGAAGCTTGATCAGGCGTTACCACGCGCCCGGACTGCTGACTAACGAAGGGGGTCCTCCGGTTGTCCTGTGACTGCTTGTGTTTCTGCTCACCTTGTGTAGCCGACGGCTTGGGCGTGGGTCGCTCTCCAGGTGGCGGGGATGTCACTCTGCAATTCCTTAACGCAAGATTGGGGTAATACGTGTCGAGTCGACTAGTATCGATCAGGTTCGATCAGGCTTGATCATGCGATAACCAGGTCCGCTGGTCGTTGTTCAGGGATGATCAGGGATGATCAGGGCCAATAGTTGATAATTGCAGATCGTGATCGACCTGATCGATCTGATCTATCTGATCGATCTGGTCGATCAGGCACTAGTTGGCGCGAGTTGCGAACAGATGAACGCAGGTCGCAGTTACAGATCGGCGATCTGGATGGTGATGAGCGAATGGGTACTCGATCAAGCAGCGTAAGTCTTCACCACTTGATCACGGAGCCTCTTTAAGCTTAATACGTCAATAGAATACCCAAGTACCTTGTATTCTAGATTTAAACCTTGAGGGGAGGTTGATCAGCGCGTCCTACGTGCTGATCGACGGTTACCACTAAAAATCCACCTAGAGTTCCCGTGGGGCGCTTAGAGCAGCCGAACTACTAGGGTCCAAAACGTGGATTTATGGGGAAGAGGTGAGATCGCACTGCTCGATCACGTTCCCAAAGACCAAAAAACCTTTAAAGAAGAACCGTTGACACAGCGGGCGGAGTTGCGGGGTGAGTTCTCAACACTCTACGCCTGCCGATGGGCCAAAAATGCACTAGGTGCTCCCGCCCGGGACGTAGAGGTATGTGTTGCTGAAGGGAGGCGCTAGATGCCGTCCCTGAGGTGGCCTAGGAGGTTGGACGCAAAAGGAGAACTTCATTAGCACTTATATCCTAAGAACTACCAATTACCTAATATCAACATATCAGAACTACCCATTCCCATGTACTCCGTCGACCAGTCAACCTGATTTATCTGTCGTCCGTCGCTGACCGTTAGGTATCCGTACCTAGCCGTCCCTTCCGACGATGCCCCATCTATGTACCGTCTATGTACTGCAATTGTACACACAGTTGTACACAGGATTACACACACACTTGTGCCCACGATCACACCCACAATTATGCCCACAAGGGTACCAGTTTTTCGGTACACTTTACCACAGCCGACCCTGAGCCTCGTCCCAGCCGTACAGCGGTTGGGGAACGGGTAGATCATGCCGTTGGCTACCGTTGATCATGCCACCGTTGATCGTGTTGTCCACACCCATCAATCATGACATCATCGATCAGGCGATCAGCACCCATCATTCTGCCCTTTCTCCGTCGATCAGGTCGCAACCGATCAGGACGTTACCGTTTAATAGTCTGCCCATCGTGTTCAAGCATTTATCCTCCACCAACCGTGACATCAACGATCGGACTCTTCGGATCAGGCACTTCCGCATTTCCATCATGCAAAAAACCACGAACGATGCCCCAGCGATCACAGATAGCGCCCTCGACCTTGATCGGTCCAGGGCTGATGAGATGATCGCTGCGGTCAATCAAGCCTATATTTCGCAAGAGACTCTCCGCGCGCGCGATGAGCAGATTGTTGTATTATCCAACTCGCTTGCGGTATACGAAGACACTGTCTCGGTGATTCGACAGCAGCTCACCTGCGCTAACCGTAAGGTGGCTGATCGCGATGACGAGATCAAGCGGGCCCGTGAGCAGCTTGCGTCCCTGCGTGACTTTGATGGTGCTGCTGTCAACGATCTCAAGTCAAAGTTAAGGGCTGCCGAGACAACTATAGCCGACCAACGCGCCCAGATCCGCGATGTGGAGGGCGGTCGTGATCGTGATCGCTATCTGCAATCAGTGCATGAAGAGACCATTGCTGACCACGCGCAAGAGATCTCGCGTCTCGCGGCACTTCCTGATCAAGCGACGATGATCAACTCCGGCAGCGCGTGAGCGTGCTATAAGAAGCATACGATCAGGCCGTTTCCAAGAATCAGCTCCTGGTCGAGCAGGCGCTCATGCTCAACTCCGAAGCCGAGAGGCGTAAACGCCAACGCGATCGCCTGCGTAAAGACAATGAAGACAATCACCTGAAGATGGACGAATATACCGCTATCATAGCACAGATGGAGGAAATATGCGATCGTGTCGATGGGGTGTCAGCCCTCAAGACCGAGCTGGAGGATCTACACGCCGAGAATTCCAAGTTGAAGAGGGAGATTTCCACAGCGCGATGCCACTTCAATCACGTATCTGCAGATCGTGACGCGCTGCGCGATCAGCTTCAACAGGCTCGAGATGATGTTACGCAATTGCGTTCGTTCCATTCGCACCTCCAAACCCAGTTGGCTGGCATGTCAATTTAGATGCAGGTCACTCCGGTCGCTGGCACCTCTCTTGCGGGTTCTGATCAGGCTGCATCGCCTGCTGGCCTTCAAGATGATTCCCCAGACGACTCGATCAGTCGATTCGCTTCTTCGTCTAAAAGACGCACTCAACGTTCACGATCCACATCCCGGTCCAAGCTACCACGCCATCTTCCTCCCATTTCAGAGGAGAAGTCGGAGGATAATTGTTCACCAAGTCTTGATCAGGACGATCATGGTGATTCCCCTGCCCTGATCGCCTCAATCTCATCCACTCCAACGATCAGCGAGTTCGGAAGCGAGGATTCGCTTGATCAAGGCTCTGCCGGGTTCCTCTTCCCTCATACGGGTGATTTCAAGTCGTTGATCATGGTGCCTGATGGTGCAGTAGATGAAGACATCTTGCCGTGGACTACGAGTCAACTTAGTGGTTTCGTTCTGCATAACGTCTCGGCACAAGTGGTCTTCGACTACTTGACACGCCCCGAAGGATGGTTGTTTACAGTCTCCACGCGCGCCCCTTCGGCTGATCAGTGGTATTGTCACTTGATCACCCAGCCGGAGGTAGATCTGTTATACTCTCGACGCCCCTGGGATATCTTCAAGACCATGTTTCCACCTGTCTCTTTCCGCTCGGTCGGCTGGTTTGCCGAACTTGAATCAAAGTACCGGTCGTTTCTCAATCATCACGCGCAGGCGATCTTCGAGTCGACACATTATCTCCCCATCGATAAAGGCCTCCGCGAGAACGATGACTTCTTCCGAGAGTATTACCAAAGTCGACGTCAGCGCAGAAGTCGTGCCGGGGCATCATGGAAGAGAGTCGTGGAACTCCTCCTGCAGGGCATGATTGACGGGAAGTGTGATCTTGACATTTTCCTGTACCCGTCGATCTCCCATTGTGCTCGAAACCTTCCCCTGGGGTATGCCCCGGCCGACGATGGGGCGTGGTACCCGGGGTTCCTATCGGACCCGCCACCTCGAATCCTATCAGACGCGCTGCGTGAGGTTGATGACTATGAACCTTGGCGGATCCAATATTGCCTTTCTCCTGAGAATCACCCTGGCCGGAACATACCTCGCATTTGACGTAAGTTTTATGGGTCTGGTTAGTCGGCTGATCACTTCTTCTTTTTCCAACTGTTGCTTCGTTACTTTCCAATGTATAACATAAATCGGTCTCCCATCGGCTCATCTGCCGTTACTCCATCACCATACCTCGCAGTATCCATCTTAATTACACCAGTTCAAGTCAATCGTCATTTCTTCATCAATTGTGAGTTTCATCAATCATTCTTCTTCAGTCGGAGGTTCTTTGATCGTAATTCCCTGATCAGGTCGATCATGCGTTAGTTGGACTCTTCGTCCACTTGCATTGCGTCGAACCGATGTCTATTGATCATCTTCCGTTCGAAGTCCTTGATCAGAGCATCACAGTTCAGATCTGCCTCGTGTACCCACGATGGCTCGTCATAACCCTACAGTAGACTTGATATTCGCGTAGCGTTCTGCCATACCTAGTCTTTCGACCAGATCGGACGTCGGTGAAACGATCAACTTCGAATTCGGCTGGATCTAGCGTCCTTTCCCAGCTGTCTTCTGGTAGCAAAGCTTCATCGAAATCAAAACGATCTTCTACCCTAGCTGCTAGGACAGTAGTGGGGCGATCTGGAAATTCCTTGACCAATTTCAACTTGGACAGGTGTACCACTGAGAATATGCGATAATCAGTGCCAGCTGTAACCAATCTCGCCACATGATCACCGGTCACCTCATCGACTCTGAAGGGTCCATGCCACATGTGCGCCAGTTTCTTCGCGAACCCTTCTTTCACCCGATCGAGGTATAACCAGACCCTCGATACAGCTTCGATCTTGTGTGGTGTCACTTGATCATTGTGCTCAGCTCGATCAGCCATTGCTTGGTGCAATCGAATGCTCACTTGATCTCCGGCGTAACGGTAGTCTTCTGCAACTTATATCTCCACCGACGAGCATCCCGGTCTTTACACCGAATTCCACCCAGTTACAATGTTGATTCCAACGATGATCGTGGGTCCCACCAATACGCTAAATAAAATGGTGTTTCTCCACGAGTGCGATCAGGGGTCGAATTTAGCGCGAATACCAGTCGCTCTGCATACTAGCTCCAATCCTTCTGACCAACATCTGATACGTACGTCTTGATCGCTCGTGTGATCGTCTGCACCGTTCTTTCCGCCTTGCCATTTGCCTGTGGACGATATGCCATAGTGGCACTCTGTCGTTGTCCCACGATCTTGTTAAACGTACGAAATAATTCGGACATAAAACCGGGCTCTCGGTCATGCCTGATCACCTCACTAGCTCCAAATCGCCGAAATAAACACTCTTCATAATTTTCGGCGACTTTCTGCGCTGTGCGAGACGATCCAGATTTCGCGATCACCATACCCGTGAACAAATCAGTCCAGATCAACAATTCCGTATGTCCATCCGTTGAGCGAGGTAGCGACGGGATATGATCCATGACTATCACTTGGAAAGGATAAGTAGCCTAAATGTTCCCAGGCGACATCCCCTTGATCGTAGGATGGCCTTTCCCCGTCTCACAATCTACGCATTGTCCAACAAATCTTTGCACGCTGCGAAATAGGCCACGCCAATGAAATTATCGTCTGATCAGCCGATATTTACGCCCTATACCTTGGCGTCTTCCTTCCAAACTTACATGATAATGGTGGAGAACATCCGCATGTAGGGTCTCAGTTAAGACCATCTTGATTGAAGAATGTCGATCGTCGCGATCATCTCGGTCACTGCTAGCTTTTCATTTAGCCATACCTCCACAGTAGATCAATAACCCTTGACCATCGACATCGTAGTTGTCGGAGATTTTCGCACAGTCTTTTACCTCGTCTGCGCTCAACTGTGAAACGTCACCATGCAAGTAACATCGCAAATCACAGATCCACTTCTCTTCGTCTTTTGCGCCTTTTTCACACGTTCCACCCTATCCCCTCTATGGATACTTAGGTCCATGTTGGCGGTCGCGCTTGACGGATGTTCGTGATCGCTTCATCACCAACACTTGTGGGACAGTGGGATCTTCTTTCCACGTGATCACTTCTGACAATCTGTTGAGATCGACCAATTCCTCCAGCTGTTTCTCGTCATCAATCCCACATCTTGTTCTACCCTGCATGACCATAGTGGTGATATGATCAGCACTCTTATTCCACTCTCTTTTGACGTGCAATAGATCATGATCACTCCATTTGCGTAGGAGTTTAAGCGCACGATGTTGCAATACTTGCAATCGCGGAGCTTTACACTCTATTTCACCGCGCATTTGCCTGATCACCAAATTCGAGTCTCCACACACGATCATCCTTCCTTTGGAATATCGCGACAGTAGATCCAAACTTAAAAGCAATCCGTGGTATTCCGCTTCATTCACTGTGATGTCCGGTGCATGATCAGCAACCGCGATCATGATCTTCCATTCCGGCAATTTCCACACGATAGCACCAAACGCTCCAACGCTTTGCTTAACACTTGCAGATCCATCGAAACTGATCACGTAGAGTTCTTCGCGTTTCTCAACGGTAGGAGGTGGTACTTCAATCATATGTCGAGGCTGCTTTTTCGGTGCGATCGCGATCAAGGATTCATCAATTTCGGTGCGAGGGGTGATACTTGCAGCTAAAGACCCTAGTACCTCCTCTTCTCCATGCACACATTTCTTGATCGCCAGGTCCCATTGTGATAGGATCGCAGCCCATCTGCCTAATCGTCCGTCTAGTCCGTTGGATGTCAATAACCACTTCAACGTGGATCGACGTGACAAGACAGTGATCGCCTTTCCGACCAGCATCGTAAAGTAAACATCCAAAATTCACAGAAGATCCAGAACTTTCTTTTTGACGGGGCTGTAATTCAGCTCACCGCTCTTCAGTATCCGGCTAGCGAATGCGACGGGGCAATACACTTAATTATGTCTTTGTACCAACGCGGCAGATACTGCCCACTTGCTGGCATAAACCACGATCACCGGCGTTTTGGCCTGATCGAAATGGCGCAGGGTTGGGGCTGACGAAATCTTTGCCTTCAGCATACTGAATGCCACTTTTGCCCTTATCAATCGATCGTCTTCATGATCCGAATTCTCCTTTATCGATGAACAGTTCTTCAACTGTTGATAATATATCTCTCTTAATTCGTAGAGTACAGCGGCATAGATCGCGAAGTCTTCGATAAATCGACGGTAATAGTTCAGACTTCCCAAACAATTGCATAGCACGTAAAGTACCAGGAAAAGTCAAATCGATCAGGTCATCCAGATTCTCCGGATTTGTTTCCAAACCGTGGCTAGAGACTTGATGCCCTAAATAAGGAACTTCACTTCGCCCCCAGTACGATTTAGCCACGCTGATCAAAAAATTTCCACTGATCGCACTTTTCCAAAAGGTTCCGCGCCTTATCACACAGGGTAGTCCATGTAGGTGCAGGGATCAAAATATCATCGATATACGATCGCCGCTGCATCACATACGGGCCCGGTGTCTGATTAGGCTCTACCATGGAAAATTGATCAGCTGACTAATCGGCACCGTCCTTAACCTTGAGATATCCATACAGTGCATTATCGATCAACCGCTGGTAGATCTGCGGAGCATTCTTTAGGTCAAATGGCATCCTATTCCATTCAAACAATCCGAACGGAGTCACAAAAGCCGAAATCTGACGTGCTCTATCGGTCATAGACACGACCCAAAAACCACTTTCCATATCCAAAGAGCAAAACCACAATGCTTTATCCAAATCTTCGAGTAGATCAGAGATTAGGGGCATCGGGTACACCATCAAACGCGTGAGTTGATTCACCGCGCGATAATCAATACATAAGCGAATATCAACCCTTTCTTCTTCACGATGATCACTATAGGTGATGCCCAGGGTGATGTGGATGGCTGGATGATCTTTGTAGCTAATAACCCCTTGATCAAGGCTGATAACTTCTCGCGAAATTGTGGAGCAACATTCCGGCACTTTTGAGCGATCGGTCGCGCATTGCCTACATCGATATCACAAACAACTCCACCTGCAGCAGGAGGCAGCGCGTTCCATTTCCCGATCAACAGATGTTTGTTCGCCCAAATTATATCGCGAAGCTGATCAATTTCCTCTGCTGTGTTTATCAATGGATCACCCACTTGCAGATCATCCTTGGTCACTTCTTCGGTACTTGCGGACACTTCAGGAAACGTAGCTAGCTGTTTCTCCAGTTCTTCCACGAACAAATTTCCACCCTCGTGGTAGCAAACTTGATCATCGATGGTAATCACACCGAGTTCACCGTGATCGGCTGAGACGGGGCGGTCATGCATATCTTGATCAGGCACATCTCTTGTAACAGGTTGTTCAAATTCGTGATCCAGGGTCGGACCTTTCACACTCGGCTTCTGATCGCACTTCTCTTGCATCTCTTGCACCTTCTGTGATCTTCCGGTTACTAATGCCACAGATGTCATGATCGGCTCCGTAGGTCGTACCAAAATGCTTTGAGGGATAGGATACTCGTGTTTCTCGAGTAGGGGACCCTGATCGACACTTTCTTGATCGTCATGCACAGAATCTGTAGAATCTTGATACGCGAGATTTTGCCACTCCCTATAGAGATTGGACCCCACAGAAATAAATCCAGGGCGACGGGGAACGTCGTCTTTGTTCATCCAGATACCTAAAATCGTATTGTCTTGTACGATGATCGGATGATCAACGACGTTCTTAATACGCAGATACCGCAAATTACCCAAGCCCCTAAAAAATATTGGGGACCCAATTTTTTCCGCGAGTGATCCACAACTTCCGAAACCGTTGATCACGAATCCGAACCTCAGCAGATCGACCTACTGGGATCTGCTTGTACTGTAGACGCCCTTCTAATGGGATGATCACCTCATTAGGAAAACTTAGTGCACCATGGGTGACGTACAATCGAACACCAGCTGGTATCATAAAATCCATACCCAATATAGAATCTTGACCAACAAGTTTGCCCACCCATGCATGGAAATAATAAACCAACGAGACCGCTAACGTAATCTTGATTTTAGTGCGCCCTTCTGTTAGGTATGCACTTTCTCCAATGCCGACACATTCTTGTGTTTGGATCGTATTGATCTGACATCCCACCTTACGAGCAAAGGTTGGGTCGATGATTGATACTTCTGCACCAGAATCAAATAATAAACGGGCCACGTTATTATTTGATTCTGGTGCAGAAGTATCAATCATCGACCCAACCTTTGCTCGTAAGGTTCGTTATTAATTTTACCGCTCGCCTTGGCTTGTTTTAACCATTTCTTTGGCGAATGGTACTTCCAATATCCGCGTGATTCACCCGGAAGTAGATCAGCTTCCATGATCACCGGGGACCGAGAAAACTCATCAATACGGAAATTAGCCAAACGTGGTAAATAAGGCTGATCACATTTTTCATTATCTCTTTCTGCTGCTTGATCAGCCCTTTTCTTATTCACGTATGCAAAAATACACAGAGCAGAACTCTCGTCTCGTACCAGATTCCAACCTGGAGAGCGTCCTAGTTTAACATTTCTTCGGCTTCCTTGGGAAACATTACAGCATGCTTGGTGGTGTTATACCACTGGCGAATGCGATTATTAAAATTCTTCCATAGGTCACTTGCCCGCATCATGAACTTCGCCGCATGCTCAGCTGACGTACAAGCATTGATCGGTCGGGTGTCCCTTCTTGCTACACTTCAGACAGGTCAGGTGCTTCCAGAAACATAAATTATCGTGCCTGATAGATCCACAATGACTGCACTTCTTCATAGCTCCTTGATCAACCGCACTTGATTCACTTCGTTTACCAGATCGGGGTTCACCGGGTTGGTCATGCGCCACTGGTTGATCGCGCATGGCAGCGATCCTGTAACGGCGCTGATCACCATCACTTCCACTGTCATAGGCACTTGAATATTCACTCCCAGACATCGCCTTGATCGCACGTACTGCTTTAGGATTCCGCGCCGGGAAAGGTGCTCGATCATCGCCAAATTTCGGGCGGAATCGGCTAGTGTCTACCGCCGCCGTTGGCTGGCACGACTTATTGCGTGCATAAACCCGCAGCGTCTCTTCCCGATCCATAACATTATACAGAACGCATAAGTGCCAGCTGATCACTGAATTCGCGATTAATGAATGTGTCCAGAAAATGTTGCACGTGTTCACGTAATATCGTAGATGATCCACCTTGATCGGCAGCTTGGATCGCATTCCCGCCACATTCAACCGGTGAAGATACTCCATAGTCGTTTCATCCGATCGCCGCTTCGTGTAATAGTATTAGCGAGATGTCGATTGTCCACTTCCACAGTATTGCGTCTCAAACGCATCCACGAGACTTTTCCAACTTACGCGAGTAGATCTACTCAGCTGGCGATGCCAATTGCGCGCCGGACCTTTTAACAGATCGACCATGATCCAACAATTTTCATGATCAGAAGCTTGATCACGCATAAATGCTGGCTTGAGGTGACTGATCCAATTCCGCGCTTGATCTTCGTCTCCTTCCTTTCCTGAAAATTATTTTAGATCACTGATCGCAGACATCCGGAACCTGGGAATCGGCTGTTGATCAGGCACTCCGGTATAGGCGGACGCAACTGTAGCTCGTCGAGGCAGTGTTATCGGCTCGTCTGGATCAATGTAATCACGCTGGTATCGTTGATCAGGGAACGAATACACGGACTCCATGTCGACATCCTTAACCGTCGTCGATCTTCCTGGCTTTGACTGAATATAATGAAGCGAATGCACTGACTCCATATCGACATCTTCGATCGACGCAGCTCTTCCTGGCCTCGGCTGGTGACCCTTCGCGTGAACCGCTCCAGGCGTCGACTTGCTTCTTTCCTCAGCCAGAAACCGCTCCATAGCCTTATCAAAAAATGTCTGCAGCTGTGGGCCTTGCGATGCTTGGTCATCTTCCACCTTGATCGATTGAGGTTCCTTCTTGATAACCGAGAACTTGGATTCATCTTTCTGGAAAACTGTCATCCTGGTGATCTTGGTCTCTATACTTACGACACTGCTCGACTCCACTTCAGATGCGACGCCTTCGGAAGGATAAGATTCATAACAGGATTATACTGTGTTATTGCTGCGTTGATCGACGGATCCGCTTCAATCTTCAACGGAGAGTGCGAGGGTTTCACCTTAGTAGTTCGGTCCACGATAGGTACCAACAGATCAAACAACTGCTGGGTAACTTCCGCAGCTCTTCTAGGTCCTGATCAAACACCTTTTCATCATCATAGGCGCCTGTCGTCAGACCAGCATGCTTGATCAGGCGTGTTAGCCTTAACACGATCGTGAGCTTATCCTTCCCGTCCGTAACTGGTTGATCGACCGGTCCGTTTAGCTTCCCGCTGATCATGACCCCGAACAGGCTCATGATCGAGTTCGTCAATAGGAAATCTTCTAGTTCTCCTTTGTAAGCTTTTCTGTAAAACGTCTTGACCATATCAGCTTCCTTAGGCGGCGTACTTGATTGACTTTCTTCGCTCTCCGACCCAGGCGCCTTCATTAACACCTTCGGCTGGTCGGTCTTGTAATACTTCACCACCGGATCCCAATCCGGATCATTATATACACATGTATTTGGCGGATAATAACTTGCGTTATGATCCGAATGGGATCCCGAAGGAGCCTCGGGAGGTGGTTGAGGCTTCTCCTCTTTTATCTCGTCAAGATACCTCCCCAGGTCCTGATGATCAGCATTTCCTTTCTTCTTCAGACATGACGACGGCGAACTACCTTCCATCGTCACAACCACCTCCTCCTTTTCCACTTTGATCTTCAATTCTGCTTCTGCTTCCGTTTTCACTTCCGCATCAGCTCCATCTTGCGTAGAATCGCAGTGATATCCCGCGTCGCCCAAAGATCCGGGCACGCGCACCATTGTGGTGGAGCGGCTGATCAAAGTTTTTGAAGCTTGATCAGCCGTTACCACGGCGCCCGGACTGCCGGCTAACGAAGGGGGTCCTACGGTTGTCCTGTTACTGCTTGTGTTCCTTCTCACCTTGTGTAGCCGACGGCTTGGGCGTGGGTCGCTCTCCAGGTGGCGGGGATGGCACTCTGCAATTCCTTGATGCAAGATTGGGGTAATACGTGTCGAGTTGACTAGTGTCGATCCGGTGCGACCAGGCTTGATCAGGATTGATCAGGTTTGATCAGGCGATAATCAGGGCCGCTGGTCGTTGACCAGGGGTGATCAGGGATGATCAGGACCGATACTTGATAATTGCAGATCGTGATCGACCTGATCGATCTGGTGGATCAGGCACTAGTTGGCGCGAGTTGCGAACAGATGAACGCAGGTCGCAGTTACAGATCGGCGATCTGGGTGTTGATGAGCGAAGGGGTACTCTATCAAGCAGCGGAAGTCTTCACCACTTGATCACGGATCCTCTTTAAGCTTAATCCGTCAATAGAATACCCAAAGTACCTTGTATTCTAGATTTAAACCTTAGAGGGGAGGTCGATCAGCGCGTCCTACATGCTTATCGACGGTTACCACCAAAAATCCACCTAGACTTCCCGTGGGGCGCTTAGAGCAGCCGAACTACTAGGGTCCAAAACGTGGATTTATGGGGAAGAGGTGAGATCGCACTGCTCGATCACGTTCCCAAAGACCAAAAAACCTTTAAAGAAGAACCGTTGACACAGCGGGCGGAGTTGCGGGGTGAGTTCTCAACACTCTACGCCTGCCGATGGGCCAAAAATGCACTAGGTGCTCCCGCCCGGGACGTAGAGGTATGTGTTGCTGAAGGGAGGCGCTAGATGCCGTCCCTGAGGTGGCCTAGGAGGTTGGACGCAAAAGGAGAACTTCATTAGCACTTATATCCTAAGAACTACCAATTACCTAATATCAACATATCAGAACTACCCATTCCCATGTACTCCGTCGACCAGTCAACCTGATTTATCTGTCGTCCGTCGCTGACCGTTAGGTATCCGTACCTAGCCGTCCCTTCTGACGATGCCCCATCTATGTACCGTCTATGTACCTGCAATTGTACACACAGTTGTACACAGGATTACACACACACTTGTGCCCACGATCACACCCACAATTATGCCCACAAGGGTACCAGTTTTTCGGTACACTTTACCACACGAGGCGCTTCCTAGAGAAGAGACACGAGGTTTGTATCTTCTGCAGGTCGGGTTCCCGACCACGCCATGTTAGGCGAGAATGTTGCGACTCCAGTGGTAGGGGAGATACCCCTGTGGTTAAGCGCGAAGCGCTTCCAAGCGAAGAGACCCGTAGTTCGTCACTTTCGCACGTCGGTATTGATTCCGACCACGCCGTATTAGTGAGACCGGCGAGTCACCGGTGCTAGAGGTAAAGACCTCTGTTGATAGGCTCGATGCGCTTCCAATAGATGAAGAAATTGACTCCCCCCATCTGGGTCCCGGACGAGTCCCGAGGCCAGTAGTCAGCAGTCCTATCAGATGCTGAATAGCGTGACAGGTGTTGTCACGGAAGGCGTAAGCCTGGAGGTAGGCGAAGTGTTGTCGTTGGAGGAGAAGTCCTTCAACGAGCTTGCGACTGTTGTAAAAGCAGTTGAACTCGACGAGATCGTCGTGTTGCGTCCGAAAGAGGAGTTAAACTCCTCATCCAAGATGGACGAGTCAGTTTTGGTGAAAACCAAACAGGCATTGAATGCCCGAAGCGGCCTCAAGATCCTTCGTATCCTGGGGACCCTTACCATTTCTTACTAAAGAAATTTGTAGATGGCATTAGTGACAACCGGCCGATGGGGTTACCACCGGATCGGGGAGTCCGACATGAAATTGACTTGGTTCCTGGAACCAAATACGGCGTCACTAGGCAGTGGCCTCTCCCCAAGGAGCAATGCGACGTCATCGACGCATTCTTCAAGGGGAAAGAAGAGGCAGGGATGGTACGGGAGAGCAAGTCTCTCCACTCAACTCCCACTTTTTGTGTTCGTAAACCGAACGGAATGTGGCGCATTGTGAATGCGTACAATAAGGTGAATGCAACTACTGTACCAATGCAAACTCCGATTCCTCGGAAGAATGTCCTCCAGAACAATATGGCAGGCTGTACCGTTTACAGCGCCTTAGATCTGGTGGACGGGTACTATCAGATGCTCATGCGAGCATCCGATATCCCGCTTACATCTGTCAGCACGCCTAGTTTCATGCTGTGGGAGTGGCTTGTTATGCCACAGGGGCTTTCAAATGCACCAGCAAATTTTAATCGCTTGGTGAAACAACTCTTCCGCCCTTATAGAAAGTACGATCAGACGTACTTCGACGATATATTCGTTCATAGTCGCGCGGAAGGCGACTTGTCTGATATTCAGACGCACCTGATACATCTTCGAGCGGTGCTCGAATTTATGCGAGAGCATCAGTTATATGCAAACGCATCCAAATGTATCTTTGTTGCTGAGGAAATTCCTTTCCTCGGATGCTTCATCGGTAAGGATGGAGTGCGGGCGGATCCCACGAAGGTGAAAGTCATTGTGGAGTGGCCTTCGCCTGTAAATCTTAGCGATTTACGGAAGTGGCTTGGATTAGCCAATTATCTCCACAAATACAGCGAGAACTACGCTGAGATGTCGAAGCCATGAACTGACCTTCTTAAGAAGGACGTAGGTTGGTGTTGGAAAACCAAACACCAAACCTCTTTCGAAGCGGTTAAGGGGAGATTGTTGAAAGCCCCCGTTCTTGCTCTCCCATATTCTGGGAAACCATTTAGCGTCGTCTGCGACGCCTCCGATTTCGCAATAGGATGTGCTGTGTTACAAGCAGACGACGCGGGACGAGAACGCGTGATTGCGTTTGAGTCGAGGCAGATTAAAGCTGCGGAACAGAATTATCCCGTTCATGACAAGGAGCTATTTGCAATGAAGTATGCTCTTGTCAAATTTAGGGTTCACCTACTCGGCTCAAAGCCGTTCGTGATTTATACTGACCACGCGTTCTTACGGACAGCGACGAATTCGCCTCATCTCTCCCAACGGATGGCCCGTTAGCTCTCCTTCTTTGCGGAATACAACTTTGAGGTTAAGTATAAACCTGGATAGCAGAACGTTCTTTCAGACGCGTTGTCGCGTCGTCCCGATTAAGAGCTCGCTCACGCAACATTCGTCACCTCGTCTGTGGTGGATCTCATACGCCAGGCGTATGAGTAATACCCATAGGGTACGGCGCTTATCAGCGCGTTGGGTGGACAGGGACTTGGATCGTCTGATCTAACCCTGTCAAGTCTAGCTAAAGCTCGTTTACACCGTTACGTACTGTGACGGTCTTCTATATTATAGCACGAGCGCGGAGGGAACTCCGCGGGTGGTTGTTCCTCATGATGAGGAACTGAAATATAAAGTCCTCTTTGAGGCACATGACGCCCCTACCGGGGGTCATTTAGGTGGGGATAAGACCTACGGCGCTTTAAGCGCTTTTTATTGGTGACCCAAAATGTACAAGTGGGTCGGTGCGTAGATTAGCACTTGTGAGTCGTGCTAGAGGGTCAAACCCTCTACAGATTCAGCTGCTATAGGAAACAGTTGGAAATTGCCAACTGTTCGTGTGTACCAAGTCAACCTATAGCATACAATTGGGAATTGCCAATTGTTCGTGTGGGCCAAGTCCATCTATAAAAATGAAGGTGAGCCTTTGGCGGAGTAGCCGTTCCAACGGCGTGTTAAAAATCCATTTGGATTTTATCTTCAGTTTTACCGAAGGCCGATTCCACCGGCGTTTCGGTCTTTGTAGACAGTTTGAGCAAGATGCTCACCTGGCAGCGGTTCCAGAGCCCAGTTATGGACAAGACGGAACGCGTTAATCGCGTGAAATCCATTAGTATGGATTTATCTTCGTTTTTTTCGAAGGGAAAGGCCGGTTTCACCGGCATTTCGGTCTTTGTAGACCGTTTGAGCAAGATGCTCACCTGGCAGCGGTGCCAGAGTCCATTGATGGACAAGACGGAACGCGATAATCGCGTTGTTGAAGATATTCTCCGGATCTTATGTCCGGATGCTCCAAGAGTTGGAGTGAGATGCTTCCTATGACCGAATTTACCATAAATAATTCGGTGCATGCATCTACGGGGTTTACCCCGTTTAATGTGAACGGATTAGTAAATCCGCGGGTAACGTTGACGCCACGTGTGTGTGGCCCAGGGCTTGAGGGGGGAGGAGTCCCCGATGTCAGCCCTGTATGCTCCTGTCCGTTTGTTTGGCCTACCCGGCAGGGCGGCCGGCAGTCTTCCCAACCGGGTGCAGCTCGGGTCTGTAGCCGCCAAGGCTCGCGCACTGGGCGCCTTCCACAGCCCCAGCGACCTAGAAGAATCTATTGATTGTTTGTTTGTTGGGCCTACCCGGCAGGGCGGCCGTCAGGACGGGGCGGAGCGTCTGATGGCGCGACTCCATCATCGGGGTCAAACCCATTATTTGGTGAAGTGGAAGGGTTATCCACATTCACAGAGTTCGTGGGAGTTCGAGACTCCCCTGCGGCAGGATTGCCGTGACGTCGTTGAAGCTTTCGAGCGGGAGAATCCCGCTGTGAGTCAACGACCAAAGGGGCGGGGTAAGCCCCGTCACTCCCAGTAGTTGGGAGCCCTCCGGAGGCAGATGCGGAACCCGCACTGTGCTCCGGCACCGTTGTGAGGGCACGGGCGCTAGCATAGCGCATGAGATAAGGGGCACGTAACTGCCCCATGGGTTTGGCTCTGGCAAATGCCAAGCACAATGCCCTCTCTATCCGAACGTCACGTTCGGAATAGCTGTTGTACAGCTTTAAAAAACTCTGGGAGACGTTTCTCCCCTCCGCCCAAGCGCGGAACTTCTGCTCTGCCTCTTTGGCATATTCTCCTTGCAGGAGAATGAAGGGAACCTCGCGGAGGTTCCCATATCGGTATATTTTGTAAAGGTAAAGCATTACAGAGGTAGTATATTATTAATTTTAACTGGATTAGTAGTGAAATCTTTTAAAACAATGGTCTACTAAATCATTAAAAAAACAAGATTTTACATCTTCAGATTATGAGCCTGATAAGTTTCCTAACAACGTCACCCTGTGCCTGTTTCTAGAGGCGCTCTCGATATAAGGTAGCAGTGAACTGCTTCTGCGTGAGCAGTTTTTCCCGGAGTTGATTCTGGCGTGTGATGTGTTGCGGCTCTACAGTCGCGAGGCCAGGGGTACAGAAGACTAAACCCGTCTGTACCTCATTCCTGGCCCACTTTGGGAGGTCACGAGGACCTCCAAAACGATATGCCGCCCGTGGAGGGCGCATGGGGGGCGTGCAAGTAAGCTTGTAATGCCTGTGCGGCATTTTGAGCCTCTTGAGCTGCGTCCAGATCAGTAGTGACGATCGCCTTTGGCGATCCGGATGTATCATCCGATATGGGCAGGGGTGGCGCACTGGTTAGTGCATTTTCCCCACATGTGAGGATCGGATTAGGCTGCCGACAACGCCGTTCGGCGCTGTAGGAGCGGTTAACCGTTGGGAAGGTATCCCCAAGGGCATCCACCTCCGAGTTCTCGGAGTAGTCTACCTCTTTCTAGAGGAGACGCCATAGCACCACGGAAGGTGTACATATGGAGGTCCAGAGGAACTGGCGTTGGAGTTCTCCAACAAAATTTTGTGTATTGCGTAAGCAATAGTCTTGATGGGGGAGGATGTAACGGGGTTACATTTGAGTTACATTTAGTGTCGGTGTACATGAGTACACTACGGTTGAGGTCAGTATTGACCGGTTTGAAAGGTTTTGAACCATTGGTTATTTTAACCAATCAGGGCAGGGGCCCTTGGGTGGTGGCGCGTCAGCCATCCACGTGTGGGTACACAGGTGTGTACACTACATTTTATCTAGGTACGAATTTGGTATGTTCTACTTAGTATTACATATAGTTTACATTAGTTTAAATTAATTTAGACTAATTACATATTAAATATATATTCAGTTTACAAAAATACTCAAAACTGCCAGGCGCGCGACCACGCCCGGTCACTCGCGCAGTGAGTGCAGTAGCTAAAGAGAGCCCTTCCTTAAGCTACACCCTTTGTAACAGGACTGATCCTGTTACAGGATTACACTGTATTTTGCGAGGAAGCGCGCAATACAATATAGGGCAGGATTAGTTGGTAACAACTAATCCTATAATAAAAGTAAATATATAAATATTCACTTATGCCTAAGAACGCAAAATTAAGAGTGTTTATTTAATGGGTTGTTTAGAGGCTAATAGTATAGTAACTAACTAATTAATATAATAATATCAAGTCTTTAACTAACTGTACTATTAGTTAACCTGCAAGATTCGGTATTTATACCGAATCGACTTTTCTTTCTTAGATTATAATAACTTATAATCTCTTATTTAAATTTCAGCCCAACGCGTCTGAAATTAAACTGTGATATTCTAACTTGAATATCAATTATGTAATGGCACCCCATTACATCACCCCCCATTTAAGGTGGTTGGCCAATAATAATTCTCATTTTGGCCAATCATGGGTGGCACTTGTTGGTCGGAATTTCTCATTCACCAACGGATTGACCATCGACTCGATGGTCAAAGCACACGGCGGAGCTCTAAAGAGCGCTGCTGAAAACAATGAAGGAGATTCTTCCTCCGCCTCAGCACTAGGTGCTGAGGTGTTGAGTGACAACGGTGACGCTGCATTAGCAGCGTCAACTACGCAAAGGTCGGAAGACGTACCGTCTTCGACCACAGATGCTGCTAAGGCGGCATCTGGCAAGGAACAGGGAGATGTTGCTAATGCAACATCTCGCATGATGGCAACTTCCGAATGGCGTGTTGCCAAGAGGGCCATGTTCGGGAGTTCTGACTCCGAACAAAGTGATGGGGATACAGATGTCCCCACTAAAGGATCTAGCGAGTCGAAACTCGCTAGGTGCTCATCTCCTAACAGCGATGACGACTCTGGTGTCGCTGTCAGCTATGACAGCGACAATGATTATCACAGGTGGTTGCGGGAATGCAGAACCGCCCCACCTGGACCAAGTACTTCTCCACGTCGGGGTGATTTAACGCCGGCGCGTGGTGTTGAAGCAGGCGGTGCTCCGCCTGCTAAAATGGCTCGAACAGAAGCGGCGGCTGCCGCTTCTAAAGCGTATCATCGTATGGAACGACATGTTCCGTACAGAGTGGGGTTTTTGACCCCTGGCTGGGCTATTGCCCCCAACAGTGGCGGTCACCGTAATCGGGACTGCCAGTATGCGTTGTTCGATATCAACGTGCTGGATGACTGCGAAGACATCCAGTCACGTCGATTCGATCGAAGTACAGACGATAGACGTCTGTACTTTATTGACCTCTTTTTCCAGGTTCGATATTATTCGAGCCGGAAAGGGTCAAGGAAGAACAGGGACGATAAAGACGCCCTGACTCAGAGTTGGAATGTTTTTGTTGACAACTACAACAAAAGCCCAGATGATTACGTGAATAAAGTTCACGTAATGCGCGAGCTCTTTTTAAAGCACTCACGAACAGGCAAAATGGAATACATCCATTTTGCTTGCATCAAAGAAGGGTTAAAGTGTGGTGTCCCTTCTCACCTCGTTTGCCCGCGGTGTACGCAGGGCGCTCCTCGTCTGTCAGAGGAGGAGTTGCAGGGGTACGGTGGTTTTTCCGTAACCGCCGAAATTCAGGGTTTAATTGATACCCTGAATGCATCAACACCTACTGTTGATGCTACTTCGCATTATGAGTTTGAGACTTCTTCTCAAACTCAGTCAAAAGGTCTGGGGCGTCGGCCCTCAGAACCTCAATCGGTTCCCAAGAGTCGAACTCTTGGGGATATCCCAGCCAGCGTACCAAGTACTCGGTACGCTGCCCCTTCTTCAAAGGCACCGAGCGCTTCGAGATCAAGCGCTCGAGGATATATCGCTTATCCCCCTGATTATCAATCAGGGGCGGCGGAGGTAAAGAATTCCCTCGCCGTTGTTGTTGCGGAGCATGGTTCTTTGCTCCGCAAGCTCGAGGAGGGTTAATTCTCCTTGAGCAGCGATATGTCTCACTGTGTGAAGACATATCGGTCTCTTTGCGAGGATGTCCGCGACATCCTCGGGGCGCACACTGCCCTCCAGCAGAAGAATGATCTTCTGTACATTGAGCTTTCTCGCTATAAGAGAGGGCTCGATCGGCGCACGGCTGATCTCGAGCAGTCGAAGGCGGAGGTAACGACTCTCCGCTCTGCTCACCAACGGCTGGAGGCCGATTACAAGTCTCTCTTGGGAGACTTGGAGAAGCACAGCATCTTCCGTGGTTCTGCGTCTCGTCGTAAGACGAAGACGAGTGATACGGCTTGAGCCGCTCAACATAGAATGTTGGGTGAAGCCGCGTTGCTGTGGGAATGTCTAAGCTATAGGCATTCCCCCGAATCTCTTGGACCTTGAATGGTCCAATGTACTTAGGAAGCAACTTCCGTGTAGGGAAGTTGATTATTGCATGTGTAGGCAAATTAGTAGTACTTAGTAATACTAATTCACCTTTAAGAAATGAGTTCTTGTTCTTCCTTCCTTGTGTATCTGTATTTTGCTTCTGCTTATCAAAAGCAGAGGCAAGTGCGTCTTTTACATAGCGTATTCCAGCTTGGCGCTGAAATACGAATTCATCTACTGCTTTATCAGCAGTAGGTGTATCTTCCTCGTTGTCTGCAGCAATGGCTGCAGACACATATTCATTGTATGCAGCTTCAGTTTCAATTGAAGCTGCTTTTTCTTGTACTGTACTTTCAGTAGAAGGGCCATCGTTTTGTTCACAAGTTGCAGTTGCAACTTGCGCATTGACTCGCTCAAAATTTGAGCGGGTCCCCCCCCCACTTAGATTTGGCGTACCGCCAAGTAAAGCTGGGGTTCGTGGATGCCTTAAGGCATTCACGTAGAACGGTGTATGCTTAGTTGAAGCATGCACCGAATTGTTAATCGCAAATTCAGTGAGTGACAGGTAGTCACTCCACTGTTCAAAGGCATGTGCGTATGATCGCAACATGTCTCCGAGAACGCGGTTAACCCGTTCCGTCTGCCCATCCGTTTCCGGATGGTCCGCAGTTGACATCTT
>CM047587.1:39486607-39519307 GCA_026184515.1 Peronosclerospora sorghi | reverse complement strand
AAGATGTCAACTGCGGACCATCCGGAAACGGATGGGCAGACGGAACGAGTTAACCGCGTTCTCGGAGACATGTTGCGATCATACGCAAATGCCTTTGAACAGTGGAGTGACTATCTGTCACCCACTGAATTTGCGATTAACAATTCGGTGCATGCTTCAACTAAGCATACACCGTTCTACGTGAATGCCTTAAGGCATCCACGAACCCCAGCTTTACTTGGCGGTACGCCAAATCTAAGTAGGGGAGGGACCCGCTCAAATTTTGAGCGAGTCAATGCGCAAGTTGCAACTGCAACTTGTGAACAAAACGATGGCCCTTCTACTGAAAGTACATTAGAAGCGGAAGAAGCTTCAAATGAAACTGAAGCTGCATATGATGAATATGAGTCTGCAGCAATGGCTGCAGACAATGCGGGCAACGCACCTACTGCTGATAAAGCAGCAGATGAATTCGTATTACAGCGCCAAGCTGTAATACGCTATATAAATGACGCACTTGCCTCTGCTTTTGATAATCAGAAGCAAAATGCAGACAAGCAAGGAAGGAATAACAAAAACTCCTTTCTGAAAGGCGAATTGGTATTACTAAGTACTACTAATTTGCCTATACATGCAATAAGCAACTTCCCTACACGGAAGTTGTTTCCTAAGTACATTGGACCTTTCAAGGTACAAGAGATTCGGGGGAATGCCTATACTTTAGACATTCCCACAGCAATGCGGCTCCACCCAACATTCTATGTTGGGCGATACATTCTCGAGCGCTTGATCTCAAAGCGCTCGGTTCCTTCGAAGAAGGGGCAGCGTACCGAGTACTTAGTACGCTGGCTGGGTTACCCCCAAGAGTTCGACTCTTGGGAGCCGATTGAGGTTCTGAGGGCCGACGCCCCAGACCTTTTAAGTGAGTTTGAGAAGGAGTCTCAAACTCATAATGGGAAGTAGCATCAACACTAGGTGTTGATGCATTTAGGGCATCGATTAAGCCCTGAATTTCGGCGGGTACGGAAAAACCACCGTACCCCTGCAACTCCTCCTCTGACAGACGAGGAGCGCCCTGCAGACACCGCGGGCAAACGAGGTGAGAAGGGACACCACACTTTAACCCTTCTTTGATGCAAGCAAAATTGATGTATTCCATTTTGCCTGTTCGCGAGTGCTTTAAAAAGCGCTCGCGCATTACGTGAGCTTTATTCACGTAATCATCTGGGCTTTTGTTGTAGTTGTCAACAAAAGCGTTCCAACTCTGAGTCAGGTCGTCTTTATTGTCCTTGTTCCTCCTTGACCCTTTCCGGCTCGAATAATATCGAACCTGGAAAAAGAGGTCAATAAAGTACAGACGTCTATCGTATGTACTTCGATCGAATCGACGTGACTGGATGTCTTCGTAGTCATCCAGCACGTTGATATCGAAGAAGGCATATTGGCAGTCCCGCTTACGGTGACCGCCACTGTTGGGGGCAATAGCCCATCCAGGGGTCCAAAACCCCACTTTGTACGGAACATGTGGTTCCGTACGATGATACGCTTCAGAAGCGGTAGGCGACGCTTCTATTCGAGCCCTTTTAGCAGGCGGAACACCGCCTGCTTCAACACCACGCGCCGGGGTTAAACCACCCCGACGTGGAGACGTACTTGGTCCAGGTGGGGCGGTTATGCGTTCCCGCAACCATCTGTGATGATCATTGTCGCTGTCATATCTGACAGCGACACAAGAGTTATCATCGATGTTAGGCGATGAGCACCTAGCGAGTTTCGACTCGCTAGATCCTTTCGCGGGGACAGCTGTGCCCCAATCACTTTGTTCGGAGTCAGAACTGTCTCCGAACATGGAAGAAACCTTCCTGGCAACACACCATTCGGGGGTTGTCATCGTGCGAGATGTTGCATTAGCAACATCTCCCTGTTCCTTGCCAGATGCCGCCTTAGCAGCATCTGTGGTCGAAGACAGTACGTCTTCCGACCTTTGCGTAGTTGACGCTGCTAATGCAGCGTCACTGTTGTCACTCAACACCTCAGCACCTAGTGCTGAGGCGGAGGAAGAAGCTCCTTCGATGTTTTCAGCAGCGCTCTTTAGAGCGCCGCCGCGTGCTTTGACCATCGAGTCGATGGTCAATCAGTTGGTAAATGAGAACGACCAACAAGTGCCACCTATGATTGGCCAAAATAAGAATTATTATTGGCCAACCACCTTAAGTGGGGGTGATGTAATGGGGTTGCCATTACATAATTGATATTCAAGTTAGAATATCACAGTTGAATTTCAGACGCGTTGTCTGAAATTCAAATAATAGATTATAAGTTATTATAATCTACTAAGGAAAAGTCGATTCGGTATAAATACTGAATCATGCAGGTTAACTAATAGTACAGTTAGTTTAATACTTGATATTATTATATTAGTTAGGTAATTACTATACTGTTAGCCGCTAACCACCCATTTAATAAACACTCTTAATTTTTCGTTCTAAAAGACAAGTAAATAGTTATATTTACTTTTAATATAGGATTAGTTGTTACCAACTAATCCTGCCCTTATTGTATTGCGCGCTTCTTCGCACAACACAGTGTAAGCCCGTAATAGGATCAGTCCTGTTACATTTGGCGTATACCCCCCCTTCCGAAGGCGATTCGTACGCATCCAACCTTCTATGTGGGTATGTTTAAGCCTTACCAGAACCCGGAGGCGGTTCCTCTCGTGGAATGTTGAACAGGCGGATAGCCGTAAGGCACGGCAGGGCGGAGTAAAAACTTCGACAGGTCGAAAGGCGACCACGAAGCTCCGCAACGGAAGCCTCAGATCTCCCCTCAAGACGGCGAAAGCCGTCAAAGGCAGACTCGAGCGAGTCAATCCGCCTCTCGACGCGGTCAATTGCGTCCATGGCATCATGGAGTCCATTCTGGACTTTCGCGATACGACGGCTGTGTAGATCACAGCGCTCGTGAATCTCACGTCGCAATCTCGTGCCACCTCCTCCAGTTCTCGATTCGGAGGGGGTTCCACATTACCATGTGGAGCGTCTGATGGTGCGACGCCATCATCGGGGTAAAACCCAGTATCTCGTGAAGTGAAAGGGTTATCCACACTCACAGAGTTCGTTGGAGTCCGCGACTCCCTGCGGCAGGATTGCCGAGAATTCGTTGAAGCTTTCGAGCGGGAGAATCCCGCTGCGAGTCGGTGACCAAAGGGGCGGGGCAGCCCCTTCACTCCCAGTAGTTGGGAGTTCGCCCGAGGCAGATGCGGAACTTGCACTGCGCTCCGGCACCACAGTGAGGGCACTGGCGCTAGCATAGCGCGTGCAATAAGGGACAGATAATTGCCCCATCGCTTTGGCTCTGGCAAACGCCAAGCGCAATACCCTCTCTATCCGAACTTCACGTTCGGAATAGCTGTTGTACAGCTTTAAAAAGTCTGGGAGACGTATCTCCCCTCCCGCCCAAGCGCGGTACTTCTGCTCTGCCTCTTCGGCATCCTCTCCTTGTAGGAGAACAAAGGGAACCTCGCGGAGGTTCTCAACAAAGTCACCGTGTGTCTGTTTCCCGAGGCGCTCTCGGTATGAGGTGGCAGTGAAACGCTTCTGTGTGAGCATTTTTTCCCCGGAGTTGTTTACGGCATACGATTTGACGCGGCTGTACAGCCGCAGGGCCATGGATACGGAAGGGTAAACCTTTACCTCGTTCTTAGCCCACTTTGGGAGGTCACGAGGACTCGCAAAGCGATATTCCGCCCGTGAATGGCGTTTAGGGGCGCGTAATGCAGCCTCTCGTGCCTGTGCGGCAAGTTGAGATTCCTGAGCCGCGTCTAACTCATTGGTGATGGTCGCCTTCGGCGACCCGGATTTGACATCCGAGGTTGGAAATGGTGGCGAGCTAATTAGCGCATTTTCCCCACGTGTGGGGAAAAGATTAGGCTGCCGACATCGCCGTTCGGCGTCGTCGGAGCGGTCATCCTTAGGGGAACTATCCCCAAGGGCCCCATCCTCTGAGATATCGTCACCCGAGTAGAGGACTTCCTCTTCTCGGGGAGAATGATCGTCACCACTAAAGTTGTTCATTTGAGGCCAGAGATCTGGCAGTTGGTGTCTCCAACTATAATTTTTTATTGCGTGGGAATCTTCAAGATGTAACGGTGTTACATTTGGTTACGTTGGTGTACGTAAATACACAACGGTTAAGGTCAAGTATTGACCAGTCTGAAAGGTTCGGACTTATTAGTTGTTTTAGGCAATCAGGGCGGGAGCCCTTGGTGAAGGCGTGGCAGCTTGCCACGTGTTGGTACACAGGTGGTGTACACTACATTTCGGCTAAGTACGGATTAAGTAAGTTCTACCTAGTATTGCATATAGTTTACATTTGTTTATTAAGTTAGACTAATTACATATTAAATATAAATCAGTTTCCAATTTACACTAAGTACACGACGCTAGACGTTCGACCGGGAAAGGTCGAGCGTGCTGTGAGTGTTGTAGCAGGGTAGTATCTCCCCTATCTACTCCCTTGTAAGCGAAGCGTAAAGCTAAAGCTTTAGCGTACGCTAAAGGAAACTGGGGAAATCTTGGCCCCGAGCGAGAGAGCAATCTCATGCTAAGCTCTTTTATTAGGGCGTATCGGCTAAGTAGCGGTGTATCGCCGCTTAAGGAAAGTCTTCTTCTTTGCGCTAGCCGCACCGTGCGTTTACGCACCGGATACAGCGCGCCTTCATTTGCCTTCGGACGAAAGTCTTCCACTAAAATTGATCCAGTCATCCTCACAGTGAACACTAGATCTCCGCGCAAACGACCATCTTGTTGCTCCGGTGCACGAAATTGCATCCCTTTTGCATTAGCTTTCCTAACGAGATAAGGTTTCTCGCTAGCTTTGGCGAAAAGTACACCTCTTGTAGCACTATCACCGTATCAGGATCATCAATGCTTCGTAGACGCACTTTACCAATCTTCGTGACTTTTATAAATTTCCATCAGGCATGGTCAACTTCATTCCATTCGAAACCGTTACCACATCTTCTAATAGTTTCTTGTCTCCAACGAGATGGCGACTTTCTCCGCTGTCCAGTCCATGCGTCACTTTCATTTACATCATTCGAATTCTGCACTCCAGACCACTCTGTACCTGTGTCCGTAGTATCTAGACCGTACTCTCTATCCGATGTGTTCTGCGCCTTGCGATATGCTTTCTTCTCGCGCTTTTCAGGTCTCTTGGTACACTCTCGACGAATATTTCCTCTTCACCGCAACTGTAGCACGTAACTGCCTTCTTGATTTCATGTACCGCGTTCACGCTCATCCTTGGTCCTCTTCTGATCTTTATGTGGCCCTCTTCCACCTCCTGCGCTCACGCCACCAGCTCTCGCGTGTGCAAAATGTAGTCCGTCCTTGACGGGTTGTAGCGCGTCATTATGGCATACTTGAGGCTCGGAACCGCATACTTGACTAAATGCTCGACTATGAGGTTCTCGATTGATTCGCTTTCACGCGCCAGCGCTGTCAGGTACAAAAGGTTCTCGTTCCAGGACCGTTTCGCGTCCTTCTTACTAGAAAAAAATTTCACCGCCTGCTGGTGTGAGATTGTTACCTTGTATGCGTGCCACATCTGGTCCTGCACGTAATGCAAGGTCTGCTAGACCTGCCATCATACGCCAATATTCGAACGAAAGTATCTTGATGCCGCACCATCGAGATATTCACCAAGTTTATTCACTTTGAGTCTTTCAGTCCACTCAAATCCAGACGAAATCTCCGCAATCTCCAACGCTTCCATAAATAGGTACGCCCAGTCTCGAAAACCGGGGCCAAGTCCAGGGTAAATTTCAGCTCCCTTGAACTTCTGCACCACCAACATAGGTATCTTGTACGGGCGCGGATGTGTGCCCGGGTTAACATAATTTCCAGCCGCATGCCTTGCTTCCGGCATACCTCCATGAATTCCAGGGGGTTCTCGTGGCATTGCCATACTAGGAGCACCTCCCCTCTCGATGCCTTCATCCACTGTTAAATCGTTCAGTGTAATCTGCTGCCCAAATGGCGCAAAAATCCTTATGCTTTCTTGAAAAGCTGAACTCCCACCTCTCACCGGCGAATCCTTGCCGTAACCGGAGAAACACTCCGCCCCAATCCTTGCGATCATTCTTCTTCGTTCTGGTTCAACCTGTCGTTCATCTTCCCGACATGCAAGAGCAGCGCCTTCAATGCGCCCTCCTGGTCGAACGATTCGTCCATGGTAAAAAAAATCACTACGAACCAAACAATAACCGCGATAGCAACGTAATCCACAACGTAACAACCGACTTCACTCCAATTTAATCCAGGAGACCGTTCCGCTTAATCCACAACGACAGAACGTGACTTTAGTATACTTAGAAACTTAGAACAAACCTTACGTGCCCCCGAGTTGGGGCACGTGTAAATTCCCGTTGTGAAAGTGTCGGCCGTTAGTGCCTTACCGTCTTGGGAGGAAGTTTCTACGAATGAAGCGCACCCTATTTGATCAGGGTAGGGCGCACAGGATGTAAATGCGTGTTTTAAGGTAAAAAATATACTAATATAAATGCGTACTTAATAACCTAACCTAAAATTTAATATAAATTTTAGGTTAGGTTATTAAGTACGCATAGCTAAAAATGCATAAATGCATAAATGACCACAATGGTCGCGCATCACTTGAAGTTTGTATGCAGCAACACACGCATCGCTTGTAAATCTTCAACAAAGACATTAATTTGATTTACTCTTGTGCGGCTAGACCTTCAAGCCCCGACCAAATTTGTAGCACTACTTGCTTAGGTTACAATAATAAGGGAGAATCACCAACAAAAACAATGCAGAAAATCGCCCTGATTTGCCTATTTCTGCGCTGTATAAATACCTTCGAGAATGGGATACGCCCACGCCAGTGGGCTAGTGGTAATCACCGTGACAAAAGCTCGGTTTTCGCATCAGGTTAATCAACTCCATTAAAACTTCAAACGCCCCTGAGCGTACGCATGAAAAAGGCTGTCTGTCCATCAGCAGCTTCCACGACTCGAACCTCGTGGACTTAATAAATTTTTTTCGATCAAGTCGCTCGCATGAGCACGATCGAAAAAATGGGCACTCTTTGCCGAGTAGCATCTGTTTGTAGGGGGCAATATCCAGTTTGTTCGTCATCCGTCCGGTTCCCTGATCCTTCCTTTACGATGCCTCACACTCGATCAATACTAGCTCGCAAACTTGTCCGCAAGTAAAGACAAATGGTCGAACGTGTGCTATAGTAGGGTGCAGGACGCCATGCAATGACGGAATCTGGCGTTCGAAGGTCCGATCCAATCGTCCGTGGACCAGCAAGCCGCGTATATTAAACAACGTGTACGACCCGCTCTTTCAACACAACCCAACATGAGATGTATCTATTTTGAGATAACGTCTAATATGCCCCTGTTTTGGCCAAAAATTCTAAAATGCCCCTCTTCTTAAAAAAATCCTAATAAAAAAATGCCCCTGTTTTCGCGGTGCCCTCCAATCGCTAAATTTAAGGCGACTTTTTAATGAAACATTAGCTTGCCAATCATCTCTAAGTTTGAATGTCGGTGTTACAGGGGCATATTAGACGTTATCTCTTACATCTATCAAGTCCATAAATGGAATACCCTCCATGACCCACGCATAACGAAAACGTGTATTAAGATCCGGACTCAGGTCGATGTGAATTCTTGCGCGATCTCTGCGTCGTCCGAGTTATCAAGTCAAAACTTGCGTGTCATTAATGTGGACCGAAAAATGTTTCAAACGCGAGCAAATGAATCACAGCGTCGTCGTCGCCACAAGGAGTGCGAAGCGAGTCTTTTGGGTAATCGTGGGCTATCGTCGTGGCTATTCTTCGGTGGCGATAAAAGGGCGCAAGAAGAAGTAGTGGAGCCGCCGTCAGCTTTTATTTATAATGTCGTAATCAAAGCCAAGTACATCGTTTGGAATTTTGGACCGCGCGCGTTGCTGGCACAATTGAAACGTCCTTCAAACGTATATTTCCTGTTTATTGCTATGCTGCAGACGTTTCGAGAAGTGAGTAATACGAGTGGCATCCCGACAATTCTATTGCCATAAAGAGGCCTTGGAAGACCGAGAATTTCATCGAGGAGATCGTGTGGCTAAAAGTCGACTGGTATTGACGCTTACTCCATTGGAAAGTTGGCAGCAGAGACAATGGGGAGAGTTACGTGTTGGTGATATTGTTAAGGGGATCAATGGTGAGACTATCCCGACCGACTTGTTCTTACTATCTGTTGAAGCGCTGAAACATGACAGCGATAGCAGTACAGAACAGCAGGTACAAGCTCCAATGACAGCAGACCAAAAAATGATCGACCCATAAATTTCTTGGAGGGTGGAAAGTGTTACAATCACGATAGTTCAGAGGCTGTCACTTCACTCCACCATACTCGACTCTCACAGTCCAAAATATATTTCCAAAACTCTCATTCGAATGCGAGTCACTGCTTTCCAAGAACAGGGCCCACGAATCGCTAACAATGGTGCAGACAGATGCGACTAACATGGCTTTCATCGAAACAAAATCGCTGGACGGTGAAACAAATCTAAAAATCCGTACATCAATTCCACTATTGGCTGTATTTTGTCGAGGATCGAGCGGCAAGAGTGTGGAGAAGCGTGCCCAAAATTTGGCACACTTCTGGTCAAGTTTCGTCAAGGCATTTGGTCCAATTTTTTTTTCGGATTGGTTTAAACAAGGGGGGCTTTTCAGCCTATCAGACTCAAGAAGTGTCAAGAACGCAAGTTTTGGTGAGTCACCCGACTTTGGGTATTTTACATATTTTTGTGTGGGTACATTTAGGGACTATAGGGTAGTAGTATTTTAGTTGTGGTTTTTCCGGATAGAGGGCATTTGGTTGTGGTTTTACCTTTTAGTACAGAGGTTATACCTTTAAGTAAGGAAATCTTTTAGCTTTCGGACAAGTGGCTAAAACCTCTTCTGGTCTCGGTTCACACCACAGCAGGGGTCGCCGTTCTTCCCTCTTCGTACGCTAGTCGCCTCCGCCCGCCGCGGAGTGTTTGGGGGAAGAGGGTCGAATTATCCCCTCTCGCCCATTATACCCGGTCTGGAAGCGCCGCACGCGAACTTTGGCCCACCGGAAGTCCCTCGACGGGAGTACGATTTGGCGATCTCAACACCTCAACTCAAGTACGTTTGGAACGTACTATTCACTGGATTGGTCTTGGCGTGGAGATATCGTTTGTGGAGTTTCACGAGCATATTGGGTCTTTACGCGGACATATTGGCTTGTTTTAACATTGGTTGGAAACTAGACCGGTTTTGGTCTTATTTCGTATTGGTCAGGGGCTAGACCGGAACGGTCGGTCTACCCTCTATTATTTCGTATTGGTCAGGTGTTGATCGTTTGGACGATCGACCCATTGGAAATTATCTCTTGGAAGTGTTTTTGGTCTGTTCGTGTCTGGGGTGAAGAGTTCCGCCCCAGAGATACCTACCCAGATCGGTCTTCTATATTCAAGACCGATTCGATCCAATCTGCTATCCCGATCCACCGAGTGTGTAACTAGCCCATTCCAACGGGTACTCAAGGTGAGATGGACACTAAACAATCGGACCAAGTGGGTTCTGATGACGAACGGTCGTCTGCTTGCAGCGGACGATCGGACCAGATCTCGAGTGGTGGTCCGCGGAGTACCCCCTCCGAAAGTTGGAAGGCTGGGCGCGATGTTGGTAGTCAGGTTATCGATCCTAATGTTTTCGATTCCGAACTTGACTCCACCACAATGGTGCGCGTGCCCGGATAACTTGGTGATCGTGAATATCACCGTGCTGATATTTCATCAAAAATTGGATTCGAAGATTTGAATGATTTGAATATGGAGTCGTTCTGGAGAGGACGTAAGGAAAGGTTATCGCCTTACGTTCTCGTTGTTGATAAATATGGCGATGTCCGATCTGGCCTGGTGGAGGACCAGATCGGGATTAATAAGTTTGTTCCTCCCCAAAAGGCTCCCACCGGAGCCGATCGGGACTATAGCAGGTCTTGCTATAGTTCTGGAAAGGATCAGGACCTTGGTCCTGATCCTATGCGTATGAATGAAAAAAATGATGGAAAACTAAAAGATTAAAATTACTTGGAGGCTGACTGGAACGATCCGGTCTACCTCCCTAAAGTCCCCAAAGTACTCAAGGTGCCCAGAAAAGGGCTTGGAATGCCACCCGACGAAGACTACTTCGAAGAAAAGTCGAAGGTCGGGGTTGAGGCTATCACCGAACAAGACCTGGACAAGATGTATTATGTTTTTGAATTGAAGCGATTTGTTAGCCAAAATCAGGTCTTTCGGGTGTTGGACCTCCATATCCCCGACCGTCTTCTCGGTCCCACTACCGAGCCGATCAAGAGTGATCGACCATTACTGCTCGTCAAGAATTTGGTGGCGGTGTTGGCGGAGATTGGCATTAAAATGCAGAACCCCGCCGATATCAATAAATTGTTTGAATTTGATGCTTGGAGACTGGAGGCGTCGATGTCGGACCTCCACAAACGTTTGGTGCCACTGATGGGGGCGGTTCGCCGCCCAACTCCCACCACGGCAATGAAGGTCGCCGAAGCCTCCACAGAGCTTGTTGACATTGGTTCCGATGATGAATCGATCTACCAGTCTCCACCGGCTTCTAACAGCTCATCAGAGTTGGAGACCGTTGTCGAGCGGATGACCATGGGGGTGGACCATGCCCGGTCTGAACAAAAAAGGACATGCGGCAGCAAGGGGCTGTTTGCCAGTCGGGGCTCCAGCAAGCCCCACAGGCCTCAGTTCCGCAAAAGGAGGGTATCAACACGTTGCCCATGACGCCAGCCAACGTCCAAGCCATGTTTGAGACGATGATGCAACGTTTCATGGAAGAAAGGGTTAGACCACCTATGCGCCCACATGTCCAAGACCGGTCTACCTGTCAAGGTGTCAATGTTTGCAAAGATGTGGATATGTAATCGGTAATATCTATGGATAAGCCTATTAGAAGTGATAAACCAACCGGCAAGGGAAGGCGCAAGCCGCAACCGGCAAGACCGCGTAGACCAAGCAAGACAAGTGACTGTGATATGGAGTCGGTCGGCGGTCTTGACGACCATGGTGGGTCAGATGGTACAGGCGCAGGCAAGGTGCGCAAGGCTAACCTAGCCTCCACTACTGCCTACGACTTTGGATCTGCTGCGATTCCGCGCATCCGTATGGCCGCGACGACCGACCTCAAGGACTTCACCGGCAAGGATGCTGATGAAGACCAGGCCCGGTCTTGGTTCAGTCGGGTCAAGTCTGCGTTTCTGCGAAAACCAGACCCTAAAAGGCGAACGTTGTTTAATCTTCCGGTATTTGTTAAAAGGACCGGTTGCGAACTGGATTCAACAGTTGGGTCGGGGCGTCCGGTCTGACTGGGACCTGTTATGTGCGGAGTTTGAAGGTCAATATTGTAACTCCGGATTTTCAAGCGCCCGAAAGTACCACCATATGCAGAAGCGGGCCGACGAAACACCGATCGAGTATTTGCATCGGTTGAACGTGGCTGCACTTCGCGCCGGCATAACAATCAAAGAGAATAACCCGCCGAACGGTGCCGCCTTAGAACATGTGGGTCACTATATTAGTACCCTTGACGATCAAGAACTGGCGGACCAGCTTACTCTACTGCGTCTTAAGGATGCGGGAGAAGTCGAACAGACCCTGCGGACGTTACAACAGTCGCGTAGTATGAGAGCGAAGACCGCTGGTGGATCAGGTCGCTATCGTTCCAAGACCCAGACCGATCCGGTCAAGAGACCTTGGACCAGACCGACCCTAGCGGTCAAGGCGATCGTAGCCGAAGACAGCACGGGATCGGAAGGGGAAAGTGGAAGTCAATCCAGCCAGGAGTTATCGGATGAAGACCAGTATCGTTACGTCTATGTTGCGGGACCTGCCCCGAAGACCAAGTCGAAGTCCGACCAGGTGGACCGGAAGGGAAGGAACGGAAGCAAGTCCGATCCAGACCGACCTCGTCAGAAGTGCTCCCACTGTGGGTCGAGCAAACATGATGGTCCAAACTGCTGGAAGAAGATGGTGTGCAAGAAGTGCGAGAGACGCGGCCACCCGACGGACCACTGCCTCTTCGTATGCAAGTCATGTGGAGAGATCCACGAGGCCGGCCACTGCAAGATTGAAGAATTTTTTAACATGATGCGCAATTGGTACGTGCCGGACAAGCACGCGGGGATGCTGCCGCCGGACGCAGAAAAGATGTTAAACTAGAACGCTCGCCAGGTTGGAATCTGGATCGAGCCGAGCGTTCTACGGTTCACATCTATGCATATGTCGGCGAGGAGGATAAGACCGAAAATACACGTTCTATTCCAAATTGCGTCGACCGAGACCATCCGGTCTACAGTCTGAAGACCGATGAGTACTCCCGGACTAAGGTGGTTATGCAGTTGGACTTGCTGCCTGGAGAATCCCGCGGAGACTGGAAGTATCACGCGCCTGATAAATGGTTCAAGCAGGCTAAATCCTGTGGCAAGATTAATAACCAGAAAGAGACGATGTTGTTCGACTCTGGAGCTGAAGTATCGATAATCGACTCCGCCTTTTCTCGTAAGGTCGGATGTCGTATAGACGATACCCAGAGACAAGAATGCGTCGGGATCGGCGAAAACTCTTATATGACCGAAGTAAGAACGCGTGTGAAAATTACTTTGTCGGGATCGCTGGTCTACTTTTTCAGCGCTTGGGTTGGCAAGTTGGCTGGTCAAGACGCTTTACTAGGAATGGATTTCATGGTCCCAGCTGGTATTCGCCTATACCTGTCACATGGAGTGCTTACGCTTCCGGATGAGGTCCAGGTCCAGTTGGCTGGTCGAAGACCTCTGTATGGTTCGTATACCGATCTGGTCCGGTGGGACCAAGACCTCACTATCCCAGTTGGTCGGTCTGCCGATACCCCGGTTGAGAAAGGTTTTCGTTCGAGGAAGTTGTGGTTGACCAGGGGCGATCGGTGGGTCTCGACCTTCGTAAAGAGTGCTGGTCGACGTGATTTTGTCCGTGTTACCAATATCGGTGACAAGCCGCTGACACTGGACAATAACACTATTGTCGGCATGTGGTTAGCAGAAGGGAAGGTACCAAGGAAGATGGGGTTCCTCTCGATTGGGTAGAGGCGGTATGTCTAGTGGCAAAACCTGGCGTACAATCGACCACCGATCTTATCAGCGATGATGGGTCGGTGGAAGAGGATACCTCACCTTTAGTGGAAAGACCAAGTTATGTCACCCCGAAAAAGATGTTGGTCCGAAGAAAGGCGCCGCAGTCACCAGGAACGGTGGACCATCAAGTAGACGAGCCGAGGCTAGTCAACGTGGTGTCATCACAAGACCAGGCGACAGAGGAGCAAGAAACGGAAGAAGGGGAACATGAAGTTGCTAGGTCGGACCATGACGTTATTCCTAATCAGACCGATATCAGTAAAGGACAGCCCGTCGATCAAGACCAGGGGCGTTCAGCCGGTCCAGATGGTCTAGGTGATATCACCCCAGAAGATGAACAAGTCTGTATACATGAAGGCGGGGAACAGTACGTTCAGGAGCTGGAAAGCCAAATGGCAGTCCTCCCTGAAGTGTATGCCGAATCGCCAGAAGTTACAATGGATGATTTACAAGTGGGTGATCAAGACCTTAACAGTCCAGACCAGATCGAGCAGTTGAAGAATATCATATGGAAGAAAAGACATCTGCTGATCGGAAAGGGCAACGCCTTACCACCTGCAGCCCGTGGTGCGATTTGCGATATTGACGTTGGAGATGTCAAGCCTATTGCTCAGCGATGTCGACGCGTGGCGCCACAGTACCGGGAAAATCCTTCTGATCTTATCAAAGGACTGTTTGCTACCAAGATTATTAGACCGTCGACCTCGGCATGGGCCTCGCCGATCGTAATTGTTATCAAGAAGAACGGCGTCGACATTAGGTTGTGCATCGACTATCGGCTGGTAAATCGGTTGACTAAACTCATGGTTTACCCGATGCCGCTGATTAATGATCTGTTGGAAGACCTCGACAAGACCTTGTGGTATTGTTCGCTGGACATGGCAAGTGGATTTTGCGTGGTCTCGATGACTGATCGAGCCCGTGAGATTTCCGCATTTGTGACACCGTTTGGTCTTTTCGAGTGGAACCGTATGCCGTTCGGTCTGAAGAACACACCCCAGATCTATCAAAGGTTGATAGACAACGCACTGTACGGACACTTCAAAATCAAGACCGATCGGGACCCTGCCGAAAGTTATGATGTGTTTACAGAGGGTGAACCCGATCGGGAAAGAAGACCGTCTGGTTTAGGGAGGCGGTCGTACATCGACGACATTCTGATACCTGCCTCGTCATGGAACGATCTGTGCGAGAAGGTTGAACGATTGTTGGAGACATGCGACCGCTGGAACCTATCTATCAGCGCCGTGAAAAGTTTTTGGGGTATGTCCAAGGTAGCCTATTTAGGCCATATGGTCTCGAACAATGGTGTAGAGGCTAATCCTAAGGACCTGGATTCGTTAAGTAACCTCTCGTTTCCCAAGTCTCTGAAGGCAATGCAGTCCTTCCTAGGAAGTTTAAGCTACTACAGCCGCTTCATCGAAGATTTTGCTATCTACGCGGCTGTGTTGTATGAGCTCCGGGAAGTGGACTACCGTATGTTGCGCGAAGAGGACCGGGCAACTTTACATGGGGGCGCCGACTATGGTCTTGCTGCAGATTGTCCGCAAGTGGAGGCCGAAGACCATATGAAGCGTGCAAAGTTTGCTTTTGGTATGTTGAAGGTTAAGATGGCGACGGCACCGATTTTGAAGCATTTCGATCCCGAAAAGGTCCCGACCATTATTGTATATGCTAGTCAGTGGGCCATTTCGGCCACTCTAGTACAAGATCATGATGGTGTGTACCATCCGGTCACGTTCACAAGCAGAACGCTGAAGCCAAATGAAGTGAACTATGGAATTGTCGAGAAAGAAGTGCTGGCGTTGCTGCGAATTCTGGATGTGTGTTACAACCTGCTGGTCGGCCGACCTATAAAGGTCCTGTCAAGGCGGTCTACTTTGGCCTGGCTATTATCAGCCAATGGGATGGACGGACGTCTAGGCGGATGGTCGGCGGTCTTGTCGCAGTGGACCCTCGAGGTCGTTAAGTGCACCAGGGGCGAGGAAGAGATATTGGGCACATTAGCTGCCAGTATCACCCCTCAGTCTGAAGTGGACGAGGCATTGATAGCGATTGCCCCGAGGAAGCAACCTTGGCAGTCAGTTTCGAGACCGTCACCGACCGTCGACTGTGATGAAGAGCTCTTGGTCTTAAGTTTTGACGGATCGGCAAGCGTGAAGAAGAAGGTCGGCGCCTATAGTGCTATAGTGTGGAAGTTGCCACAATGGTCTATAGTTGCAGCCGCTGCTGATTTCACGCCGGATATTACGGTTAACGAGGCGGAGTACCGAGGTCTACTTCTATGTCTGGACCTGCTGTCGTCTCAATAGAAGGGGCGAGTAATCATATGTGGTGACTCGAACCTAGTGATCAGGCAGGTCACCGGAGAGATCGACTGCAAGCCGCACGACTAAGGACGCTAAATGATCGGGTAATGAAGAATTGAAAGACCTTCCCAACCACGAGCTGTTGCACGTGAAACGGGACTGGAACAGAAGTGCCGACTACCTCTCGACCAAGGCCATGCAAGACCAGACCGGGGCTACGATCACCGAGGAGGCCGTTCTTGATGAATTAATGAATATAAACAGGCTCCCCGAGATGATCGGACCCAAGAACGCTCCGGACCAGGTGCATGTGATGGTCTCGACTAGACCGAAAGCTCGGAAGCCCCACCAACCGTTCCCAAAGGAACGATTGAGTGAATCTGTTGTGCAACGACTAAGGGCAGAACGGATCCTCAAGGCGCATGACGAAGAAGAATGGATTGTGAATTTGAAGACCTACCTGCGCGGTGAATTGTCTAAGTTGACGAATGGTCAAGCGAAAGAATGTGCCAATATCGCAGACAGTTACAAAGTGGATGATGATGGTTTACTATATTACTGCCGCGATGCCGACCAAGACAGTGCAGACCGGGACCGATTGGCGAAATTGGTGATACCTGAGTTGCTGCAGCCGGATGTCCTCCATCACTACCATGTGAGTCTAGAAGGGGGACATCAGGGCATAGGCAGAACGTATCACAAGATCAGGTCCCACTTTCACTGGAGAGGTCTTTTCCGAAGTGTACAGAAATATGTGGGTTGTTGTACGGATTGCGAGACCGGAAAGGGTAGACCGGTAATCAAGGGGCGATCGCCCGGAAATATCGAAGCTACCTACCCTTTCCAGGTCGTAGCGATGGACCATATAACGTCGCTGCCTAAATCGACATATGGCAATACTGAGTTGTTGATCTGGGTAGACCTGTTCACCGGTCTAGTTATTGCGAAGGCAAGTGCGTCCCGGTCTGCCGAGAAAATCGCCAAAAGTTACGAAGAATGTTTGTTCCGAAGGTTCGGCGCCAGCGAGGTCATCAGACACGACCGAGAACCCGGTTTCATGGCCGAGGTGTTCCGGTCGTTTAACAATATGCTGGGCCAGAAACAGAGCGCGACGATGTCATATCGTCCGCAAGCTAATGGATCGGCAGAACGTATGGTACAAACTATTACAAGAGCAATCAAGATGTACGTTGCCGATCCAGACCAGCGCGATTGGGACGAATACGCAGAAAGGCTGGTGTTTACACTCAACTCGTCGACCGATCGGGTCCGAGGAGAAACGCCTTTTTATCTTGCGTATGGATGGGACCCCCGGTCCACTCTTGAAGCCGCGATACCTATTGGCTGCACTCGTACCCTCGATCGTGATGCTCGACGTTGGCGCATGCAGGTCCAGAAACATTACCAGCATTCAAGAGAAATTGTCAACGAAAAGTTACGTCAAGCTACACAAGACCGGGCAGACCAGAACATCGACCAGGTCCAACCCCACGGTATAGAACCAGGAGCGAGGGTATGGTTGTACCTAGACCGAGTGAAGGAGGGCTATGCGAAGAAGCTGGCTCACATGTGGCACGGTCCTTTCCGTGTTGCCGAGCTGATTGATGAACACGCTGCCCGTCTAGTAACAACCGGCACGGACTACAAGGTATTCCCGATCGTACATGTGTCCAAGTTAAAACTGGTACGAGAGTTTCCTGATCGTCCCAAAATGCCCTGTCTAGTAGACGAGGCAGAACGGTTTGATTTCGATGAAGCATTACTGCCGGAAGACAGTTGGGAACGACCGCTGGAGAAGGACGAATTTGAAGTGGAAAAGTTCTTAGATGTCCGATCGGTCAAGAAGACCAGGTTCGGCCGGACCCACCGAGAATATCTGGTCCGATGGAAGGACCATGATGAAACAACTTGGATTGATGAGTCCGACCTGAACTGTGGAGCACTACTACGAGAATTCGAACGGGACCGAGTCAGTCGGAACCGTTTCGCATGATGCAGACCCATGAAGACCAAAACCAAGACATGCAGTAGCATCGGTCTTCCCGACCGATGTGAAGAGGTGGAAGGTCTTGTGTCTTGTGTATTGCGTATTGTGAATATGTGACGAATTGGAATAGTGGAGTGACGAACGTGGATTGTTTTTTCGCGATGTAAGTGGAACGGTTAGTGATAACGTCTAGTGAAACTCTGGAGAAAGTGGTGGAATTAGATCAAGTGATTTGATGACTGAACATGTGAAAAAGAACGATGATATATATTAAGTGTTATCTGGTCGACTACTTACGAACTCGCTCGCCATCACCCCACAGACGGCCGACGGTCAACGACGGATGATTTTCAACTTGGTCCTGGTACTGGTTACGCCAAGGTTCTTGTTGGTCTAGTTGGACCAAAGCATCCTTGAGGTCCAAGACCGGTGTAATGCACCCAAGACCGGGGTACCATGTGCCACCGTCAGCCAGAAGCCGGGTCTTCTCGACGCGACGCCGCGGCATATGAAGTACAACTGGATATAAGAACACATCGACGTCGCACTCGTAGGCCAGCATCCCGTCCAAAACATATTGGCACAGGGACTGCCAGGCCTCACCCGATCTGATCCGACGCCGCTTGCGCTTGTTCTGGATGGTCGCCAAGCCAGGGTCTTGCCGAACTCGTTCCGGGGGAAGCACCAGATAGTGGGATGCCTCCCAGATGGCTTGAGCGTGGGTCTTGTTAAAATATTTCACCCGACTCATGAAAGCATTGGACCACGGAGTCGAGTGGAAGATGAACCCCAGCTTGGGATTCTCGAAAATCTTCCACGGCTCGTCAGCGTACAAGCGGGAGATCTGTGCCGACGTGATCAAGTCCGGCCGCCATTCCGACGCGGCAGGAACTTTCTTCGCCGGCGGGAAAAGCCAATGGTCTGGACGAGAGAAAGACCGGGCCAGGAGCTGCTTGGTCAGGGTGGACCGGCGTAAACAACCGATCTGCCCTGGCGATCACGGCAAAGTATCCTCACGCGTTCGTGGCGGAAGGGAAGAACTGTCGATTTACACGTTGGCCAAACAAAGCATCTTTGTAGAGCTTGGACCTCCCAGGCAAGACCGTAGGTGCTGACTTTGTCGACGCATGAGGTGGTGAAACGACACCATGCGGACCGGTCTTCTTGGTCTGCTCCGAAGTCGATGCAACTTGAACAAAACTTTCATGTGGACTTGTTCGCGACTTGGTTGGGATGGGGACAGCAAACTCCGAATCACCGGAGTCTTCGCTGGAGTCATCCAAGGACGAGACCTCTGAATACTTGGCACGGTCAGAACCGGCGGTCGAGGGCGCTTGAATTTTGGAGATGTTACTGTCGTCATCCTCGTCCAAGCTTGGGCCCATGAGAAGCGCCTGCGTCTTGGCTCGCTTATGGGGCACCACACTCTTCCCTTCGAGTTCAGGGTCGCACGCTATGCCCCGCGCCCTCGAGCTACCCGGCGCGTCCGCGCGCTTCTTTGATTTGTGTGGAATTTCGGGCTGGAGAATTTCGGCCAATGAACGGCCTTGGTCTTGGTCCCGGTGTAGGTCCACCAAGGCGGCCGACGCAGACCGGTCTACGCTGGAGGCAGCAACCGGATGCCGACGAGGACGCAACAGGTCAACCAAGCGCTGATGACATTCTTTCAATACCGCCCGACGACCGTTCGCTGCCTGCGTCCAATCGTTCGACTTGCGTTCACAAGACCGGACCTCCTCGGTCAGGTCTTGAATCGAAATTCGGAGCTCGGTGAGACGCCTCTCGAGATCGTCGCTTTGAACACTCAACGTGGTCTGGTCCATCAGGCCTTCCGCTTGCTGCTGTTGGACCAGCACAAGCTGCTCCCGGAGATGAAGCTGATGAGCTTCCAAGCGGGTCAGCTTGTTGCGCGCGGTTATGAGCCCAGTCAAAACCTGACGCAGCTGGAGGTCATGCGTGTTCGAATGCCGATCGGCGGCAAGAAGGGCATTGATCGCCGCCTTGCGGATGGCAGGAGGTATACGGGCTGGAGGTATACGGGCTGAAGACAAACGAAGGTTAGAACAGGTCCAAGGTGAAGACCGGACATGCATGCTTACGTTGTGTCGCCTGTTGAGCAATCTGCTCCTGGAGACGTGCGATCTCTTCAAGTGCGTCTTGCAACTGCGCGACGGTCCCGGTCTGATGCCCTGCCGATGTCTGAGGTGCAGTAGAACGATGGGAGCTGCCAGACCGGACCGACCGGACGGGCGAAGTGACATGCGATGACGTGGTATGCGAGGTGCCTACAAGAACGGTCGTTAAGGAAATACAAGAAGGTCAAGTCCAGCAGTGCAAATACCTGGAACGGATGAAGAAGATGGTTGCTCCATGTCGGAAAAGTTTGAATGACCAAGGTTTAACTGAATTTGATGGAAGAGGTCAGACCGTTGTCGTTGTGCGACACGGTCTGACTCGGGGGCGGCTGTGGAGAAGCGTGCCCAAAATTTGGCACACTTCTGGTCAAGTTTCGTCAAGGCATTTGGTCCAATTTTTTTTTCGGATTGGTTTAAACAAGGGGGGCTTTTCAGCCTATCAGACTCAAGAAGTGTCAAGAACGCAAGTTTTGGTGAGTCACCCGACTTTGGGTATTTTACATATTTTTGTGTGGGTATATTTAGGGACTATAGGGTAGTAGTATTTTAGTTGTGGTTTTTCCGGATAGAGGGCATTTGGTTGTGGTTTTACCTTTTAGGACAGAGGTTATACCTTTAAGTAAGGAAATCTTTTAGCTTTCGGACAAGTGGCTAAAACCTCTTCTGGTCTCGGTTCACACCACAGCTAGGGGTCGCCATTCTTCCCTTTTCGTACGCTAGTCGCCTCCGCCCGCCGCGGAGTGTTTGGGGGCAGAAGGGTCGAATTATCCCCTCTCGCCCAGTATACCCGGTCTGGAAGCGCCGCACGCGCACTTGGGCCCACCGTAAGTCCCTCGACGGGAGTACGATTTGGCGATCTCAACACCTCAACTCAAGTACGTTTGGAACGTGCTATTCACTGGATTGGTCTTGGCGTTGAGATATCTTTTGTGGAGTTTCACGAGCATATTGGGTCTTTACGCGGACATATTGGCTTGTTTTAACATTGGTTGGAAACTAGACCGGTTTTGGTCTTCTTTCGTATTGGTCAGGGGCTAGACCGGAACGGTCGGTCTACCCTCTATTATTTCGTATTGGTCAGGTGTTGATCGTTTGGACGATCGACCCATTGGAAATTATCTCTTGGAAGTGTTTTTGGTCTGTTCGTGTCTGGGGTGAAGAGTTCCGCCCCAGAGATACCTACCCAGATCGGTCTTCTATATTCAAGACCGCTTCGATCCAATCTGCTATCCCGATCCACCGAGTGTGTAACTAGCCCATTCCAGCGGGTACTCAAGGTGAGATGGACACTAAACAATCGGACCAAGTGGGTTCTGATGACGACCGGTCGTCTGCTTGCAGCGGACGATCGGACCAGATCTCGAGTGGTGGTCCGCGGAGTACCCCCTCCGAAAGTAGGAAGGCTGGGCGCGATGGTGATAGTCAGGTTATCGATGCTAATGTTTTCGATTTCGAACTTGACTCCACCACAAGAGTTGCACGATCCATGGTGCTGGACACAACGAGCTGCGAGGAACATTGATGCGAGAAGCCAAACAATCGAATTACCATTTCTGAGGGCACTTTTTCGCTGGTCATGGACCCACGTCACGCTAAAAAGTTTGGAATACAAAATATTGACGTGAACCCTGCCAGTCACCCGTCCCAGGTCGTGACTGCTGAGCAGTTTAATACCGATCTGTTGCAGGCAGAAGCGACTGGAGATGGTCTTGTGTGCGTGCGCATGCCAGTTACTGCAAAGAAGATGCTGTTGAGGATCTGTGTGTTCCGAAGTACAGGCTCTGTCACCGGTTTGGTTGTATTCACCGGGCACGAGACTAAATTATTCTGCAGTAACACCGAGCCCGTTGTGAAAACTTCTTCTATAGAGAGGCGCCTGAACCGGCTCATTATCGGTATTGTTTTATCCAGCAGTTCGTCCTCGATGTCTCATCCTCTGATTGAGCTGTTGAGGTTACACTTGCGATACTTTATCATCATGCAAAATGTTGTTCCAATTTCCCTCAATGTTTCGCTGGAGTTTATTAAATATGAGATAACGTCTAATATGCCCCAGTTTTGGCCCAAAAATTCTAGAGATAACGTCTAATATGCCCCTGTAATACCGACATTCAAACTTAGAGATGATTGGCAAGCTAATGTTTCATTAAAAAGTCGCCTTAAATTTAGCGATTGGAGGATTTAGCGATTGGAGGCACCGCGAAAACAGGGGACGCGCTAAACAGCACCAAATGAAAGACTAACCAGCACCAAGTGAGGCTCCAAGTGAGTTTTAAGGCAGAAAGTACATATTTCGGTCATAATGACGTGTTTTTGTCCATTTTCGGCCAGCGCTAGACCGACGCCGTGGGAGATGCGGGAGTCTAAACTCACTGGCCCTACAATAAAAAAAGGCCAAGTTATGGCGCAGCCAGTGTACGTTCACTTTGGCTGTGTGGTCTTGTTACCTTTTGCGTTGTGTGGTTTTCTCTATAGTCATGGGCAAAGCGGAAGGTCAATGGACAAACTGGCACGGAAATGTAACAGCAGTGACCGTTGCCCCCGAATTTCGACGGCTTGGGTTGGCGAAAAAACTAATGGACTACTTGTAAAACGTGTCGGTAGGACTCTACAAATGCTACTTTGTGTATCTGTTTGTGCGAGTGTCCAACTCGCTCACGATCAAAATGTACGAAAAGTTTTGCTACTCAGTTTATACGCGTATGCTAGGGTATTACTCTAGTGCACACGACGGGGAGGACGCTTTTGGTACGATCTTTTCGGGGTTGATTGTTTGCATTGCGAGGTCTGACTGCTGTTTTATTTGTACAGATATAAGGAAGCGCTTCATCGATACGTCGATAAGATGTCAATGATACCATTACCGCATCCAGTCACACCCGACCTGCTGTAGCCATGAACGGAGCATTGCGTTAAAGGAAAGAGTTTTAGTGAAAAAGGAGGCGAATGATCCAGATCATATCTTCCTTCATCATTGCCTTGATTTATAGAGCAAGAACAAAAGAGCTTGAGGCAAACGTCAAAAGCAAACCGAATAAACAAACTCACTGTCTTGGGTCCAGCAAAGGGTATGTAGAAATGTGCCTTCTCAACGTCGCAAATGCAGTTCCGTGAGATGAAGAGGAAACAGGATCTCAAACATAATACGTAGAGATCAGTGTATCGGCATGCCTTCATTCTTGATTGTCTTTCCCGAATGCCATTGCATCGCCAGTTTATTTTGCAGGATCTGCTTCCCCCACCAAACTCAGGAGAGCGCAAGCAACTACTTGATGGATTCCATGTACGCATGCTCTCATACTCTTCTACTCACGTGTGGCACTTTCCACAAGTCCTCCTACTCCATGGCCACACGCTACTATTAATACATCGACCGCTCTATCATTTTGGGCCTGCAAAACTAATACTGTTCCAAAACCAGGTGCAGTGTGGCTGCGCCATAATTTGGCCTTTTTTGATTATAGGGCCAGTGAGTTTAGACTCCGCATGTCCCACGGCGTCGGTCTAGCGCTGGCCGCAAGTGGACAAAAACACGTCATTTAGGCCGAAATATGTACTTTCTGCCTTAAAACTCACTTGGAGCCTCACTTGGTGCTGGTTAGTCTTTCATTTGGTGCTGTTTAGCGCGTCCCCGAAAACAGGGGCATTTTAGGATTTTTTTAAGAGGGGCATTTTAGAATTTTTGGGCCAAAACAAAGGCATATTAGACGTTATCTCATCTATTTTTAACGCATAACAGACTTGCAACGAACTCGCTGCATTGTATTCGTAGTATACGATGCTAGACACACCGTCGTTTGCATCGGTACGCGCACGTGTTGCACGTCTTTTTTGCGCCAGCTGCACGATGCACGACCAAAATCGATCCGGTTTTACCCATCCCCCTAGATGGGCCGTGGTCCGTCGTGTGAAAGAAAGGTGGTATAAGTTAATGCGTACAACAAGCACACAAGAGCCTCCAGCTTCTTGAAGACCATCCTCGTTTATATTTCGCCCCTCCCTATTTCCCGCTACTCACAAACTGCAAGTCGTCAATGGAGATGGTTCGCTAGGAACGCACTCATCGGGACGGGCAATGAGTGGGTTCATGCGATCTCCACTACGAGTAGCATCTACACGACATGACCCGCCTTTATCTCTTTCGTCATTACACCGAAATGGTCACCTGCATGTGTTCGAGCACTGATAAAACCAGCTGCTACTTGTACACGTCCATAGCGTGGCCATCGCGCTTGTCACCAAATCGACGAGCTCAGAGGAGCCATTTGCGCACGCATGCACTGTCCAAAGTGGCCCTCCTCTCTCCTCTCTCCTCTCTCCTCTCTCCTCTCTCCTCGTCCAATCTCGTCCCGCACTTCTCCATTTTCCCGTGATCATGGTGTCTTTTTTCGCCAAGACTAACTCGATACTGGGTCCGCGCGTTCCAAGCGCTTTCCCTCGAGAAGACGATCCACTGACGACGCTCGACCAGCTCAATCGCCTCCATGACCGTGCGGAAAGGGCATTGACGGAAACCATTTTCGAGTACGGCAAGCTCGATCATGGGGACGTGGATATTTCGCACTGGAAATCCATTCGGTCGAAACGTGGCGTCCGGTTGCTTCGTGGCCATCATGTCGGGCGCCAAACGCTGCTCATGTGTGTCGGGACGCTCCATGCGCGGTTTGAAGACGTGTTAGAAGGGCTCTATTGTGACAATACCGACGAGCTGATCCTGCTGAATGCCATCATGTGTCCACGACTGACGAAAAGCACCGTCGTGCACGTCGTGCAAAAGAAAACAACCGCGACTCCGTATACGTTTACAGGAATCAAGGCCGCGACGTTCAAGTCGTCCATTGGCTGTACGAAAGAATGGTGTTACTTTGACAAACTCGGCTTTGTGCGTCAATTGGCAGGCAAGCAACTCGCGTACCACATCATGCAATCCGTGGATCGACCGCACAAAACCGCCACCAAAACGTTACAAGCCTCGCTCTGCTACGTGTTTGAAGAGCTCGAAACGAATTTGGTCGGCGTCTACATGAGAGGCGAGGTGTACGACGCGACATTTTCCTACTTCGCGACCATGTCCATGTCGGATGTCTTGCTGGCGTTTGTCAATGCGGTCGAGTACAATCGTGCGAAAAAGTTTTCACTGAAAGCGGCGGCAGCGCAGCTTGCCGATCGGAACGAGCGCACGATGCGAAGAAGCTGCAACGTGTGCAAAGTGACCGCCTCGTTCTTCGCCCATCTGACTCGATGTGCGGGCTGTCACAAGTACGTCTGCAAACGGTGCCGCTTTAAGGAATACATTCTCACTCGGACGACCGTGTCGACGGAAAACTGTCCAAAGCGGCTTGACTTTTGCCGCGAATGCATCTCGGTGGTGAACGCGCTTTCCATCAAGCAGCTCCGCATCGAGGCCAAAGTGGTGAATGCAACCGACTTACAAGGCGTCAACGACTACAGCACGCTGGGAATGATTAACGAAGAAACAGAGGACGCAGAGAAGAACGTGGACGAGAACCAGCAACTGTTAATGTCGTTTGTCCGCAACATCTCGACCTACGCAACCGTTCTCAGTAGCCAGAGTGACTTTCGAGCGTCCACTCTGTCTTCAATTGGCATTTTATCATCGTCGGATGAAGAATGCGAACTGTCGGACCTCGAGAGTGAAGACCGGGACGTGCTCCATTCCAGTAGATTGAAAAGCAATCCACTGGTGCTTAGTGAGAAAACCGCAGGAGACTCGACACGTCGTAGTTGTCGCTTTTCCACGACATCCACCGCCTCATGTGGTCATGAAGAGGACGACATGGAGCTCTACCAGTCAGCAATCATGACCAAACTCCAAAAAGTGTCCAGCCAAGCCGAAGAGACGCTGCATTTAGCGCGGAAGCAATCGCTCGTTGCTCGCTCGTTTATCTCTCAGTCAAAGAACGTGAAAGTCGAAGTCGTCGACTCTTAAGCCCGTAGCATTTTTTTCATTTGACTGGTTTCTCGTCTTCTCAATTTACATCGTCGCTGCTTTCTGAGTGGTTCAAAGGTTGTTCATTTGGTAACAACGTCAACAATGTACTTCTTGTACGTTCTTCCTGTGCAGTATAAGATCGATTCGGAGCACCCTTGTCTCCTCTCACGACCTGCAGGGGATAGCATAAGAACGTAGTACTTCGGTTGTCCGTTAGCAGTGAAACGAGCGACAACGAGCAAAGCGAGAGCAAAGCGAGACTTTTTCACTGGTCCTCTCGTCGCGTAGATATATATCGGATACGATCCGGCCAGGCGCTTCTCTCTCTCTCTCTCTCTCTCTTTTCGCTACTCTTTTGTACCCCATCTAGTCCTCTTATGCCTGTACTCAATCGCGTTCCATAACGTGATAGGAACTTGTGCTAGCTGCAAGTAACCCGTTGCGCAGCTCACGTGCGTGCACACTCCGTTTGTCTCGTAGGTTACGTCCGCCGTGTCGATAGGCTGCCCCAGAAACGGAGCACGACCCGATCGTTGTTCAGGTGTCTACGCGACGGTTCGCCGTCCTGGCGGGTCCTTCAACTTTCTCTTCCATCTCATTGGTCGATTCGACCTTTTTAATTCTAAACTGTCGTTCGTCCCCCTTTATGTTGCACATTGTATAACAGTCGCGTCTGTACCCTCCCGAGGCCTTTGGCCATCGACTCGCGCAACGCCAGGAAGTGGACCGACCAGCCGGGTGACTACTACGTGACGTCCTTGGGAAAGTGAGTTCGCTCGTACCACGAAGGTGCGAACACTAGAACCATAGGTGACGCCCTGAAACGAGGGTTTTCTGTGTTGCTAACACGCTCGTTCGTTGCCCCCCATGGCGCAGACGCCAGCCGCGATTCAGAAAGCCAGTGGCAAGCGAGACGTCCCTGAGTTTATTGCCGCGCCTCCAGCCAAGAAGCGAAGGCGGCGCGACGACATGCCGCGCATTTGGCTTCGGTTGGAGCTTTTTGAGCTCGGGCTATTGCCCCTGCCGTCCAAATACACAAAGACGCTAACGCTTCGGAACGTGAAAGAGGCGCTGGATGCATTGCATACTACGTTTCAGACTGGTGGTGGACAGGATGTAGCAGGAGCGAGCGAGGATGCAGTGATGCTCGAGACGAACGGAGCATTTACGGAAAGTGACAATCTACACGCAGTCACGTTTACAACCTGGAAAGACGCAGTGCATCGTATTTACCAATGGAGAGAACAGGATTACAAGGCGTTTTGGCTGCTGCTTCTGCACTTTCATCGCATGATTCCAGTGAAAAACGAAGTGATGGACACGACCACGCCGTTAGATTTTGAACGCGAAGAGGTCCCAGTGTTTAAGATGGCCATTTTTCTCTTTATTCAGACAGTCAAGCCGCATTCATGGAGGACAAAATACTCACTGAATTCGTACAATGCCGTCTGGTATCGTGAACATGCCGAGAGTCTGGCTGCAGCAGCTGCACTAGAGTCTACAGGCGCTGGGACGGTTGCACCGGCTCCAAAATCGCCTATTCTAGGAGCTCTCGGATCGCCCTTGATGAGGGGCAGTGCTAGTCCCCCGCCGCCACAATCGCCACACACCGTCGGCATGGCTGACCGGTCCACAGCAGATGCGTATTATCTCACTTTTCTTCGTGAAAAGCTCGAAGATTTGTTTGGACTCTTGTACCCGTCCGTGGATCTTAAAGAGGAGTCGTCGACGGTTATCAGTGCGGACCAGATCGATCTGTTAGGGTTTTTGTTGTGTTTAGGAGATACGAGTCTTGTCGACAAGAATGTCAAGTTGAGTTCGTGCTATCCGAAATGGCAACAGACTGGTAGTGGTGACGCAATGATAGCAGAAGCAGACGGAGCAGGTCCGCCATTTGTACCTCTGGTTGACAATGGAGCAAAGGTTTGTCGGTTCTACAAGACCCATTTATCGCTGAATGAGAAAATGTATCCGCCCGTGGGATTCTATGTGGCCCCTCCCAAGTCAGCTCACGCCAACCACTGGACCCCGTCACCCCCTGCGTTGTCACTTAGTGGTTTGTTGCTTCGTGCGTGGTGTGACATGCGATAAACCAGTGCTGAAGACTGGTATTGTTTTTCGTGCGCTTTCTTTTTCTCGTAGATGATTTTTCGCTGGATGATAACACAGACACGCCCGTTCCAGAGGAGACCATAAGTCGTCCGATCATTTTATCCCAACTCATCAAGACGACTGTGATCAAGCGTGCCGACGAGTTGGGGTTGTCCGGTGTCCAGAACCAACGCCCCGATCTCATTATCTTTTCCTGTCAAGACTCGTACATCTACATCTTGGGACCTGTTCGATATCCTTTCACCGTGTTATTGCGTGCATTTGTTTGTATGGGCACTTTCAGTGTCATGAAAACACATTCCGGAGATTGTCGAAGTTTTCCTTAACCTGTATCTGTTGTGACTAACACAAATGTGACCATTTCAGTTTGTAAAAACAGCCGGATTGTCACAGCGCCCAACACGGGCATTTTGTCCATGGAGCGCTGTGAAAACGTGCAACTAACCTCGCTTTCGAGCCTCATTCGTGTCAGGTACGGACACGTAGCCATCGTTTTGATAAATGATGGTAGGTCTTGACTCGAAGGTTTCTGTCCTTTAGCAACTGTCTCGACACGCGGCTCAACGTTTACACGTTATCTCCTATTATTGTCAGTGGTGAAAATATCGGAGTGATTCTGGGGCCGTATAATACCAAATATGTCGGGTTGAAGCATCAATTATCTCGTGTCCCCTTCTTGTACAATGCGGAATCCCAAGGAAGCTGGAATCGCTTTCTAGACTTGGACAGTGATAAAGGCACGACTGCTTTTTGTTTTTGCCTCGCGCAACGTGCTGAGAGTCTTTTTTTCAATGCTCATAGACAGTATCGGAGACACGGATGGGCCGCCAGTCTCCATTCAGGCACCCGATACGTTTCGAGACGTTTGTGTTCCGGTGAAGCCAGCAGCAGGAGGAGGGTCTACGGAACGGCCGTTTCCCATCCCCCCCGAGTACGTCGCAGCTGTGAGGAAACAATACGAAACGGTAGAATCGCTGCGGCAGCTCGTGTCAAGCGACGAGTTTGATCTGGCCAAGAAACGCACCATGGAGGCGGTAATTCAGCTCAAATTTAAAGAATGGCTTTCCTCCACGAGTAATGTGCGGCAGATTTTGGACCTCGTGCATCTTGACCGTGCGAACGAGAAGGAATCGTAGTCTAATATAGTAAGTAGATAGAAATGTACCCCATCCTCTATATGAGCAACGTTTATGATTGGTCGAAAATCGCCCCGAACGAAGTAAAACCTAGTGCGGAACAGCAAAAGTGGCTCAGGCTGGGCGGCATTTGATCTTTTATGTACAAGATCGAGGTCATCCCGCCTTCCCTATAACGCAGTGCGGAACCACTCATTTCGGTCGCAAAAGAAACTTTCGTGATCTGTTTCATTTGTTTATCTGCTCACTGGCGCGCACTACGCAAGTGCGCCCCAAGTAAGAGATCGTCACTTTTCTACACACCAACATGGTCGCAGTTGATAGTGCAACGCTTGGGTTTCCCCGCATGGGCCCGAGCCGCGAGCTAAAGTTTGCACTGGAGAAATTCTGGCGGAACAAGATCAGTGAAGATGAGCTCTACCAGGTAGCACACGCTGTCGAAGAGGCCAATTGGCGCAAGCAGGTAGACGCTGGTGTCAATCGCGTGGGCGTTGGTCTTTTCTCCCTCTATGACCACGTGTTGGATTGGACCTACTACCTCGGTTTTGCACCGGAACGATTTGCCAAAGTACCGACTGGTCTGGCGCAATATTTTGCCATGGCCCGTGGTGTCGATGGTATTCCTGCTCTTGACATGACCAAGTGGTTTGACTCCAACTACCACTACGAAGTGCCGGAGTTAAACGCCAAGTCTTCTCCAAAGGCTAACTTTAGCTCGTACGTCAATAATGTTAAGCGAGCACTGGCTGTGGTTGGAGTTGATAAGACTGTTCCAATTATTTTAGGACCGCTTACCTATCTAGCTCTCAGCAAATACGATGGCACCACTCTCGATGAAGTGCTTGAGAAGGTCCTTCCCCTCTATACCTTGTTATTAAATGAATTGGTTGCCCTTGGTGTAGAGGAAGTGCAAATCCACGAGCCCTCGCTTGTAGGTGCGAGTGCCGACCAGCTTATTAAACACTTACCGAAAGTTTATGGCTCCAAGAACCAAACAGGAGCTATTCAACATAGCAGCTGTGCGCTTAACCTTGCCACCTACTTTGAAGAGATCCATCCTGATGTGTACCAGTGGTTTACTTCCTCACCTGTGTCTGCGATCTCACTTGATTTTACGCGTGGTGACAACCTTTCAGTTCTTCAGAAGTTCGGTTTCCCTGCAAACAAGAGGCTTGGTGCCGGTTTGATTGATGGTCGCAGTGTCTGGAAGTTTAACCCCGAAACAGTTGTGTCACAAGTGACTGAAATCAAGAAAGTTCTCGGTGCTGCTGAAAATACGTCATTGACGATTCAGCCGAGCTCTTCACTTCAGCACGTGCCCTACACAACAGAGTGTGAAGGTGCATTAAACGCCGGAGAGATTGAAGGGCTATTGGGTGTTCTTAGTTTCGCCTATGAGAAGCTAGCCGAGCTTGAAGTTGTCAAGAAAATCGCGCAAATTGGTGAAGAGGGTGCGAATGCTGAGGTCAATGCCGCTAAGAAGGCTTGGTCTTATTATTATGAAAAGAACCCCGCAAAGGAAACCGTCCAATCTCGTCTCGCTGCTGTTACAGAGGCTGATTTTAAGCGCCCGGCACCATTTGCGGAGCGTCGTCCTTTGCAACTTAAGGGTTTGCCTGTGCTTCCTACCACTACCATTGGTTCGTTCCCCCAGACCCCTCAGATCCGTGCCTTGCGCCGCAAACTTAAACAAGGTGAAATCACCCTGGAGCACTACCGTGCAAAAATAGACGAGCAGATTGCTTTCAACATTGGCGTTCAGGAAGCCTTAGGTTTGGATATCTTGGTTCATGGCGAGCCCGAACGAACTGATATGGTGGAGTACTTTGCTGAAAAATTGAATGGGTTTGCATTTACGCAAAATGGCTGGGTCCAGAGTTATGGTTCCCGTTGTGTGCGCCCTCCGATTATTTTCGCTGACCTCGAGCGTCCGGTCGACATGACCGTGCGTGAGTTTGCTATTGCTCAGTCGTTCACTACCAAACCGGTAAAGGGTATGCTTACGGGTCCCGTGACCATCCTCAACTGGTCTTTTCCCCGCAAGGACATTAGCCGCAAGGACCAGGCCTTCCAGCTCGCTTTGTGCCTACGTGACGAAGTATCAGATCTTGAGGTGGCCAAGTGCGCGGTGATTCAGGTGGATGAGCCTGCTCTCCGAGAGGGTATGCCTTTAAAACCTTCCAAGAAGGACGAGTACTTAAAATGGGCTGTCGATGCTTTCCGTCTGTCCACTGCTGTCGCCAAGAACGAGACGTCGATCCACACGCACATGTGCTACTGCGAATTTGCTGACTGTATGCATGCTATTGATGCTATCGACGCGGACGTGAACTCGATTGAGAATGCCCGCTCAGATGATGAGACTATCCGAGAGTTCAAGGCTATCGGATACACGCGCTATTTGGGCCCGGGGACGTACGACATTCACTCGCCTGTTGTGCCGCCTAAGGACGATATTGTCAAGAAGCTGAAGAGCTTTTTGAACCTCCTCCCTGCCAAGCAAGTCGTTGTGAACCCGGATTGTGGGCTCAAGACGCGCAAATGGCCCGAGACAATCGCCGCCCTCCGCAATATGGTTGACGCTACCCTCGAGGTCCGTGCTTCTTTGTAAACATCGCTTCTCGTCACTATTTTGTGAGAGCCCTTCGTTTTGCTGGAAAATGTGCGCCAAGACCCCGACGTTATTCGAGTTCTTCGCTCACTCAACATGTTCTATCCAACACGCCCAAGCTGCCGAGACTGTTGAAAACAGGTTGTTTCGCCACCTTGATAATTTCAAAAATGAAGTAGTGCTTTCATTAATATCGCCTTGATCGGAGTTTCCGAATGTTGATTCAATTATAGAGAGGCGCTAATATAACTCGTCGACTAACTGCACGACAAGCGTGATGATATTGTCGATGAAGAGGAATCTATTGTGCTTGCGGAAACATCTTTTGGAAAATCGCTAGCTATCGCGGAACGGATGACTCAGTTGAAAGTTGGCTTTGTATGAACTTATTTACACACAACCTATACCTTCTCGGCTATGATCAGGCCACTTTATTTGTGGTGCTTAGCCTCTAAACGCCACAAATTGCCACAATTAAATATTGGGAAAAACTAAACAGTACCGTGTCCAAATAGGCTTATTTAGAACTCGATTTTACTCGATTTTGATTGGCTGTTTCAGCCTGCATTTTTTGGAGTCCGGCTCATTTTTGGCGCCAGCAGTTCATTTGGACGTGGACGCGTCCATGGGCGTCGACTGCACCGATCTGAACGTGGCTTCGTCGTCGGCCGCCAGCCATTCCGTTACTGATGCTTCTTCACATTCTTCATCCTCGTCGGCGTTTCCGCTTTCGCCGTACGTACGTATGAACCTGACAGATGTCTTGGGTATCACGTCCGTGGAGGACATCCACAAGTTCTACGAAGCCTTTGCAAAAGCGCACGGTTTTGCCATACGAAAGGGAAACGTAAACGTGAGCTCAAAGTCAATGAAGATCATAAGAGCCCAGAATCATTGCACGAGGGCAGGTAAGTAAGTATACCTCGACTGCCACCATCCGGAAGGCTTCGTCGCGTCGCACCAATTGTCCTGCGAGGCTATCCGTGACTCGATTGAAAAACGACCACTGGACGGTTTCCCACTTTGAGGAAAGTCACAGTGTAACGGGGTTACATTCGGGTAACACTGAGTGTTGGTGTACATGAGTACACCACGGTTGAGGCCAGTATTGGCCGGGTTCAAAGGTTTCGAACCTTTGGTTATTTTAACCAATCAGGGCATGGGCCCTTGGGGTGGTGTGTCAGCCATCCACGTGTCAGTACACAGGTGTGTGCACTACATTTTAGCTAGGTACGAATTAGGAA
>CM047587.1:39410461-39480925 GCA_026184515.1 Peronosclerospora sorghi | reverse complement strand
GTACACTGGTACAAACTGGTCAAATATTTCACTTGCACTTCACCACAATTCTTTTGGTCGAAAGTCACGTGGTGGGTGCCCCTAAGGTGGAGGGGGGTGCGGGTAGGGCGACCCTATAAAAAGGGCATTGTTACATTAATGTGTAGAAATGGGCGGGGGGCGAATTAACAATTGGGGGGTCTATTTAACATTCCCCTAATAAAATTTGATCCGTCTTTTGGTGTACGTAGCTCTCATTTTGATTGGCTCAAAATTCCAATACGTACGTAAACGTAACGGGATAGGCTAAGGTCAGTAATTTCGCGACTTCGCTTTTCACATTTGGATCGAGAGATGTGGTCGTGTCATGGAGAAGTCCTGGAAGGTTCATGCCCGGACAGCGCAATGGAAGCAGCAGCGGCTGCAGCTTCTCGCCGCTAAGAACGGGACGAGGCTACAGATGTGGCAGAATGTCGCCGAGTCCGTGGGTATGCAAGGGTTTAAGAATCCTGCGGCTTTTTCTTGGCACACGTGCCGGTAAGTTGATCGGGGCTGAAAGTTGAGCGAATTAATGGAATTGACGGTCTATTTCTCTTCTCAACATTGTAGTTATCGAGTGACAACCCTATTATGGCAGCCAACCTGAACCTTTGCCGCGTGCTGTTCTGAGATGGACATTTGGGAGGCCAATAGTGTATGGCTACATCTTTTGCTACTCACGCGTGCTCCACTGACGGTATGCAACGGTGAACGACTGCTGAGGAGTGCGGATCAACGGATGCAACTCAGTATACGGGATGGTGTGATAAAGAAGGTTGTAGCTTTAAGCCGTATAGATTGGGTGCCAAGAAGTTTATCGGTCGCGGCAAATTCTATGACATTGACACGACGCGACCGTTCACGGTAATCACCCAGTTTGTGACTCGAGACAACAACTCGACCGGGGAGCTGGTATTATATTAATTAAAAGGTGGTGTGCGCAATTTTGTCTATACCGAGCCCTTACTGCCGTAGATTAGCCTGTTCTAATCGATGCAACTCCGGTGTTCCCGTTGGTACAACGGGTCAACACCCTCTTGTCTATTATATATATAATAAAATTCGATCCGTCTTTTGGTGTACACAGATCTCATTTTGATTGGCTGAAATTGTCTGACTTACGTACAATAGCATCCAGCCTGTTAGGTACACCAACTTACATATATGAATACAAGAGCAACGTCTCCCGCACACATAAAACTGCTATTACCTGCTGAGAACAGATCTGGCGTGCACGTCATGCGAAACGTTGTATATAAAGAGGCGCTCAGTTAGATAAAATATAGAATATACTGTATATCTATTTGCCGTGACTTCGCATTTTATAAGGTCAACCCCATTTTACATTCTGCAGTGTTACAATTATTAAATTTGTTGCCCCGTTGGTACAACGGGCACTATGCTAGTTATATAATACAGAAGTTCAGGAATAGAGCGCTACGCGTTGCACCTTTTCACACCTCCAGAATTATTTTGGCGAAATGTCCACGAAACGGAAGACACCCTTCAGTCTCGATCATATCATGACTTATGGTCTCAGGATTTGCGAGCGGAATCCTGAGATCAAGGCTATGATGTCTGTTGCGTGCCAATTTTGTGTCCATTTTGGACGTGAATAAAAAATTGATGCCAAGGGGAAGGCCAGCAGCACCTTAACGTACTTTCAAGCTTCATTTCTGGGCTGACGTCTATAGTCGGCATATGGAGTCGCAACATCCTTCTCGCTGGCAAGAATACTCTGTCTTGTATGCGGAGCAAAAGGCCTCATTCTTCGACAATAATGATCCTTTTGTGCATCGAAATACCATCAAATCTCATTTTTCTGGATCCCAGACACCAGTACATCGGTTTGTTAACAATAATATTGTCGACATCATCATTGGAGAGATGCTATATCATCCCGATGATCAGAACGACGACATCACAAGAGAGCGCGCTCTGTCGAGTTTTGAAGACGTAATCCAATCAGAAGAAGCAGGCCTAGATTCGCATATGGAGACCGATTGTTACCGTATTGTTCTGAAGAATCCGGCCCAATTTTATGTGATTGTTGACTATGTCAGCACTGGGGTATCTTTTCGTATGGCTTCCAGGATCCTGCAAATGACGAAGGACCATACTGGTTTAGCCTCTATTGGAAGCTTCAATGAAGGAAGGGTTGCGAGTTACATTCGCTTTGTTCTCTGAATCTTCATAAAATTTTGGAAATGCTCTCTAATGTTTGGACTTTCTCTCTGGCGATGGATACGGCCACCCAAATTTTCTACTTCTTACCTGGATGTTCGCATTCGCGTCTTTGTTTCAGGCAGTATACATAACTTCTATCTTCTGGACATTCCAATGTTTAGTAAACATACAGGGGAGCAAATATTTCTACATGGCGTACAGATGCTCGACGTATTATGCCCTTCGTGGAAAGATTTAATCGTATCTAGTTCAACCGATGGCGAGAGCAAAATGCCCGGGAAAGTTTTGAGGTGCAGCTACACGATTTGAACAAGTTGATAAACCTGGATTCTTCCGAATTTGGTGTGGGCTTCACCATCTTGATCTATGCCTTCAGTCATTTTTCAAGGCGATTATGGACGAACAATATTATTCATGTTTAACTGGTCTTATACCGTACTTACGCAGACAGCAGACCCTTATAACCAAGATGAAAACAAAGGCACCCAAAGTAGCAGACACTCGATGGGAATCCATTCCAACATCATCGAGTGGACATAAAGCTGTATTTGGTCCAGAAAAAACTGCTTGCGCACCCCTATTGCAGTGGTGGATAATATTATCTTTGTTGCAAAGATATCGAAAGAGGCCACCATTGTTTTCAGGAGTCTTGAAGTCCCGACTACTTTGGTTTCGAAGTAACGGGAGGGGCAATCAAAGCTTCAGATCATCTATGACTCTTGGTTTAAGGCTGTGGTACCCTTTACTGAGGAAGCTGCAGATAATTGGATCCTTGTCTAGCAGTTCTTTCCGAAAACAGAAAATTCTCGATCCAGTTATCGGATGCCACAGCTGTATTAGAGACCTTGGAACTTTCGTTATTTATTGATTTTCAATGCAATTGATTGGCCAGGAAGACACGAAACACATCGTTAAGAATGTTTCAACGTGTTCGGCAGATTTGTTGTCGTACATCGCTGCTGTGGTTGCGGAACATGAATCAAGTAGTAATGCAGCGGAGTCTATGCCTACTGTTTTGCCGCACCAGTAAACCAAAATGATAGGTCGATATTTTGCTGATGTGATTCGAAACCAACTTGCTCGACTATTTTTCGTTGGTCCCCACAGGAAATAGAATTCATCGAGCAAGAATTTCAGGAACTCCGTGCCGCTTGTGAGCATGAGCCTGCACTTAGAAATGTTCTGGACAGCTGCGACAGTAGTACTTCCTTTGAACAAGGCTGAAACTACGTTCAGCAAAGGTTTGGTTACCTTGAGCGGTTTTTCGGGGCCTTGGACATAGCCTTTACTGGAAGAAGCACCGTGGAAAGTGATTTCTCCCTTGTTCGATGGGATAAGGACAACTTTTGAACTGCTTTGACAGACTTTTCGTTGGAGGACATTCTTCACAGGAAGCAGCTCAAGAAATTGCAGTTAATCTGATGGAAGGCTTGAGAATACACTTAGTTTTTTATCCTTTGTATAACTATATTACTATATTTTATATATAGTTCCACAATTAACCACAAATAAGCTTTTGTGTCTAGCCACAAATAGCTTATTTGTGGTATTTGTGGCGCGTGCCACAAATAAAGAGGCCTGGATATGATTAAGCTTCTACAGAGCTACTCTAAGATGAATGTTTTTTCTATTTTTTAAAATTATTCTATGCTATTGGATTATTATCTTTCGTCGGTATTATTACTTAGCTTGGAGCCGACCAAAGAGGGGTTTTCGTTTTCGGTTCCATCCGTCGTATCTCTTTGAAAGGATCTTTGTCCAGGAGGTCGGATACTCGATACTACCGGAGTCCCATTTTTTTGGTAGTATTGAGACTGGACGTTATGGAGATTGGTAAATTGGCTCTTTGCTACACCACTACACCTGGAAGGACCCCTGCGATGATGACTCAGCCGCTATTACATTCGCGTGAAGAATAAATAACCGACAGATTGTCAAGAAAAAGTGGGAGCTTATGGATAAAGAAGTTAAAACTTGTACTCGCAGCAGATATCTTATACTACTTGGTCTATAGTTTTGACCAGGAAGGATCTCGCATGAAAACGACTAAACCGAGACGTACTCCACGCAGCGGATGTCTTGACTTGATCTGTCTTTATAAGAACGAAAAGTATATATTATGTAAAGTTACCAAATTCAAATATAACAATACTAAAAAGTTAAGCTTGGATTCTAACTTGTGAATCAACATGCACACTTCAGCCAATGGGGTTCCATCTCCTTGAAAAGACACTTAAGCCAAATCTTCCAAAATGGCTACATGTAATTCAAACACTTCTCCTGAAATACAGGAGAATGTAACCCAATTTATCCAAACCAATTTTCATTCTCAATTTCTTTATGCATTGCACAGAATCCTTCGTAAGAAAATCTGCAAACATCTCCGCACTTGACACATGAGTAGCCGAAACAACACCTTTTTTATCGTAATACTTTTGAAACTTGAGTTTCACATCAAAATGTTTTGGTGCTTCCAGCAGTTTACTTCGCTCTTCACATATCTTATATCCTCCTGGTTCTCAATCTTAAAAATCAGTGGATTCGAACGAACTCCAATATCATTGAATAATTCCTTTAAACCGATTGCTTTGCTTCCACCCACTTAAGCTGCCACGAATTCATCTTCGTCTGTCGGCATGTCACAGTGGTTTTCTTCTTGCACTTCCAGGTTACCACTATTCCATTCACGTGAAGAACCATCACACTCACACTTTTCCGATCGTCTTTATCAGCCGCAAAATCGGCGTAACAATAGCACGTTAATCGGACTGGGAGTGGTAACTCTACATCGTGTGCGAACTTCATAGGTACACCACCACCTTTTCCTTTCAAATACCTAAGCACCTTTTTCAATTTTATAGTCACCTACAGTAGGTGCATTCGTTCGTCTAGTGGTGCAGTGCACAGCAAACGAGTATCTGGACGTGTGCACTGCGATATCCACAAGAGACTTCCAACGAAAGACTGAACTTTCATTACACAAGGAAATTTTGCATTGCCTTTCACTGGGAACAGATCATTGAAATTGTTTATTCCATCAAAATGCAATACTGAAGTCTTAGCAGGATTCATTTTCCGAGGCAGTGTGCATTGAGCACGTTATTAATCGTTGCTTCTTGATCTAGAAGGTAACCACTCTTTGGTCCTTCTCCTTTCCTTATTCACAGAACATTTTCACCATTCCCGATATCCTTCAATTCCAAAGCTTTCATCTCGTAAAAAGAATTTCGTAACGATATCGTCGTTTGTGCCTGTTACTAAAAGGTCGTCCACATAGGCACCGACCAACACAGTTCCAGCTTCACTTATTTTAACGAAAACAAAGGTTTCGGGGACACACTGCGTGAGATGCATTTGTATTAACGTTTCCACATAGCAATTTGTACCACAGTATATTGGCTTCTTTAAGCTCGTAAAGATTCCTTTTTAACTAAAGCGCCAATTCATCCTCCGAAAATTTCCTGTTTTTATTGGCCAATTGTCATACCTTGAGATAATTGCAAGTAAATCTCATACCCTTCTTTGGTCTTGTTCTTGGGGTATGCACTGCATATATATCCATGTAGTGCAGCAACCTCCTCCCCCAAATTTTTGACAACATCAAAATGACTTTAATGTTGCTTATTTCCATCACTATTGAAAACGTAAACAAATAATCTTGACCGTAACCTGTTTGTCACCTCTCGCAACTAGACACGCCTTGTACCTCTCGACTGTCCCATCTGACTTAAGTTCCGTCTTATAGACCACTTGGTCGGGAGAGGTACTTTATCCTGCTTGCGTCGCACGAGCTTCCATTTCTCCCGTTTATCAAGCGATTTCATTTCAGCTTGTTCCGCGGCTGTCCACATATCCGCGCTAGAGCATTCATGCGCCTGCGGGTAATGCTTCGGGTAAGACACTGCAGCTCTTAACTTTTTTTCAGTGTTTAAAAGATCTGAGACTGCGTACACATATTGTGTACTTCCATCAACGGAACCGTTACAATACGGAACCGTTGCTTTTCAACCGTTGTGTCAGTTTCACTTCTAAACCCATTCGAAACTTTTCCATCTTGTTTTTTCTTCTTCTGACATAATTCCTGATGCTCCTTAGATTTCTGAGTCTTCTTTCTTTTTTCTGTTGTACTTCCGAGAGCGGAACGTCGTTTCTTGCTTGTTGTTTTGCACTTCATTTTTTCCACTTGAAACAACTTCTTCTTCTTCCTTGCGTTCCAAAAACCTTTCATTTTCATGACCACGGGCCTTCGCTCTGAGTTTGAGCTCTTCTTCAACGAAATTTTCCTAGCTTTTTTTCTTATCTTGTCGCTTGCGACGTTGTCAAGAGTCTCAATGTCTTTCATATGCCTAGGGACCGTAACAACCTTGTTCCTGATCAAAAAAACGTTGTATCCCTTGCTTTTGTCACTCTTCCCAAAGATCAAAGCAAGTCTCGCATGCTTTGCGAGGGAATTCTTGTTGGGGTCTCTCCATACCATACACGAAAATCCAAAAACGACAATATCGGTTAGGACTGGCATTTTACCGTTCAACACTTTCATCGGAGGCAATCTTCCTTGAATCGCTATCGTTGGAGTGCGGTTGAGTATGTATACCAATTTTTCAACCGCCATTGACCAATAAATAAGCGGAACCGCAGACCCAAAAATCATGCACCAAACCATGCTAAAAAAGTCTCGGTATAGCCTTTCATATTTACCGTTTGAGGATTGATTTCCAGCCTCGATAACCTACCGTCTTATTCCAGTCTGCTTGCAGCATAAATTCACGTTTCGATATTCTCCACCATCACCAGTTCTTTAAAAGTGAGCACGACAATTCAACTCGTTTTCAAACTAAGAGATAAAATGTTCAAACATTTTTGGCCGCTCTATCTTTCGTAAGACTGGTAAATACTCTCATAATTTGAGAAATAGTCACCAAAGACCACCCAAAAACGGTTCCCGCGTCGATATCGAGGAGTGATTGGACCTTTGAAGTCACTGCAAATCACTCATCTGATGCGACCAATCGTGCATTGTGGTGGAGTCTAGCTCGAAATCGAACACCGAAGTGTCCGGAACTCGACCACCATCGTGCCCAGCCGACCAACTTACGGGGGGGGAGTACCCCGCGAACCTTCGCCTGTGTGCTGATCGGGCGACCGATCAGCACTGCAGGATGCCGATTCCGATTTAGCTTCAATACTCTCACCTTGTGTACCCATTGGTATGGGTGGTTACACACTCGGTGGTCCGTCGCGCAGTATGGGTCTTGTTAGGTACAGATATGGGCGGTACCGCTTCTGAGGTACTTGTAATAAAAACCAACTACAAGATAATCCAAATAAGCCGATCTGCAAATGGAGCGGGACTCGTCACTCCAAATGGGAAGAAAACTTGAGGCAGACCGCGTAGCGGTGTGGAAATCCAACCAATAGAAATCCTGGCAGACCGCGTGAAACATTGTGGAGACCCAGCCAATAGAAACTTGGGGTGGACCGGCGGAACGGCGCGTTGACCCAACCAATAATATGGGGCAGATCGGGCGACGCGATGTGGTAAACCAGCCAATAGAAAAGAGAATAACACGTTCCAAACGTGTGGGGATTGAAAAGTGAGTGAACGAAGTGGCTTGCTTCCCGTCGTGGGAATTCCGGTGGAGCTACGTGTCTTGTCGGGGAAAAAAGAGCTAGAGAGGACTGTGTTAACCATCTTCTCTCAAGAATCCCAATAACAGGGTAGGAGCGTCGACTTATGCAACCCAAAGAAAAACGAACACTATATTTAATATCCAATTAAAATCCAATATGTAAACTACATGAAAAACCGTATGCCTCAGCTTAAATCTGCGTACCAAACACTCCAGACACACGATTTGCCCAAAACACTCCACCCTTTTAGCGAACCCGATCGCTCCAGCTTAATAACTGGTACACTGGTACATGCTGGTCAAAAATTTTCATCTGCACTTCACCACAGCCGCCCCTGTGTCTGGTCGCAGCCGCACAACGGTAGCGGCCCGATCTCACATGCAGTCTTCAATTTCCATGCATCCATCCGAGTCAATTACACCAGGTAATTCCACTTGATATCCGATTGCCACGTTTCTTCTTTATCATTTGTCTTCGTAGGAGATCGGTGTTCGCACTCTCCACATATTTCCGTCCCTGGCCAATCTGACCATTCCGACGACTCGGGCTACACTCAGATTTTCAGCGAACAAGATGAGCACCGAGTCGAAGTCGATCGTCCTCAGAAAATAATTGACGCACCCAGCAGGAGTTGAAAGCCGAACGTAAGAAGCGGACCATAGTCGACGCCGCACTTCAGAAGATGAGCCGAGACGTAAAACGGTTCTCCAGACAGGTCAAGGATGTAAAAGACGATCGCAAATTCCTAACATCTGAGAACAAGCGTCTCAGGTCCTTGCCTCCGCAACAAATCAAACCAGGTATGCCGACCCATCGTTAAATCTGCCTTGAGTCGGTTCTCATTCTCTTCTATAATTAGATCCATTGTCAATCGACGTCTTCCGAACCGTAAACACGCTGATTGATGACGATCGGCAGATGCACAGCTACTTCGATCATCTTCGGCTGGTGTTGGAAGGGATGATCGGCGCTCTTCATGATATGCGTCGCTGCAAGGTCTGCCGATCACACCTCCAAGAGCAGCTCGCGCTGGTCAATCGGCAGAGTTCTGAAAATCAGACCGACCGGTCGGTTTTATATTCACAACAGCGCGAGTTGGATCGGGAGATCGCCGAGTTGTAGCTCACAATAGACGATTACACCGAAAGGATTTACGCCTCCCAAGATCGGCTCGGCGTTTGGACCCAAAGTCGAATCAACTCTGGGGAATCATCCATCGGTACTGCGATGAGCTGGCTACGTTTTTGTCCAGTTTGCCAGTCGCTAGATCCATTCCTTGCGGAGCAGCCTTGAGCGCCCTCGTGGGCCCGCAGTCTCATTTTGCTGGCAGTATTTCCAAGCCAAACTCGGGTGGATTTTCTCGCCATTCATTGGTCGAAATTCCGCCCCCAAAAAAATTCGCACGCACAGCAAGAACGCAAGGACGCGGCGAGAGGGCGCGGGGCGTAGCGGATGATCCAGATTACGAAGAAAACCCAGCGGCACCGCGAAAGAGAGCCAAGACACCGGCGAGGCATCTACGCGCAAAAGCGGATCCAGCTGCACCAGTCCAAGTCACGAAAATTCAAGCGCCTTTGACCCCAAATACCGTTCGGCCAAATCAACATCAATCTCGCTTGGTGAAGACTCTGAAGGTGGATAGGTGGGTTCGGAGGAGATACTTCTTGCTCTATCTCAATACCGATCCACCCATAGTCGTCGTTCCAGTGTTGCAGTTGAAGCGCCAGCGACAGGGGCAGACCAAGTGGTGCACCCGAAGGGCGACATCGCTAAAGACATACACAAACAGGCTGGCAAGGCACCCGAACCATCTCTTCTACCCGGCACTTCTAGTTTCCACCATCGTGCATCGTTGGGAGCATTGAAGTTCGACGTTCTTCTCCCTCCTTTAGGCCTTGCTGCCGCCGACCCTTGGTCTCCGGGGCAGATCGATCTCCTGAGGCAATCCGTCTAGACGAAGCTAGCAGCTGGTCCGCACTTTTCGCGTCCGGACTTCTGGATTTTCCCCCTGGCTTTAGTCATCCAAGTCCAACCAAGTTGCGACCTTATCTTGTTACTGGACCGAAGATCACCCGTCTGTACGAGACCAAGTTGTGAGAATTTTTGCTCCGACCCGATTGAACGCCATGTTCACACCGACTATGTGGATCACCTCGTTCTTGAGTCGCCTCGGGCAGTTCTACAGAACCCACAGCCAAGCGATCTGGGAATCCACACACTATATGGTGCTTCCCGCCGGACGAGTAAAACTGGAGAAGGAATTGGCCGCATTCCAGAAGCAGCGGAAGCAGCGTCGGAGTAGGGCCGGGGAAGTCTGGCTGTCCATCTGCCAGTTCATACTGGAGGGCATGCAGGCACGATAATGCGACATTGACATCTTCTTATACCCAGTTTTTCTTCATATGGCCAAGCGTCGCGTGGAGAAAGCCGGGAAGTTGATCGAAGACGGAGCTTGGTACCCCGGCTACCACTGCGACACAGTGGTCGACAACTTGATGGACGCCATGACTCCGCTTGATAAGGAACAGCCTTGGTTCAACCAGTTTCGCCACAAGATCGCGGATCATCCAGCCATGATCATCAGTCGGCTATGGAGAGATCGCGAAGTTGTAGGCGCCGATAGGGTAATCATTCACGTATTCATCATTAATAAAATTTCTTTTCCGATTACCCGATTGTCCCATCTGTCGTAGCCTTTATCCACAGTAATCAAGGTCCACCCTTGCCGCATCCAACTATGTCCACACGCGAGAGTCGTTACCATTACCATCCAAAACTATCCACATCCTTTAGTCACTCTGTCCATCGATATATAACCAGTTCATCACAGTTCGTCACACACTTGTAGTCACAATAAATCATCACAAATATTCATCCCGATCGGTATATGCCGATCGACGCTATTGTAAGTCTTGATTTTTCACTTCGTAAGTCTGCGTCGCTCCATAACAATTCCGGTTAATTCGATTCGCTCTGGATTTTTTTGGAAGAGCGCCACAATTCTTATCAATTCACCAATCCATTTGCTTCTTCGCTACCCTTCAAGCGGATCAGATACTCCCGGTGCATCTGACCAAAACACGTCTTTTTGACCGATCTGTCACCCAACTGGGCAGTCGGCTTGACATCACCACTATCGATATCAGCAGCACCCTTCACTATTAGCCAATATTTCTTCTTCCTTCTTCTTCCTTATTAATTCCTTGAGCTGATCAGTCCGTTCAGGGGTGTCAGCTACTTGGTCACCTGCTTGCGGATTTCCCAGAGTCACTTCAAGCGGATCGGTTGACACTTCGGGTGGAGTATACATATGGCTCTCCGATACTTCAACGCACTCCCCCCCCCCCGCCCCCGTGCATACACACCAGGTCATATGGTGAGGTGACTTCACTTGGCCCGCCCCTGTCAAACGGGAAATGTTGATCCCCATCGACGGGATGTCCTCATGCGGTACCAACTTGGGAGGAAGCACCATTACACTCGTCTCCAACGATACTGCTATCGTCCCCACATACCGTCAGTTCGACTGACACCCGATCTTGTGATACTACTGCATTGACGACTATCGAACATCTTACTGTAAGCCCACTGTATCGGGTAACTGCGCTGGTAACCTTAGGCACATCTTGGGTGTTGCGTAATCTGGTCTTTCCGTCCAAGGTGAGGGGTCTTCTTCGGCTGGTTTGTCATCGACGACCAGATCGGTGGTGGCGTTACACGCAAAGCTTTACCACTCAACATATCGTCTTGATCCGATCGAAATAAGCCCCATCCTCCTTGGTACTTTTCCTTCGTCCATCCACATACCAACGATCGTACCGTTGTATAACATCAGAGGTTTGTCAGCGATTTTAGTAACTAGTATGTAATTGCTCGGCTCCAACTTTCCACAAACGTCGGTACCCACTGATCGAATCTGGTCACCCACAACTTCCTCGTCCGGTAGCCCTTATCCATCGGTATATCTGCCTATCGACCCACAGGAATAGTGATATCCTGGTTTCACCTTACCAGGTCAGTTTCTGATCCGTATAAGGGGCGTTGAACAGCCAGTTGTATCTAGACTTCGTCTTGAAGCGTGAGTACTCCATGGGACAGATCGAAGCGTACGCCTGCCGGCACCATAAAATCCATGCCAAGGAGCGCATCCTGTCCAATCAGCTTGCCGAACCATGCGCTAAAGCAGTAAACCAATTAACCAGATAGAGTAATCTTCACACGAGTCCTCCCTTCGGTCATGTAGTAATTTTCACCAATTCCGACGCATTCTTGTCTCTGTGCATATTCAACCTGACATCCGACCTTATGAGCAAAGGCGGAGTCGATAATCGAGACTTCTTCTCCAGAGTCAAACAACATCGTCGCCTTTTCATTGTTGATCTTTTCGCAGGCTTTTTCCTGTTTGAACCATTTATCGGGGGCGTGATACTTTCAATATCTACGTGACTCGCAGGAAGCAGTTCCAACTGCATAACGACCTTATATCGGGAATATTCATCAGTCATAAGACTGTAAATCGGATGATTCCCATTTCCTGTCCTTTTTGCCGTTGGGTTGCCGTCCTTCCGACATATGCGTAGATTCTAAACGTAGATCACTCGGATCGACCCAGATTCCAACCCGGCGAGCGACGTAGTTTAACAACTTCTCCACATCTGGTGGCAGCAATATCGCATGCTTGTTTCGTGAATTTCTCCACACGCCTTGCATACAAACAAACATTGTTCGGTGGGACGGCCGCGTCTTTCGCACTTCTTGCAGGTAATTATCTTTCAGCAGCCCCGATTACTGTGTTTGGTCGACCCGCAGTGCGTGCACTTCTTCCCTGGCAAATCTGGGTCTGATATGTTGCCGCTTCTTTTCTTCCATTCGGCACGGCTTGACATCGGTCGGTCTCTTGGTGCAGACTGGGTGACGAAAATGTGACGGTACTGTTCCTCGTCTGACTCCAGGCTGGACCAACCACTGCTCTCCGCTTCTGCTCGGTGCTTAGATCAGCCACGATTGCCTTAATTGCTCGGGACGACCTGGTTGCAGGTATCTTCACGGGATCAGCTTGCGTCGTCGATAGGAATCGGTTTTATCCGACAGCAACCTTCGTTCTTATATTGCGGGAGTGGCGCAACATACGCAGTATCTGCTCCACTTCTCCCACGTCCTTGAGACGCAGTAAGGTAAGATGATAGGCCAGCTCCTGATCGTCCAGCGTGCTGATGAAATGACCCACATATTCCTGGGCAGCGCCGGTCGGCGGAACGGTCTCCTTGATCTGGATCCCTGCACGCATCGTGGCTACGTTGAGTCGATGGAGGTACTCTATCGGCGTTTCATCGCCCCTTTTCCTCATTTGGTGGTACTTCCTAGTGGTAGAAAAGCCGGAGTGGCTGCCCTTCCAATTCCACACATAATAGGTCCCAATCAGACCGGACATCCGACTTAACGGTTAGATCCAACTCGCATCCGGTCCCTTCAACAGATCTCGGAAGATCAGACACTGTTCTTTATTCAGCGTCTGATCGCGGAAGAAGGCGGACTTCGTTAAGCTGAACCACGATCGGGCTTGTTCTTCATCATCATCCTTGCCTGTAAAATCCTTCAACTCAGTGGTTGTAGACATACGAATCCTTGGGATCTCCGTCGAATTAAAGTCAAACGTCGTCTTCGAGGCTAAGTTTGCCTTACGCGTCCTGTCTATGCCCGTACCACCGTAGTCACCGTCCATTTCACCAGTCGACTCCATGTCGAAATCGCTGCTACTTGTCGATCTGCGAGGCGGGATGGGTGCGACTTGCGCTTTGCCTTATTAACCACTCCATCACCTTCAAACACCTTCTCCGCCGATGTTACCGACTCCATGTCAACGTTCGCATAAACAGCGTCGTTTTTCTGTACCGGTCCGCTTGGTGCATGATGGCGCTGAGGTGATCGGTTCTGACTTTCGATAAAACGCTTCATCATGACTTCAAACATGGCCTGCATGCTTCCTTCCGTTGCGGGAAAGGTGACTGGGGTCTTTTTTGGGGTGTGGATACCTGTGGGCGCCCCTGGATCCCCGACTGGAATGCCGCTCCACGCTTCCTCACGTCCTTTTTTTGTCCCGTGCGACTGTTACTATGAACCATGGTCATCCGCTCCACACCGACCTCCAAATTCGATGAGCACTTCGAGCAAAGTGGCGACCCATACAGCGATCTGTTATGAAAATTGAATGTTCTTCAAGTGATGCCGCGATTTTTGGAGCTTCCATCGCAATTGTGGGAGTTGGTCGGCGTACCGCCCCCACCAAAGGCGTCAAATGGTCATGTAGGGTCGACATATCTAGCTTAAGCTTGAACGTGTCGATCTCGAACAACATTAACATACTTGCTACCACCATTGACGTTCTGCAACTTCATCCCAACCTCAGCCAACATTTCCAGAAAATTCTTCACCAGCTGCAGCGGTCGATCCGAGATGATCGGTTCAGTTGTACGGTCATGCAGATGATCGGGAATTAGGGGATTGACGGTTCGCTTGACCTCGTTTTCGCGAATAAATTTACTTAATTCATAGATGTGTTACATCTTGGTCACTTCCTTTCCATCAACAACCCTATCACCGATCGACGACTTTTCCTCCAAGTCGTCATCATCTGAGAGCATTGCGAGCCTCTGCTTTGGTTTCTTCATGGATAGTTCGGGCGGATCAGGGTAATCCGCCCTCATAGTGTTTTCTACGTTATACAATTTTACATCGAAATACATAGGATCAGGAACAGAGTCCTGATACTTTCCGGAACTATCGCAAGACTTGCAATAGTCCCGATCGGCTCCATTTGGAGCCTTATGGGGAGGAATAAACTTGTTCATCTCGATCTGGTGCTCCACCTGGCCAGATTGAACATCGCTTTCCCTTTCCACGACCACGAAACAAGGGGATAAGCGCTCCTTGTGTCGATCGGCTACGCCACGAGCGGTACGGGGAGTCGTAAATTCATTAATTTCGATCTGATCCTCCCCTTGACCAGATCGAACATCGCCATCCTTTCCAACCACAAGCACGCAAGGCGATAAGCGTTCCTTGCGTCCTCTCCAGATGGAATCCATCTCGAAACTTGTAAAATCCAAACTTTGCGAGAAACCGCGGTGATATCCACGGTCACCAAGTGATCCGGGAACGAGCACCGTTGTGGTGTAGTATAGTTTGAAATCGAGCACCGAAGTGTCCGGAACTCGACCACCATCGTGCCCAGCCGACCAACTTACGGGGGGGGGGTACCCCGCGAACCTTCGCCTGTGTGCCGATAGGCCGACCGATCAGCACTGCAGGACGCCGATTCCGATTTAGCTTCAATACTCTCACCTTGTGTACCCATTGGTATGGGTGGTTATACACTCGGTGGACCGTCGCGCAGTATAGGTCTTGTTAGGTACAGAAATGGGTGGTGTAATGGGGTGCCATTACATAATTAATATTCAAGTTAGAATATCACAGTTTAATTTCACACGCGTTTTCTGAAATTTAAATAAGAGATTATAAGTTATTATAATCTACGAAGGAAAAGTCGGTTCAGTATAAATACCGAATCTTAAAGGTTAACTAATAGTACAGTTAGTTGAATACTTGATATTATTATATTAATTAGGTAGTTACTATACTATTATCCTCTAAACCACCCATTAAATAAACACTCTTAATTTTGCGTTCTTAAGACAAAGTGAATATTCATATTTACTTTTTGTATAGGATTAGTAGTTATCAACTAATCCTGCCCTAATTGTATTGCGCGCTTCCTTGCAATTACAGTGTAAGCCTTTAACAGTATCAGTCCTGTTACACCTGGTAGCACTTTGTGGTCCGTCCTAACGACCACAGTTCCGTTCCGCTAGTTAACTAGCGAAGCGAAGATTAAGAGCCGCTCGGCATCATGTCGCGAGACATGGCGCCTGCCGAGCGAGAGAGAACTCTGGAAGTGGTGACGAAACACTTCCCTCACTTCACGTCGCGTCTTTACTACGCGACGGTAGAAATGGTTCGGTCCATGGGGACCGACATCATTACATTCCTCCTGGGTAAGCCCCCGGAGGAAGCGATAGAGGTGGTGAATCGCTTTAGGCGAAACCACCTAGAAAAGCCAGAACGGCGGGCGCAAGAGGCAGCGCGGACCGCATCAGCACCTACAACGCATAGCGTTGAAGTGTTAAAGGCGCGAGTACCGCCCTTTACCGGCGAAGGGGGCGAGCCCCTTCATAGATGGTTCGCAGAGGTGGAAGATGCCATCTCTGCGCAAAATATTGTTGACGAACGTCAACAGGCGTACTTCTCCACAACATGTCTGGGCGGCAGAGCCAGGGCATGGGCGATGAGTCGCAGATCCACTGATGACTCTGCGTTCCTTACTTATAAGGAATTTAAATCTGAGCTAAAGCTCAACTTTGAAGCTCCAGAAATGGAGCTAAGTAGTCGTCAGGAGTTTATGGAACTCCGGCAAGGTAATCTTGACCTTCAAGATTACGCTCAGAAGACGCAGTATTTGCTGTCAAATATTGAGTATGAGCCGGTGCCCCCTGCTATGCAGGTCACTGGCTTCATGAAGGGACTCAATGATGGTCCCGTCAAACAGAGTCTCTATCGGCACCCGCCAGATACTCGGAGGGATGCCTTTGATATGAGCATCCGTGAGGAGTTCAGCATTCGATCAGCGTCATCGCATGCTGGGTACAGCCTAAGGGCTCAACAGCCCTTCGCTTTTGACATGCCGCAACGGCATGTCAACAATCATCAGTCAGGCAGACGAAGCTCACACTTCGTCTCAAGAAACAGCCACCCGCGCCAGAGCATGGGCGGTGGAGGTCCAGAGCCGATGGAACTATCGGTTGCGGTTGCTTCAAACACGAAGCAAACGAAATTTAAGAAGAACATTCGCTCCAATAGATGCGCGAAAATGGGGCATTTTGCCCATGCGTGTATGGCAACGCGTCCGGTGCCAAGCAGTCAGCGGACGGAACCGTCCGCTGCACGGCGACACCAACAGGGACATCACCCTGTTGGTGCAAAAAACGTAAATCACCAGTAGGGGCGGGGCGCCCTACTGGGAATGTTATCCCACATGCCGACATAGGGCATGTGAGGGTAATAGCCCCATACGGGACTATGTCCTGTCAAAAGGTGCAGGGTGATGATAAGCCTCTTATCACCCTGGAGGTTAAGCCGCACGGTAGAGATGTCCCCATGCGAGCTTTGTTTGACACAGGAGCGTCAAACAATTTCGTTAGAACTCAGAGGCTAACGCTGTTGATCTTCGTGGAGGTAGAAACCCCACGAAGTATGTTGTCAGTCCGGTTAGCAACAGGTGCAACCGTGACTATTCCAAAGCGTGTGATTAAAACACGCTTCGAGTTGAATGAACTGTCATTCGATGATGAATTCATCGTCCTCGATTTAGATGACAAGTTCGATGTGATACTTGGAATCCCATGGATGTCCAAGTTTAAACCTTCGATCGACTGGGTTAACCTATCGATCGACTGCGGCGGACCCACAGGATCTGATCACCCTGTGTGTAATCCGGCTGTATCAGAGGATACAACCGCAGCGTCGGACAGTCTGGTGGATAGCGATGGCACCACCAGGTCTGTTCCGACACGATCAGCGGAAGGTACCTCCGCTGGTGAGAGTACGGAGGGACTACCACACGCAACAGAAGAGTCGTTGCGTGTTGGAGAGAAACATTCCACGGGTGATAAAGACCACCGTGAGAATGAAGTGATATCCACGGTGGGAAACACCCACTGTGCGACCGAAGGTTCGAACACGACGAAAGAATTCCGTGTTGATGAGAGTGAACTCACGATCACGTGCAATCGTGAGCACAACTCCGTGGTGGCCAGTGCCCACCACGTTGCGTTAGCCATTCACACGGGTGATAAAGACCACCGTGTCGCAGAAAAGGCGGCCGATCAGACGAGCACATCTGATCGCCGAAATTCCATGGTAGGCAGTGGCCACCATGATGACGAGTATTCGCACACGGTGAATCGTAATCACCGTGTAGCAGTCAATCAGACGAGTGCGTCTGATTGCATGGACAGTTCCGTCGAGACGATCAACGTCTTGACGCAAACGGAGGCCGGATTAGCTACCCAGTCTCTGTTGATGCAACACCCTCCGAAAGAAGTTCGGAGGTGATGGCTCTTCCAGCGCTAAGCTGGAAGAAGTTTGTGAGAAACTTGCACGATGATCAGATCCAACAGATCTGTATTATCGTTGCAACAGATGATGTAGTGGATATTCGTGAACGAATATCCACATTACAAGTGGAAAACATTGGGAACGAGGTTCCCAATGATCAAACGAGAGTTCAGCGCTTTGAAGCGCAGAGCTGGGAGTCGCTTAAAGCGAACTCCCCATTTTATGAGGTACTTCGGGAATACGCTGACGTATTCCCAGAAGAAGTACCTAGCGAGATCCCTAAGGATAAGGGAACTTGTCATGATATTGACCTCGTGACAGGCACGAAGTATTGTGTTACGTGGCAATGGCCGTTGTCGCGTGATCAGGTAAAAAGCGATCGACGAGTTTTTCGAAGCTCGTCGTAAATCAGGCCAAGTGCGGGAGTCTATCTCACCGCACTCTACCCCCACCTTTTGTGTGAAAAGGTCCACAGGTGGGTGGAGAATCGTTCACGATTACAACAAGCTGAACGCAGCGACGGTACCGGCGCAGAAGTCGATACAGCGAAAAGATGTCATCATAGATGGCATGTGCGGGAGCACCATCTTTAGTGCTCTCGATCTAAGAGATGGATTTTATCAAATCCTAATGCGTGAGAAGGATATCCCTCTGACGACGGTAAGAACCCCAAGCGGCATGCTTTGGGAGTAGCTTGTTATGCCGCAGGGGCTTCGAAATGCCCCTGCTACGTTTAACAGATGCGTAACGCATCTATTACGCCCGGTGCGAGAATTCGCACCGAGTTATTTCGATGACGTGTTCATCCATAGTAAGGTTGAACACGATAAAAGCGATGTAGATGTCCATAGGGAGCATCAACGTCGAGTGTTAGAGCTTATGCGTAAGCATAAGCTCTATGCAAATCTGAAGAAGTGCACCTTTAGTGCCCCTGAGATACCCGTTTTTGGATGCTTTGTGGGCAAGAACGGGGTGCGCTCTGATCCAGAAAAGATCAGGGTGATCGTTGAATGGCCTACGTCAAACAACGTTAAGGAACTTCGAAATTTCCTTGGGTTGGCAACATATTTGCACAAGTATTCGTGCAACTATGCTGGGTTTATACGACCTCTTTCTCAATTACTTAAGAAAGATGTCGAATGGCATTGGGATACCCAATGCCAAGATGCTTTTGATGCAGTCAAGCAAAACTTGACTGAAGCGCCTGTCTTGGCTATAGCCGATAACGAGCGTCCGTTCCACGTCGTTTGCGACGCGAGCGATTTCGCTATCGGCTGTGCTTTGATGCAGCGTGATCACGATGATCGTGATCGCGTAATCTGCTATCAATCGCGTCAGTTGCGCCCATCCGAGCGCAACTATCCAGTGCATGACAAGGAACTCCTTGCCATGAAGTATGCACTGGCCAAGTTTCGGATCTATCGATTGGGAGATAGACCGTTTGTGGTTTACACGGACCATGCGTCACTACGCACGGCCGTGAATTCACCACACATTTCTCAAAGAATGGCTCGATGGCTGTCATTCTTTTCTGAGTACAACTTTACGGTTGAATACAAACCCGTAAAGTTGAACGTGATAGCGGATGCGCTATCACGAAGGCCCGATTACGAGACGAAACCGTCCGTAACCGAAGGGGCCAGTGCAAACGCGATCCGTTGCACTGCTTTGTCGTCGTCAATTATACGAAAAGTACGCGAGGCGTAAAAAACAGACGAGGAGACACGTTTGTTGATTGATTACTTACGTAATCAATCAAGTGAGAAGCGCGACGAACTCCCAGAGTTCCTCCGCGCTTGCGTGCATCGATATCGACTGCACGATGGTCTGCTGCTTTACAGCACAGATCAAAAAGATGAAAGTCGCATCGTCGTTCCAAACGACGATGATCTCAAACATCAAATTATGTTTGAGTATCATGATGCACCGATTTCGGGGCATCAAGGTCGAGAGAAGAGATACGCTTCTATCGCACGTGACTTTTACTGGCGAAACCAGTACAAGTGGGTACGGAAATACGTACGCGCTTGCGAGATTTGCCAGCGCGTTAAGCCTGCGCAGTCTGCACAAGCTCCGCTGCAATCTCTGCCGGTTCCGACAGAGTGTTGGAAGTCCATTTCAATGGACTTCGTATTCGGTCTTCCACCCGACAATAGTCGGAAGACCGGAATAGTGGTCTTTGTAGACCGTTTCAGTAAGATGGTACATCTTACTGCAGTATCAGCGAACGTAACCGCCGCTCAAACAGCGCGGATAATCATTGATACGGTATTCCGTTTGCACGGAATGCCGGAAGACATTTTCTCGGATCGAGATCCGAGATTTACAGGATGTTTCTGGCAAGAAACGTTCTAATTGTTGGGAACCCAGTTGAAGATGTCAACTGCGGACCATCCGGAAAGGATGGGCAGACGGAACGGGTTAACCGCGTTCTCGGGGACATGTTGCGATCATACGCACATGCCTTTGAACAGTGGAGTGTCTACCTGTCACTCACTGAATTTGCGATTAACAATTCAGTGCATGCTTCAACTAAGCATACACCGTTCTACGTGAATGCCTTAAGGCATCCACGAACCCCAGCTTTACTTGGCGGTACGCCAAATCTAAGTGGGGGAGGGACCCGCTCAAATTTTGAGCGAGTCAATGCGCAAGTTGCAACTGCAACTTGTGAACAAAACGATGGCCCTTCTACTGAAAGTACAGTAGAAGCGGAAGCAGCTTCAATTGAAACTGAAGCTGCATACGATGAATATGTGTCTGCAGCAATGGCTGCAGACAACGAGGACAATGCACCTACTGCTGATAAAGGAGTAGATGAATTCGTATTACAGCGCCAAGCTGTAATACGCTATATAAAAGATGCACTTTCCTCTGCTTTTGATAAGCAGAAGCAAAATGCAGACAAACAAGGAAGGAAAAACAAAAACTCCTTTCTGAAAGTTGAATTGGTACTATTAAGTACTACCAATTTGCCTACACATGCAATAAGCAACTTCCCTACACGGAAGTTGCTTCCTAAGTACATTGGACCTTTCAAGGTCCAAGAGATTCGGGGGAATGCCTATACCTTAGACATTCCCACAGCAATGCGGCTTTACCCAACATTCTATGTTGGGCGGCTCAAGCCGTATCACTCGTCTTCGTCTTACGACGAGACGCAGAACCACGGAAGATACCGTGCTTCTCCAAGTCTCCCAAGAGAGACTTGTAATTGGCTTCCAGCCGTTGGTGAGCAGAGCGGAGAGTCGTTACCTCCGCCTTCGACTGCTCAAGATCAGCCGTGCGCCGATCGAGCTCTCCCTTATAGCGGGAAAGCTCAATGTACAGAAGATCATTCTTCTTCTGGAGGGCAGTGTGCGCCCCGAGGATGTCGCGGACATCCTCGCGAAGAGACCGATATGTCTTCACACAGTGAGACATATCGCTGCTCAAGGAGGAATAACCCTCGTCGAGCTTGCGGAGCGAAGAACCATGCTCCGCAACAACAACGGCGAGGGAATTCTCAACCTCCGCCGCCCCTGATCGATAATCAGGGGAATAAGCGATACATTCTCGAGCGCTTAATCTCGAAGCGCTTGGTGCCTTCGAAGAAGGGGCAGCGTACCGAGTACTTGGTACGCTGGCTGGGATATCCCTAAGAGTTCGACTCTTGGAAGCCAATTGAGGTTCTGAGGGCCGACGCCCCAGACCTTTTGACTGAGTTTGAGAAGAAGTCTCAAACTCATAATGCGAAGTAGCATCAACAGTAGGTGTTGATGCATTCAGGGTATCATTTAAACCCTTAATTTCGGCGGGTACGAAAAAAACCACCGTACCCCCGAAACTCCTCCTCTGACAGACGAGGAGCGCCCTGCGTACACCGCGGGCAAACGAGGTGAGAAGGGACACCACACTTTAACCCTTCTTTGATGCAAGCAAAATGGATGTATTCCATTTTGCCTGTTCGTGAGTGCTTTAAAAAGCGCTCGCGCATTACGTGAACTTTATTCACGTAATCATCTGGGCTTTTGTTGTAGTTGTCAACAAAAGAATTCCAACTCTGAGTCAGGGCGTCTTTATCGTCCCTGTTCCTCCTTGACCCTTTCCGGCTCGAATATTATCTAACCTGGAAAAAGAGGTCAATAAAGTACAGACGGCTATGGTCTGTACTTCGATCGAATCAACGTGACTGTATATCTTCGCAGTCATCCAGCACGTTGATATCGAACAACGCATATTGGCAGTCCCGTTTACGGCGACCGCCACTGTTGGGGGCAATAGCCCAGCCAGGGGTCCAAAACCCCACTCTGCACGGAACATGTGGTTCCGTACGATGATACGCTTTAGAAGCAGCAGGCGCCGCTTCTGTTCGAGCTCTTTTAGCAGGCGGAGCACCGCCTGCTTCAACACCACGCGCCGGGGTTAAATCACCCCGACGTGGAGAAGTACTTGGTCCAGGTGGGGCTCTGCGTTCCCGCAACCACCTGTGATGATCATATTCGCTGTCATACCAGACAGCGACACCAGAGTCGTCATCGCTGTTAGGCGATGAGCACCTAGCGAGTTTAGACTCGCTAGATCCTTTAGTGGGGACAGCTGTATCCCCATCACTTTGTTCGGAGTCAGAACTGCCGAACATGGCCCTCTTGGAACACGCCATTCGGAAGTTGCCATCGTGCGAGATGTTGCATTAGCAACATCTCCCTGTTTCTTGCCAGATGCCGCCTTAGCAGCATCTGTGGTCAAAGACGGTACGTCTTCCGACCTTTGCGTACTTGACGCTGCTAATGCAGCGTCACCGTTGTCACTCAACACCTCAGCACCTAGTGCTGAGGCGGAGGAAGAAGCTCCTTCAATGTTTTAAGAAGCGCTCTTTAGAGCGCCGCCGCCGTGTGCTTTGACCATCGAGTCGATGGTCAATCAGTTGGTGAATGAGAAATTCCGACCAACAAGTGCCACCCATGATTGGCCAAAATAAGAATCATTATTGGCCAACCACCTTAAGTGGGGGGTGATGTAATGGGGTGCCATTACATAATTGATAGTCAAGCTAGAATATCACAGTTGAATTTCAGACGCGTTGTCTGAAATTAAATAAGAGATTATAAGTTATTATAATCTACGAAGGAAAAGTCGATTCGGTATAAATACCGAATCTTGCAGGTTAACTAATAGTACAGTTAGTTGAATACTTGATATTATTATATTAATTAGGTAGTTACTATACTATTAGCCTCTAAACCACCCATTAAATAAACACTCTTAATTTTGCGTTCTTAAGACAAAGTGAATATTTATATTTACTTTTTGTATAGGATTAGTTGTTATCAACTAATCCTTCCCTAATTGTATTGCACGCTTCCTCGCAATTACAGTGTAAGCCTGTAACAGGATCAGTCCTGTTACAGGTGGTACCGCTTCTGAGGTACTTGTACTAAAAACCAACTACAACATAATCCAAATAAGCCGATCTGCAAATGAAGCGGAACTCGTCACTCCAAATGGGAAGAAAACTTGGGGCAGACCGCGTAGCGGTGTGGAAACCCAACCAATAGAAATCATGGGGTAGACCGCGTGCAACAGTGTGGAGACCCAGCCAATATAAAGTTGGGGCAGACCGGCGGAACGGCGCGTTAACCCAACCAATAATATGGGGCAGATCATTCGAAGCTATGTGGGAAACCAGCCAATACAAAAGAGAATAACACGTTCCAAACGTGTGGGGCTTGAAAAGTGAGTGAACGTAGTCGCTTCCTTCCCGTCGTGGGAATTCCGGTGGAGCTACGTGTCCTGGATGGGAAAATGAGCTAGAGGGGACCATGTTAACCCTCTGCTCCCAATAACCCTTCGGTAGGAGCGTCGACTTATGCAACCCAAAGAAAAACGAACACTATATTTAATATCCAATTAAAATCCAATATGTAAACTACATGCAAAACCGTATGCCTCACCTTAAATCTGCGTACCAAACACTCCAGAAACACGATTGGCCCACACTCAACCCTTTTTAGCGAACCCGGTCGCTCCAACTTGACAACTGGCACACTGGCACATGCTGGTCAAAAATTATCATCTGCACTTTACCACAGCATTTCTGCCCGAATATTACTTCGGACGCTTCTTGCTCGTTGCTTTTCCTTCAGCACAGGTCACGCAATTTGGCTTTTGTTGTCCGTAAGCACTATGCCTGAACTGGGGTCTCTAGCAACTTTTTCAACTTTTTTCATACGTTTGATGACCCAAGCGCACATGGAAGTGGTGTCAACTTCCTTTATCAAATTCGTCCCATTTATTTTCTTCAACTTTGTTTAACACTATTTGAAAACTTGTTTGCAATTTAATTTTGATCAACATGTGACGAATTTGCCACAAAAAAACACTGCACCAAACGTTTGAATTTTGAATAGCACCTCACAAGTAAGTACTACTTTTATATGGTGACCATTATACAAAATGGTGCATCCTTTCTCACGTAATCGTCCCAGCGATATCAGATTTTCGCTAGTTTAGGTGCATAATACACCTCGGTCAAGTCGAGGACCGTCGGATTCCGGCAATTTGTTCAAAGTAATTCTTCCAACCTTACAAGCTTTAATCATACCACCATCGGGTAAAGTTAACGTGTCTTCTTGGCTGCGTCTTCAAGTAAATTTACATTGGACCATAGGTGTATACTTGCACCACTGTCGATGATCCACAATTTTTCAGACACTTCATTGAAACGTTCTTTAGTCTCACAATTCTGTTGCGTTTTGACGGTCGATAGCACCACCGTTTTTGTCCGGCCTTCACCACGTTTCGTGCTTTTCTTTTATCCCTGGCCACTTGGGTTTCTTTTACGATCTTCCTGCAGTTTCGTTACGGCATTCCTCACTTCCACACACGTAACAAACCCGCTTCTTTTCCGTTGGAACCACTGAATTTGCATGAAATTTTGCGGGGGGCCTTGTTTTAAGAGCATCGTCTTCCACCTCTTGCGTCCAAGCAATCCGTTCTTCATCATGGCACAGGTAGGCATGCCTTGGAGGATCATACTAGCCATAATCACGATTTTAAATCGCGGTGCCGCGAACATAACAACGATCTCAACTATCAATTTTTAACTTGACCCACTTTCACGGGATAAAGCTACGAAGTACAAATAATGTTCCGTCCACGTCCTTCTTGTATCATATTGAGAAGAAAACCACATTGACGCTTGGTGGTGTGAGATGTTTACTTTAAAAACAAACAGCATTTTTTCCAACAAAAAATGTAAATGAGGTGACAATGACCACCACGTTCCTATATCGGAACGATAATATTACTTCCTATGTTCACCTAGCTTTTTTACCTTGAGCTTTTTCGTTCACGTGAATCCAGAGGCCATTTCCACAATGTCAATTTCCTCCTTGAATAGGTAGTCCAACTGTTTGAACCGGTGCCTAGACCAATGTAAATATCGACGCCCGAAACTTCTCAATGGTTAGCTTCGGTATTCTGTTCATAACTTGGCCAAAACGTGGCATTTTCAGATTCCCTGTAGCCAAATTTGCGTCTCTCATGTTTGGCACAGAGCCATGCGCCTCCCTCAGCATTTGATTTTCATTGGCACGTGGTAATCCACCAACTTCAATGCCTTCATCGTCGGACAAATCATGCAGTCATCGGTTGGCCGAATGGGCCATAATTCCTTAAACTTTCTTGATAGGTACTATTTTTTCCTCGGCCCTGGGGAGTCTTTCCTTGACTCAAACGATGTAAGTTCCACCAAGTGTATGCTCGGTGCCTCCTCCAAGAACACCAGACTTGACATCTTTCAGTCCATTCAAAATTGCCTGTAGGACATCATTTTGTACGATCATCATTTTCTCCATACTTTCCTCCATTTCACGAGAAAAAAACTTATTCCAATTATCGAGAAATGAATCCACTATACCTCAGAACAAGGGGACTTTCCACTAGTACCACGCAATGTAACGTAAAATCCAAATTCAACTTCAGCGTCAAAAAATTCCTTGTTATAGCCCTTTAAAGCTTGGGCTCATAATCTGTTATAACATGTACTCGCAGCAGAGATCTTATACTACCTGGTCTGATTATTTTGACCAGGTAGGATATCGCGTGAGAAAGGACTACGCGCGACAGACGCCACGCAGCGGATGTCTTGACTTGAGCTGTCTTTATCAAAACGAAAAGTATATATTATGTTAAGTACCAAGTTCAAATATAACAATACTAAAAAGTTAAACTTGAATTGAAACTGCATATGAACATTTCAGCCAATGGCGTACATCTCCTTGAAAGGATACTTAAGCCAAATCTTCCGAAATGGCTACATTTAATTTCAACAAAAGACATATAAATTATAGCCATGAACGAAGTGCCGAAATCACCGAGAGACTCTGCAGGATGTGTTGGTGATTTGTTTTTAGCCTTGATGGAGCGATTCTACCTCGCACCCATATTCCGTCCCTATCTAAGGGAGTCAACTTAAAGTTGTTGGAAGTTTGGATAAAAAATTAACTTCAAAAAGATGAAACCGCATTGGCTATAAATGCATATGGATACACAATTCAGAAGTTCAGATTAAATTTCGTATGGGTTTATGAATATTGAGCTTTATATTTTGTGTAATACTTTCGTTTTAAAGCTTTCGTTAATTAACCGACCGAAACGCTCATGTCTACGCTGTCCTACCTTATCCGAATTTTAAGATCAGGTAGTATAAGTCTATGCAAAGACTACCTTTTCTACTGTTAATGAGCACAAAGAAATAGGGGCATCAAGATTTGTTTTTCGATAAGTTTGTGGTTTTTATGAGTGGAGTTTCTCGATTTTTCACGTTTTTTCTGGAGCTAGTGGAAGTCCTACGTTTTTCGTTTTTTTATGGAGTTTTCTTGGATAATGAATGGATTAATGATGAAAAATTGAGTGATGACCGTGCAACGGGCCAGGTTTGCGGTCCTAAACGCTATTCTTGAGAGCTTAAAAGAAGTCCAGACTTGGCTTGTGTGTATTGAAGAAGGTCACCATGAATTTGGATCGCCAGAACAGCATATGGGTCGAGGAAAGACTTCCTAGTAGCTACCCGGAACAGCATGTTATGGGAAACTGTGAAAATTATTGTGCGTTAGGTCATCGAATGACATTAAACGGGGCTGTGGAATGGATATAGGCGGGACGCCGCGTGAAAATGTGACCTGGATCCCACCGGAAGTTCAAGATGCTCAACCGAATCGAGGTGGTGTTAATATACCTGTGGATTCCACGTTTCCACGTTTCGGACACGAAGATAGCATCGAAACGTTTGTGGGTGTTAATGTTAAGATTTACCGTATTCTTGGTGAAGGCTTAAAGCAGTGGGCATATCTATTCATGGAAGTAATAGATATTGCTGGTATTACATCTAATATTGCCAGGACATAACGTTTGAAGGTGAACAAGTTGGATGGGAATTTGCAACGAATGGCCGCCAAATTTTTCCGTTCAAATACTGGAACGTGGTGGCATACGTCACCCTAAGTGAATTACGTTGAAGACAATATGTATAGAACTTTTAAATTGACATTTCTCACCATCAAGCTGCTATGTAATTTGCATCCTAAAAGGACATTGACCGAACATTATGTCTACCTAGTAACGCTGGCGCGGGTCGAGTGAAAATTGGTGGTGGGAACCATTGTAAAATTTGTACCTCCCCAGATTAAAATTGTCAAGTATGACCCTATGCGTCAATACTACCTGTTCCACGTGCAACATCGATTTCCTGGGCGCAAGAACTAGAAGACAACGTTTCAAAAGTCGAAACATAGTGTCAGTACATATAACCTCGGAGGTTGAAATCGAGCGAAAGCGAATTTGCTATGGATGTGGTAACGAAGGACACATCAAGAGGAATTGTTTCCAAAAGAGCAAAAAAAAAAATGGGCAACCAAGATTTAGACGCCAACATTCTGACGGTACCTAGCCACGAAAGATTTCTTTAACGACAGCAGAATTGGCGGTAAAATCATCGACATAATAGGATGTGAGTGATATCTCACCCGAAAATGTATGGATTGTTGCAGAGGTGCAAGCAGGAATCTGGTCTCGAATGAAGAGCTATTGGAAGAGACTGTCGACTGTGGACCAAGTGATGGTTTCACGCTTCCGCTGGCGACAAGTTATTTTTTTTCAGAAAATGGAAAAATAACGATGCGTACGCCAGGAAATAATTCTACGCTCATTGATATCGGAGATATACTTTGGCCCGAAACTTGCAATGAAATTTTTATTGCTTACCAAGTTACGGAAGAAAGGATGTAACATTTACCATTCAACCACTAGACAATCCCCATTGACGATAATGGAGATTGTCTGGTGTTTAAGTGAATAATAAAGTTATATTTTCCTATTTAAACGTTTGGTTCAATTCTTGCGGCGAATTTGATGCTAGAAAAGTCTAGTAAATGCACGAAACAGTTTTCATGCATGTTGTTAAATACGAAAGTGCAATAAAATATGAACAGCGGTATAATCCATGAAAGTGTACGAATGATAAGCCTCTAACATTTCCTGGTCACTAGGCTTGTGAAACCGTTGATAAACTGGCTAAAGATCCCAGGTCAGGCTTGACGAATAATAGTCGATCAAATCGCGTCACCGGTCCATAAGGCCAAGGAACGCGGATGAAACCACCAGAGACGGATTCCGGTAAAACTTGCCTAGGTGGTGCGATTTAAAGTGACTTAAAAAGTCTAATTACATCGCGTGACAGGTGTGGAAACCGCTTCTTAGTCCTGCTTGTTGATTATTTTTTTAGCATTGTACTAGTTTTCGCTGATCGTACCAAGGATCGGACAGTAAAAATGTTTGAGCATCTTTTATTGTGGCTCAAAAATTAATTTGCATGTCGAATTCACGTGTTACGAACTGACGGGGGGTGGTGAGCACTAAAATTTGGATTTGTTTTGGAAGAAAATTGGGGTACGGAGACTGATTTCAGAGACTGGAACCAGCTTAAAATGAAAATCCGAGAGGAGATCGGACCAGTTATAACATGGTCCGGTGCATGAATTTCGGGTCGGGTAACCAGCTGATATGCTGGTCAGAGGTGACTGAGTACACTTCCTGCATACTCAATCGCATCCAGAAACGTGGCAATTCCGAGAATCAGTCACCGTATGAACTATTGACTCCTCACGATGGATTTGTCGTTTTGGGTTCACCTTGCATAGTTTGGAGGGATCCTCAGGATAAAATGCCCTAAAAAACATGTTCAATGTTCCCTGAAACTGGGAAAGAAAGACGAAACGAAGGAGAACAAGGTACTACTTATCAAGGCTATGGAGGTGACTACCACCCGGCATGTCAGTGTCATTTAATGCTGGACAAAGAAGCCAGCGAAAAAGGCCAGAAGTCTAGAGAAAGCAGCTGATGAAGAGCTGCAACGGCTCGCGGACAGACGCAAAAAGCGTACGGAGACAAACAAGAATACCAAGTCCAGATGAAAACTAAAAAATATAGAAGTTTCTAATGGAAATTAAAGACTTGGTAAACTGCACGAATTCTGGGTGAAAGAAGAAAATTAATTGAAGAACTAGTCAAGTACGATGATGACAAAGCGTCGCCAAGAATGTAAAAATTCTGGAACTGAACCGATGAGCCAACGCTAACCACAATAGGAAATTTTCCATCCAGGTTCGTCTTGATCCATGGAAAAATTTTAAATTCTTTTTAGTGACATTTTTCTTTTTTATTTTCAATTATAAAAAATATTTCTAAATTTTTTTTATATAAATGTATAGCATATATAGTATGTATAAATATTTAAAAATATATTTTCTTAGTATATTATGATTTTTCAGGAAATAATTTGGAAATTAGTATTCCCGAATTAAATTTTTAATATAAAAATTCCCATAATTTTTCTTTAAAAAAATACTAGTTTAATTCCTAGTATCTAATGGTTTTATTAAAACAAATAATTAAATATATTAATAGTTTTAAATATGATTTTTTTTATTTTATATTACAACATCATATTATTGATAAATAAGCTATATGCTTTTTATCAATCACATTTAATAAATAAAAAGTAATAAATATTGATTTATAGTGGTATAAATATTGATTTGTAGCAATCTAAATATTTATTTTAAATACACTGTATATTTGATCAAAAGCCAAAAAAATAACTGCGGCGAAACTTGCCACCAGATGCAAATATTTGCTTGGAAAATTGGCGGACACGCCCTCTAAATACCCCCAAGCTTATTACCTTGAGTCGGTCCGTCCAAACGAAACGTACGACAATTTTGCTACTTTGTTGGCCTCATTAAACAGGTACAAACAATGCTGAAAGCCGATACCTAGGCCGGGATATTTCCACTCTCGAGACATTTCTAATTGTCAGCCGAGTATTTCCACTCAACCTCACGACCCGAAATGGTTTACAGCAAGAATATCTGGCGGAGAGAGAGCTCTTCACCTGCACTGATTTTGAACCTGTGATAGTTGTTCGTGCTGCCCAAATTCTAAGAAGGTATTACATACAATTAGAAGGTTCAAAATTCGTAAAAAAAAAAAAAAAAAATCTTTCGAAATTTAATCTTGACTTGTGACGTATGCATTTATAACAAATGTGGTTTCATCTCTTTAACTAAATATTCACCCAAACTTCCAACATGGGTACATATATCTTGAACACTCCTCATGAAACAGTGCAAGCTATAACTCCATAAATCCAATCCAATTTTCCCCGCAATTCTTGCATCCGTAGTGTACTAAGGTTCTTGGTCAGCATGTCAGCAATAATCTCCATACTTGGCACATGCATCGCCTTAACCACGCTCTTCATCGCATAATCTTTAGGGAATTTTAACTTGATGCAGATACGTTTGTGCTGCTTTTTTTACGAGCCCCACTTTCGACATTCCTTATCGCCGCTTGGTTGCCAATCTTCAACACCAGCGGTGGCTTAGTGCGTACTTCAATTTGATAAAACTTGAGGTGTCTTGGTGCGTACTACAATTTCATAGAGAAATTCCTTCAAACTGAGCGCTTCTTTCTACCCACTGCCGCAAGTATACTTGTCTTCAGCTGTACACTATGTAACCAAACTTTGCTTGTTGAACTACCAACATATCACGACTACATTTATGTAATCCACTGCAGTGCTAATGCTTTTCGATCCCTCTTGTAGGCTGCGAAGTCCGCATCCGTGTAGCAAGTGATCCGGATAGGCATTGGTAGGACTTCATCATGCTTTAGATGTATTTCAACGACTTGGTTCCTTTTAATTATTTGACTACCCGCTTCGCTTCTTTTTAATCTCGCAACGTGGATCATGAGGTCGCATGGTGGCACGATTCACGGCAAACGAGATGTCAGGATGACTGCATCGAGATATTGACAGCAAATTTCCAACCAAAGACTGAAAAAACGCTTGACACAGTGCAAACTTTCACGAAATTTCACAGGTAGTGGTTCCTCAAACCCATTTAAATCATCCATATCCAGCAAAGTGTTCTGGCTGGGTTTGCCTTCCTTAATTTATGCGTCTTCAGGAGTTCATCAATTATTGTCGCTTGGTCTACAGTATATCTTCACTCATTTCTTTGAAAAATTTGCTGAGTACCTCAATCATAATTTTGGTAATCAATAAGAGTTTTAACCAAAATAATCACATCGCTCTTTTTTTGACAAAAATGCATGTGGTTGTGATACATTGCACAAACTCCATGCTTTGTAAAGTTTCACATAGAAGCTGGTGCCAAAGCCTTCCAGCCTTTTTCAAACCACATAATTTTTGCGTAGTTGTAGCGCGAGTTCATCTTTTGACTCCACAACAAACATTTCCAGGATACCCTTCGTGATTTCCATACTTTTACGTGGATCTTATATCCATCCTCACCTTTTTCCTTCGGGTAAGCGCTGGGCACATCACCGTACCGCGCTAACACACCCCAAATTGGACCACGTAAGGATCACCTTAACGTTATTGATCTCCATAACGGTGGAAAGCGTAAAAAAATTCTTGGCCATATCGCTTCTTGCGACCACATACCGGGCCTTGTAACTTTCAATGGTCTGATCATAATTTCGTCATACAGACCCACTTGATTCGTAGATGCTCTTTTACAGGTCGCCTTTTTATCAACCTCTAGGTTCCTAGATTATCAAGAAGCTTCAATTCGGCTTGTTCATCCAGCTCCCACATCTAAGAATTTCTGCTCTCATGTACCTTTTTAAAAGATTTTTTGGATCCGGAACCGCCATCCGTAACTCACCTTCGAAACCAACATTTTCGCACATGATTCTGGAAAGTATTGTGAAAGATGCTGCTTCAAGTATTAAAATCGCTCTATTGATGAGGATTGCCCGTTGAGCGAGGATTATCTGCAGCATAAACAACAATTAACCACGTGTACTCAAGAACTCGATAAAAATACTTCGATAGATAAAAAGTTAAAAAAAATCAGAGAATTCTGTGGGGGATCACAAGAAAAAAACGCGGTATGGTTGCGGTATTAAGGGCACATAAGCCAAGATCACCTTCAAGAAACAAAAGAAATTAAATGAAAACGTCGGAAAAGGCAAAGTTTAAGTGACGCTGGATATCAAAAATGTTTGTCAATGGTTGAAAGAAACCAAGGTATTGCAAGAATATCTCACATATCGTCAAGTTTCCATGAAATTTGTAGATTGTACACAGTGAAGCGAGTCGCCGTCTAGGCTGTGATAAAAAAAGCAGCTTTGTGGAACTGGGGACACTTTAATTCTATCTGGTGGTGGCAGTTTCAAGGTCACGATGGTTGGCATGGTCACTTAAAGAGTAAAGCGGATTTGGGTGAAGTTACACACATTACACATACGGAGCGTTGAATCCGGCAGCAATTTACTCTCTCTCGTTGCTTAAAAAAAGGGATATGAGAGATAATGCGGATAAAGTGGAATTGGTTTTCCAAAACAAGATCTTATTCCGTGTTGAAGCATTCGTTATTTTTGCGCATTAGCACTCCTTGAGATTGGAAAATACCATATATGAAGGTGGTGACCAAAGAAGAAGAAACGGAAGTCGAAGAAGGATCGCTACAAAACTTTTACTCACCTAGGATGCAGTTGAAACACTTGTTAGGGACCCCAAATCAGACATAAAATTTTTATGCACTATTCTTGTCCAAACTGCCTGAGTCCTACTCTAGCAAAATAACACAGGGAAACGACCCATCATCAAATGCGTTATTATGTCTACCTGTCTTCGCCTATATAAAATTTCTGATACTCCTTCCTTTTTTGTGATTCCGATGGTCGCGGGAAGCAAGGTTGTGTAAATAAATGAGGTGGTCGCAATTGAAAATTACAACAAAAAAGCTGAAGATTTCTGCGCAAGGTTTGCACCTTGCGCAAAAGCTTTTGAACGCATTAACTTTTAGGCCAAGTATGATGGTTCCACGATGCCTGTGCCGTAGTAGGATTCCTTTCGTAATTCCCGCACGTTTGAAGTCTACCATGTTCAAATAAATCACCGCGCCTCTCCGAAGCGGGTATGTGTCGGTACCGCCGTTACGCAGTGTGACACGTTTGATTGATGTGTTAACGTGAAAATTAGGTGCTACTAAGGGAGATAATTATGTGTTGAGGAGAACCTGTCGTTTACATAGTTACTATAGTTCTGCTTGGTTCAACAAAAGCATTCCATACTGAAAAAGAGAGTCTTTCTTTTCCATATTTTTCGTGATAATTTCCGTCCTGCAAAATAGCAATCCTTGAAGAATAAATCTATGAAGTACCGACGTCAACATCGGTACTTGGGTCAAATTGACGATCCAAGAGTACGTCATAGTATTCGAAGACATCTAGGTCAAACAATGTTTTTCATAGTCGGGACCCCATTGCCCGAAGCGGGAGCACAGAAAGGGATCCCTTAACCCAAAATATGCGAAACACGCGGTTCCGAGCGATTCATATCTTGCAAAACATGTGGTTTCTGTTGGAAGGCACTGGCTGGTTGTGTTAAAGACATCTCTATTGAACGCGTGCCAGACGCGTTCGGCCCCCCGCCGGGGGCCTCGTCAGTGGCTTTACCAATTGAGAAGTGAGCACTGCTTCCAAACTACAAACTGACTGACTGACCTTCTATAATGATCTAACTTAAACTACCGTAGACTACCTCAATAATAGCAACCTGTCGTCGCTACCACTTTACTGTCAAGTGTATCTCCAAAAGTTTCGCATACAATGAATCAGAAGTAGCTGCTGTAACTTCTGAGTGCTCTTCTTTGCAGGAGGAGCGCGGATTATGCCAATACTCGGTTTAAAATCTTCACTCAGATTTCGCTCATGTTTGAAAGTAGTACAACTCCGCTTGATGGGCCCATCCTTTTTGGACTCGGCATCACGTTGCGAGGTATCACTGTCACTGTAGTCGACAGGCTCTGTGTCGTAATCGCCATATAAAATGAATTTAGCTCATCATCTATTTTTGGTCCTGGGGCTATTTTAGTAAAAAAAAAAGTTCGGAAAAGGGTGTGAATTTAACGGGAAAAGTTGAATTTTAAAATTTCCTAAATTAAGTTATTATCTTATTTCTATAACTAATATACTTCGATTAGGACTATGTATTTGAAATGTAAGAAAAGATAGTTATTTAGCTGATTAGAGTTGATGTGTTTTATTAAAGGGAAAATTTCATGCATGGCCTCGCTTTTTGAGGAAATAACATACATACCCCTGTTTTTTTTGAAAATAACATCCATACCCTTTTGCTTGGGCGATGAGTCGTTCCTTTTAGGGTGTAATATTTCCAAATGGTCGCGGCTATTTCCACACACGCTTTTTCTATTTCCACACACACATACATGAACACAGCGTGTGTGGAAATAGCCGCGCCCTTTGGTTTTTTGGGAAAAAAAGCCGTTTCTATTGTGATTAAAAATGGCGGCGGCCTCGTTGCAAGCCATGACGCTCGCGCACGAGTCGTACGTGCGAATGTTGCGCAAGATGATCAGTGTATCAGAGAGGGTGCAAAATGCGCCGAGCTTAGGTCTCATCCCGCAAGAGAATCTCGTCTCAGACATTGTGTTGGACGAATTACAGCCGTATGCGATAGAGAATGGTGGACACGTGACCATCGAGCGGGTCGAATTTGTAGCGGGACGTGGGAACGTGATTCTAACGTACCAGCACCCAGACTTTCGGGAGAGTGCGCAAAAAAAAGCGTTCGTGGGCTCGCACATGGATGTCGTACCAGCCAATCCAGAAGATTGGGACCGCGACCCTTTCTCTTTAACTGTCGAAGGGGACAAACTTTACGGACGCGGGACGACCGATTGTTTGGGCCATGTCGCTTTGATGACGGAGTTGTTTAAAGAATTGAGTAAACGCAAGGTTGCTATAAAGACCAAGGTCGTGTGTGTACTTATTGCGGCCGAGGAGAACTCCGAGATTCCTGGCGTGGGTATTGAAAAACTCATGGAATCGGGCAAACTTGATTTTATCAAGAATGGACCAGTGATTTGGGTCGATTGCTCGGATAGTCAGTCGTGCATTGGTACAGCAGGTGTCATTTCCTGGACATTAAAAGCGACGGGCAAGTTATTCCACAGTGGATCAGTGGATTGCCACATTTAGGCATTAACAGTATTGAGTTGGGTATGGATGCACTCTGTAAGATTCAAGAACGATTTTACACGGATTTTGGTCCGGTAGAGAAATAAAAAGAATACAATTACTCGTGTCCATAGACGTTGAAACCGATGCGGATTGAATCGTCCACGAATGGACTCAACCAAATGTAACGTGCATGAGAAAGCGTGCACGAAAATAGTTGCTCATATTTATCCATTTTATCTCACGATGTAGTCCACCATGGGTGAAAATCTTTGGCGAAGTGCGGCTGTCTCCCTTTTACGACATGGAAGACGTGCGTTCTGCTTGATCGTTTGTACTACAAGTATGTAAACCTAAAGCTCGACTGGCATGACTAGTTACAAGCCAAGGTACAATCGTATGTTGCGGACCTCAATGCCAATATTACGTCGCTCGAAGGCAAGCATGGACCTGTCTCTAAGTATACTTTACCAGAGGAAAACAAGAGTGGGAAGCTCGATCTCACGTTTGAAAAACATAACTTGGAAGGGATTGCGTGTTCCTTATATTCTCTCGGCTACAAGTGCGTCAACATACATGAAACGTCAGGGTACGCACGAAAAAATCTCTAACACGCACTAACTTTATCCTGTATGTCCAGGGCGTTACACGCCGCAATTACCGATGTACTGGGCAAGACCCAACACTTCCATATCAGTGGCAGTCTCCCGCTCGTACGGGACTTGCAACGCGCGGGCTTCGATCTAACCATCACGGGGTTCGGCAAGAGCTCCGTCTACCACGGTAATAATGAATATTGCCAGCTCAGCGACATGACGAACGCGATCAAGATCCTCGCGCGCACGATTGCATACGTCGACGCCTCCCCCCCCCCCACCCACCATCCCGTGATCGATCTCTACCTAACTTCCCTCTCCCCGTGTTTCACATAAGTAATCACGACTACACATTCCTTATAAATACTTCTAAAAAACGGGTGCGTGTGGAAATAGCAATTGTGTGTGTGGAAATAGCAAAAGCGTGTGTGGAAATAGCCACGCCCATTTGTAAATATTATACCCTAAAAGGAACGACTCGTCGCCCAAGCAAAAGGGTATGGATGTTATTTTCAAAAAAACAGGGGTATGCATGTTATTTCCGCAAAAAGCGAGGGCATGCATGAAATTTTCCCTTAATTAAATTTAAACAATATGTAATGTTTTAAATTATGCTCTTAAATCCTTTTGGGATTTGGTAAGTGTACTGAATTGGATTCCAAATGGATTATAAGAAAATAGTGTGAAGAAATTAGTTGGTAACCAACTAATTTCAATATTGCCATAAGAAAATAATCTAAATATCCTTTTGAGCAATCTAAATGTTGAAATTAAATAAGAGGTCCACTAAACAGTACCGTGTCCAAATAGTCTTATTTAGAACTCGATTTTACTCGATTTTGATTGGCTGTTTCAGCCTGCATTTTTTGCATTTTTTTGGGCCCCGCTCACTTTTGGCGCCTCTCCTCTGTCTCACATATACCACCCCATCCCACCAAGCAAACAAGCAACCAACCAACTAATCAACCAACCAATTGACCACGGAAACTTACCAAACAAACAAACAACCCTAAACCCCAAACCCTAAACCCCAAACCCTAAACCCTAAACCCTTAAACCTAAACCCTAAACCCTGCAGGATGAAAACAGCCAATCAAAATCGAGTAAAATCGAGTTCTAAATAGGCCTATTTGGACACGGTACTGTTTAGTTTTTCCCATTAAATAAATGATATCATAAATAAAATATTATTATTACAGATTCTTTAATTGCAACTTGCCCGATAAATTGAGTCCCCTATTCGTATAAACTGGCTCCAAGCCCCGAATACATTCCGTTTTGATCAAAATTTCGTACGGACAGCTTGCAATCTTTGCTGGAAGTTTTTTATTAAATTGTTCGCCTAGATATTTTGCGCCATTTCTTGTTAGCCTCCAAATTTCAGTTTTTCCCTTATATAATAATTTTTGTAAGTGTTTTTCTCAGGCGTATGCCCGGATCCTAATTACCATGCGATTTTAAATTTGTCCAATCTTTCTAAATTTGACGTAATATTTCCACTATTTTCCCTTCGTCTCCGAAACTTTTTCCTTTGTCTTCTTTCAGATTTTCATCAGCCGTATTCCATAGCCTCTGGGCTCATAAACTGTTAAAATTTGGTCTTCTCTATATCCACACAATTCCTTAGGTTATACGTCGCGGCGACAGTAATAAAGTATCATATATACTTAGCCAAATTCGTACACTTAACCATTGCGATTTTTATGTCCGTAGGACAATAGATAGCATTATTAAGATCTATAGACAGATAGTGAGCAGGGACTTCATAAAAAAGAATATAACTTCTTGCGACACATGAAAAATTGTCTCAAACCAAAACCAGGTAATGGATCAAAATTACTGAAATCATATTTCTAAGAAATTCACTTGACACTATGAATGGAAATCCATGGAGACGGGTGTCATTAAGGGATTTAAGAAGAAATTATGGGATCACATGTACACTGAATGATCAATGAGAAGAAAGAGTGCATTGGACAGTACGATTTTCGGGATCAGAATATACCGAGTTTGGGAATGTAAAGATGGTTTCAATGGAAAGACAATGCGATTTCTTGTCAGACGGAATTGCATATGATACGATCATATAAAATTCCAATAAAGAAATTTTAGGCCATTGTTTTTTAACTTTACATAATACTTTAAATTTTATTGTAAACAGAACCAAATGGCTTTTCAACTAAGCTTTCTCCTCTTGTACTAGCAGTAGAGAAGATTACTGAATCGCACAAAGTGGAAAGTTTTCCTACAGCCTATAAGCCCAATAAAAAAACTGAGCTCGTAAAATCTGGTAAGTTTTCATTATTACAAATACGTTTTAAAGTCGTCCGGTGAGAGGGTGACACTCGTAGATTTTTTTTTCAGTTGCGCTGTCGATTACGTTTGTCTTCTACGATACAATTATTTGTCTCCTTTCACGAGTTATTCTAATTTTTCGAGGGATTGTGGAAGATGCTATGTTTGATCCATCAGATGTCAACATGGAGGCACTGAAGGATACTTGAGAAGTTCGAGGGACGCCTGGAGGAAATGCAACAAAAGCGCTCACAAACGGCTAACCCCTCCGTTCATCTCATGTGACTCATTTAGTTGCAAGTGCCCTTAAAAAACTCTAAAGAACACGGACCCTTTGGACCCAGAGGATGACGCTCATTGATTTGGTGAAGAAGCTGGTATTTAGTGAAGTGGTATGCTTTGTGCTAGCGGCGAACGTGACATGCGTGACATTGCACGGACAACCTCCTCAAACCAGAAACCAGGGCATTACGGGAGGTATCTTAACGCAAGGAGCTCTTGTTGGAAGACAATTTGGACCGTCTGGATGCGTCGAGATACCCAACTGAAAATAAGAAATTTTCGGGTGTAGAAATATACTCCGGACTAGGCTCAGTGGGCATACCTCTGTATTGAAGCCATTAGGGTCGCATATCTGTCGTCCGCGTTTGTTTCGACAGAGAAACTCAAGGTGAAGAAATTGAAAAAAAAAAACAAAACGGTGTTGCTGCAAGTTATCTCAGAACGGCCAATGGTACCAGGTCGCAATCTCGCCACAATTATATTCCGCTTTAGATCACATGCATAACGCATTTAAGTCGAATATTTAGCACCACAAAGTCAAAAGTCTATATAGGAAAGTACTTGGTTGGAGAAGGAGCTTGTTCACTAGAAGGTATAGGTGGAAGTGAGCATTTATTAGAAACTATAAATGCTACAAATATGCATACCTACTAGAATCGTTCTTATATTATTCTTTCTCTGTGTTTTCCTCATAAAGCTAATGAAGTAGATCGTTCTAGAATAACACAGAGCCATATTTACATCCAATTGTAAATCCAGCTTGGCTGAGCAAGAGATTGTTTAGACGGGGAGCCAGTGTAATCAACAGGAACCATTTATGCACCGTATTTTACACTCCCCCTCACTGCGACATCTGTGATTTATCAAAAATCCCGGCGGCTTGGACAAGTTTCGCAAACAGGGGATTTTGTAGTGCCTTCGTCATGAAGTCTGCTAGTTGTTGCGTCGACTGCACATATTCAAGACTGCGCACACCATCGTTGACAGCGTCACGGTCGAAGTGATAACGTAAATAAATATGCTTGACACGTGATTGATATCCGACAAGTTCGGCCATAGCAATTGAAGCCTTTTTGTCCATTTTGATCACAGTAGCAGGTTGATATCGGAAACCAAGTTCTTCAAGAAGATGACATAGCCAAAGTGTCTCTTGAACAGCAAGAGAAAGAGACATATACTTTGACTCAGCGGATGATAGAGAAAAGGTTAGCTGGCGATGCGGAACGGCGTGTAGTCGTATCTCCACCCCAATTGGCATAGAGGCAAAATCACTAAAGTTACCGCGTTTATAGAGAATTCCAATTCCAACATTTGAGGTCCCTTTGAGATAACGGAGCACCCTAATTTCTGCCTTCATATGAGCTTGCGTTGGAGCTTCAAGATACTTGGAGAGCTCGGAAATCGAGACCCAAATATAAGGACACGTACCACTGCCTATGTAAAGCAATGAACCAACCCATTCACGGGACCGCTTGATATCAAATCTTTCACCATAAAAAACTCATCGAGTTTCTGTCCTTAAACATTTGGGCTTTTCGCGGGGTACGCGGACTCTTGACCAAACTTTTCAATAACACGCTAAATGAATTGAGACTGGCAAAGATGAAGCGTACCAGCTTCACAATCGTAGTCCATCTCAATGCAAAGTATATAACGCATCCCCAGGATCCTTCAACGTAAAATGCTTGGCAAGTTCGGTTCTGATACCATCAGCAATGGCATTATCTGGGTAACCGATCAAGACGTCGTCAACATACAAAACGAAATACAACGGGAAATCACCATCATGACGCACAAAGACACATGGATCCGAGACAGATGCATCGAAATCCCATTGACTTGACTACAGAAAGGATGGTTTGTGCCACACAGCGGCAGCTTGCTTGAGCCCATAAATGCTGTGGCGGAGCTTGCAGATGATACCATCAGTATGTCAAATCCCTTCCGGTGGACGCATGAACACATTTTTATCGAGAAACCCATTTAGAAAAGCAGTCACAACATCAAGTTGACGAATCGCATACCCACGTTGGCAACACAAAGCGATAAGGGCACGCACTGAATTCAAACTGGAAACTGATGAATATGTGTCCCAATAGTCAACACCATACGCTTGGAGAAAGCCTTGAGACACAAGTTGATCTTTTTAGCGCACAATATTTCCGTCAGCATCCCGTTTCACGTCAAAAACCCATTTTTCCAAATGAGTCGTACACCATCCGGCCGATGAATTGTGTCCCACGTATGATTACTGAAATGAGAACGAAGCTTACCGCGCACTGATTCTTTCCATTCCGCGGCTTTAGGTGATGCCATGGCTTCTTTGTACGTCCGTGGAATCTCCATCACAGCTAAATCGATTTCGTAGCCATCGGTAAGACGAAGTTGCTTTTGATCTGGTTCGACGATATCAGAGTCATCATCACAGGCGGAATCGACGTGATTCTCAGGTAATAGTGGCAACCATTCAACCACAAGATTCTCTTGAGTACGAACAATAATAGTGTCTTGAGCAGGGGCAATGAGAGCTAGTGGATCGGGACGCGCAATACGTTGAACTGAGCTTAATGTACGTCGGGTAGGCGCATATTGACCACCAAATATAATATAATTTTCTCCCCCTTGGTCAATTCATGGCTGTTGGGCGCGTACAATTTGAGTTCCAACCACTAGGTCATGATCACCAATGGCTTGAGTGGCAACACTCAGAGGTACTGTGGGGACATTGTTACTTCCGTAGGTTCGGTAGTATCCGGTGGATTACCATCCTGACTAGCTGCCGCATCCACATCCATTTCATCATTCGTTGGCCTTGGTGTAGTTGGAGAAGGATCGTCACGATCATCAAGAACAGTCCATTGGAGCTGATACTCGCGTGTGTATGAGGCTGGACCATAATCGGACAGCGGGCGTTCATCGAGAGCAATTTTCCGTGTCACTACAATGCGATTGTTTTCACAGTATCAAACACGATATGCCTTGCAACCTTCAGTATAACCAAGAAAGATACAACGATGAGTCTTGCTATCAAAATTTACACGCTTGGATTTGTCCACGTATACAAAACCAGCTGAGCCAAACACCCACATGTGGTCCAACCGTGACTTTTTACCCCAAACAACCTCATATCGAGTATGGTCACCACGGGCAGCATTTGGCAATCGGTTATGCATGTACGCAGCGGTAACAATTGCCTCGACCCAGAAAGATTCATCAACATGATTGTAGTGTAGAGACGAGCGTGCTGATTCTACAATAGACCTATTGTCTCGTTCAACAAGACCATTTAGCTGAGGGGAGTGGGGTGGCTAGTCTGGTGTAGTATTCCATGTGAATAGCAAAATTGCTTGAACTTCTTGTTGCAGAATTCACTACCATTGTCCGTGCGAATAATTTTTATCCTACAACTAAGGTGCGCTTCCATAAAGGCCGTGTATTTCTTGAACATTTCGAACGCTTCACTCATGACTTCGAGCAAGTATACATTGATGTACCGTCATCAACTAAGACAAACACATATCGAGCACCACCCTTTGACTTGACCCTCATGGTACCCATCAAATCGCCATGAATCAACTCCAAAATACCCGAAATCTTCACCACACTGTTGGATGTATGCCAATACGGCGACACCTTCATCTTCCCGTACATACACCCACCACAAGGACCTTCTTTTCGTGTCGATGGTGGAAGTGGCGGGACACCCATAGCAACTAGACTCAATGCCGACACACGATTAAAATATACGGGGCCCATTCTAGCATGCCATAGTGCAAAGGTCATCATTACCCGCACGGACTGCATTCTCCTCAACTTCGTTCTGGAATATTTGCGCCAAGTTGAGCAAATTTAATTTACCCAGTCGACGTCCTTGAGCAATCACACTACCATTGTGGCTTATCGAGCACCCACTTGGTGTGAAGTTGACAACGAAACCCTTTGCCATCAATCCATGGACAGAAAATAATCGCCGGTCAAGACCTGGGATATACAGTACGTCTGCCATAACAACTTATCGACCACTCTCGATCTCAAGATGGACCGATCCAGTACCGACCACCGACAGACGTTGTCCGCTGTCCACCAATGCATTCAGACCACCGCCAATTGGACTAAACTCTGCTAAGTCGTCACGCTCAAATGTCATGTGGGAGCTCTCCCTTCTGTCAAGCAGCCACATATTCATAGGATCCATCGATCTTGACACCGAGAATACAAATGGTTCACTCTTCTTATTCGTACATTTATCACGTTTATGACCAACTTCACCGCATTCATAACAACGACCCGAGAATCCTTGCTTGCCATTTCCACCATGTCCATTACCACGGCGCTTACCGTGAACACCACCATTGTTACGACGGCCTCGACGACCACGTGACTGAGTATTGTTACTCTCAGCAGCGACCTTAAACGCTTCTTCCTGCTTCTCTCGCTTCTGGATCGTGTCATACTCGAGTCGTAGCACCTCCTTTACCTCGTAAAGGCTCATATTACATCGTTCTTCAATAATTTTCACCATTCCATCATACTCTGACAACAAATTTCCGAGAAAAAACACCATTTGTTCGTCTTCTTTGATCGCGTCACCAACCGCAGCAAGACGCATACACAAAGCATCAAACTTGAGTAGATGGTCCATAATATTGTCTCCTGTTTCCATCAAAAATTCATGCAGTTGCTTGCGTAGAGTACATCTATTGTGCAGACTACGTTTTACATTAAATCACGCAAGATAAACATGCCTCGGCGGCATACTGCACATGACGTATCATCGATTGGTACGTTGGTCCGAGCAAACTAACCAATACAACCATTGCCCTAAAATCGTCAACCTTCCACTGATCGCTGGCCGGACCGTCGTATTCTCCTCTTTCAACTCAAGATGACCGTGGAGGCCCTTCTTGGCGAGTTTTATACGAGCTCCAAATTCCCAAAGAAAGTAGTTATCATCCGTAATAATGTCGCTTGGATTGTTTATCATGGTTTTGGACATTGGGCTCATAACCTCAAAATGCTATACAGGAAGAGGGCTTGGTTGGAGAAGGAGCTTGTTCACTAGAAGGTAAAATTGTAAGTGAGCATTTATTATAAACTAGAAATGCTACAAATATGCATACCTACTGCAATCATTCTTAGATTATTCTTTCTCTGTGTTCTCAAAAATCTACTAAAGTAGATCGCTCTAGAATAACACAGAGCCATATTTACATCCAATTGTAAATACAGCTTGGCTGAGCAAGAGATTGTTTAGACAGGGAGCCAGTGTAATCAACAGGACCCATTCATATACCGTATCTTACACAAAGCCGCCAAATCGTTTGCGCTGAAACGATTCAAGTATATGTTAAAATATTCGGAAGATATTGTAAAATAAACTGCACAACAAGGTTGAAACTGTGCTGATGATGAGCAGCACCAACAATATATGCAGGATGTCGAGCAGTTAATCGCTGGGCGCAACATCTCAGAGAAGACTCACAGAAGCCACAAAAGACTGAGAAAATTTCAGTAAATTCCGTGAATTATTACGAAAAGAAAGAGCTTAGTATCGCTGTGGTCTCGAAGGGCACATTTGGTGTGACTCCCAAAATATGAAAAAGGAATGGAAAAGTGGAAAAGAGCGCCAAAAAGTCGTACAAACAAATCAGGAGCTAAACAACGTTTTGTGTTGGCATCAGTCGAGGAGGCGATAACTCCTCAAGCAATTCCCAAATATCGTCAATTTTTGAGGATATATTTTGAACTTTTGATAGTGCGTGAAGCCCCCACTCGGAGGTTAGCTCAAATAAGAAAAAAAACGGTGGACTTGAAGACGTCTTTAGCCTAGCCGACTGCGGTACACTGCAAGTTTCAAAGGTTGACAATGTGACTCGTACGTGAAGTGGATCTGGGCTAAATCATTCATGTTATATTTACACCGAATCTGGTAAAAAAAATAATATCACTCAGGTGTCTAAGTAGGAACGGATTCAAATTGAACGATAATGGCAAGTAAAAGGAATTGTTTTTTTCGATAAAGGTATTTCGTTTGTAAGGGTTTGGTTATGCTTCGTGTCGCGAATTCTTATGAAAGGTGCAGCTGAAAAGCTTGCGAACATGGTTATGAGTGTCGCTACAGATGAAGTAGAGACTGATGTCCAAGAAGGAACGTTACAGTATTTTTAATATAGGTTGAGTCACCTAGCTTATGATGCAGTCGATGGACTGGGGAACCGAAGTCATGCAAAAATTATTGCCCCTTCACCGGCGAACTGCCGGTGATGCAGTGACCTTAAAGGTTAACAAATCAATATATTTCTCGTAGCGTGCCGATACTATTAAAATTGTTTTCGCGTTTTTCTGCTCGGTCAAAGGATAGAATAGTGAGCCGATTTATGGTTCAAGCACTGACGGAGGTGACGAAGTTCAAAATGTTAATATTTTCCGCTACGCGAGTTTGTATTTGATGACAAGTTACCGAGGCTGCAAGTACAGTATCAAATGGGAAGCAGAACATAAGAACCGAACCATGCTTAACATAGTTTGGTGCATGATTTTTGGATCCGGTCCATTGGTTTGTTAACCGGCTGATTCTAGTCCAACAAGGTCCAACCTGAAACAGTGTCCCTAATTCAACTACTACCAAGAAACCAAAAACCTCACCGTGTATGGTGTGGAGAAACCCAAAGACGCAATTATTGGCAAACCGTACACAATTGCTTTGATATGAAATGTTACAAGGTCTTACCGATAAAGACAGGATGGTGACATGTAACCAAGATCAAACGCTGAACGAAGAAACGAATAAGAAAAACTTCGCGCATAAAGGTTGCAAAGAAAAATAATTTGGTTAACCTGGGCGTTGCACGCAAGGAACTAAAGGAAATGTTCACGTCTTAAATTGGTGAAAAAAAAGAGAAAACGAATGAAAACAAGCCCGGGTTAACCAATACATTGGTTCAAGAAAATTAAAGAAAAAACTAAAGGAAGTAGCATCGGAGAACAAGAACATCTAGGAGAAGAAAAGACGGCGATACCTATTCTGGACGAAAAGTGAAGTTACGAATGAAATTGACGATAAAAATAGAGGTGTTTTTTCAATATAAGTTGCGATTGTCTTTTCGCATTTGCACTTACATATTGGAGCATTTGAAACCACGGAGTTTGCACAATTCCAGACTCGTCGAATTGCTAGAAGCCCCACATGGGAAGTCATTCGGAGCAGTGGAACTGGTGAAGAAGCTAAAATATGCTCAATGGAGAGCTAGGGACTTATAAAATTAACCTGTAGAAGAGAATGAAGAAACCCTGGCCCACCAAATGGCTTAATAAATCAAAGCTGAGACCAGAACGAACCGCGTAAAGTAAGACTAGTCGCCCGAGGCTATCTTAAAGTATTTGTAGAAAATTATTTTCTTACGTTGCGACCGACATGAAGAATAATATCATGAAGCTGATTTTAATCATGGCTTTTGTTTGGAAGGTATTTGCACATCATGGTGACAGGCCTAGTTCATATCCAAAAGCAGAAGAGAAAAGGAAGATGAAATTCACCTGAAATTTTTTTCTTCAAGTGAAAAGAATCAGTGCAGGATGCACCAAAGATTTGGCTTCGTATGGTAAAAAGATATGTATGGTTGAAACAGACAGGGCGTCTGTGGTACCAGTAATTACGTAAAACCCTTTGGATCAAATTTCACCCATTGTCTAACCGACACGTGCATTTTTATTCGCAAAACTATTCACGGAGCCATATTGGTGAGTATCTATATCGATGACCTACGGTTATACATCTCTAGTGGATTCGTTTCAAGGAAAAGGAAGCGCCTGGATTTGAAAGATATCGGGAAAGTTGAAAATTTCTTGGTGTGCGGATCTAAGGAGATCCTGGGATTAGTTATACTATCGACCAGTAATTTTACAATCGATGAAATGCATGAAAGGCACGGTTGAAAGAGGTTAATGTTGTTAGAACGTCTATTTTCTCTAAACTTGAATGAACAGCTACCGGTGCAAGCGGATGGGAGGTACCGTCCCAAGTTAGACTTTCCAGTCACTTGTTCGCGTTTGCTGTGGATCTCACGGTATTTACGACTGGATATCTCATTTGAGGTCCATAGTGCCACACTCCACACGCGTGCAATAAATGTTGTTGGATTTTAAGGTGAGAACGAGTGTGGCGAAGTACTAAGTCGTTGAAAATTATCATAGTACGTAGAAATATCGCTGTTAAAATTTAATTCTAAAAGTCTGAGGTTTCATTGGAATGAAACCAAGACTTGACATAAGAACTTTTTTGTTATTCCGACTTCCATCTAATAAACGACCTTAATTATTTTTGAAACATGATACTGGGGGACTTCAATCCATTACGTATCGTCAGTTAGAGCAAAGCATACTTCGATGGTGACAAACAGACAAAAGTGTCAGGGAAAATGTGAATTTTGTAAGTGGGGGAGCTGCAAAAAGAAGGCCCGGTGGCGTTGTCGACCGTCGAAACGGAATTTGTTGTCGTTGCAGTGGGTGGAAGAGCATTTGGAGTGAAAAAGTTGTTACAGAAATTTCGGTGCAAACGAAGGCTCCGACTACTTTGAAAATGTACATCAGACCCCTATCAAGCAATTGCAAAGCGAGGCGAGGAGAGCGCTTTCTAGCTTAAAACATGTGGATGCTTAGATGGAGTTTCTAAAGAATTTTCCATGAAAGAAAAGCTAAAGCCGGAACGCTTGTGACATGTGGTTCACCACCAGTTTTGCTAAAGATCAAACGAGAAGTCGCAGATGTTTACAAAGACACTGGGTGCGCAAAGGGTTGCTGAGCTGAGAGCTCAATTAGCTTATGCAGATTTTGGAAACGATTTGGGTTTGATTATGCATGGAAACGATTATTACGTTTTCTGCTAAATCGGTGTATTGTAATAATTTTTGATTTTTAAAATCAAACCTAAATTTGATAACCAGAAGCTCACTTATTCAATCCTGATCTGTATAATTTTCGAATATTAATAGAGATTTAGCAGTGGAATTTCTTTGACTACAAATGTATGGAAACAATGAAAATTCATGTTCAACAAAATTACTGTGGACCACATCGTACAAAACTCGACCGTTGGTTTGTTGTGTTAGACGGTAACATTTTTGAGAGTGTTGGATCAGGGGAAACCTAGTATTTCTGCACACATCCCAACGTGCTCAAAATACCGTGAAAATACCTACTTTACTTTGTATGCCTAGTAGTTTAATGGTTTAGTGGGAGCCGTTTGTATTAAAAGCGCTGAAAAAAACAAGGTATAAAAAATGATGGGCAGTCAAACTGATAAAAAGGCTAGAGACGGAACAAAGGCACAGTAATTGGTTCAATTAATCCAATTTCCAACCTGAAAGTGGGAACATCGTATCGAGCTCACGGAGCTCCAGATCTCATTGGTATATCTAGTGGCAGTACGGCATTATTTTAAATATATCCCGGCAATTGTAGAACGTTCACGGAGAGCTCAGATATCAAGGAGACAACCGAGCAAATCTTTCGGGACTGTATAGAAAGAATAATGGAGAGAAGAAAAGCAGAGGGCTGGTCAATACAACGGGACGGTCTAACCGCCCCCACGCGAAAGACTAACCACCCCCAAACGAAGCTCCAAGTGACTCTTAAGGCAGAAATTATATTATTTCTGGATACGTGTCGCGTTTGTGGCCAGCTGTGGCCAGCGCTAGACCGACGACACGGGGCGGGCGGTATACCCTGGGTATAGCCGGTTTTATAAGCAACGGGGCTGTGTATGCAATGGGCAAAAGTCTGACGCTGTCAACTCCGACCAGTCCGACAACTGTCAGGCATTGCGGACTTTGCGAACTGTCAAAGCAAAGCTTCACCAAGACGCAAAGCGCAATGTCGATTCTTCCTTCTCACTGCTAAATCAAGACTCTAAAGAGTATGCCGTTCTTCTAATGAGATTGTGCAAAGCGACATTTCGAAAGATCTCTCGAGAAAGCTTCAGAATCGGTGGAAATCCTCACCATATTCTGTGAGATACAATCTCTACAGGCAGTCACCAGTCGAAAATCGGCAATTGTTGCACGCATATGATGTTTAATGTCTTAATATGATGGCTTGATAGCTGTGATAGCTCGAGTGTGCAGAAAAATATTCATGTCCTTAACAGCAGCTATTTGTTCAATAACGATCAATTGATGAAATTCCATGCCATGGCCATCGGTTAGGCACACCACTAGTAATATGATCATCAATGTACGGCTTCCCTATGTAGAGATGAGCGGTGTATCGACTCACGGTGACGGCATCGTATGCAAGAAAAAAGACGACCGGCGCACATCAGAACACGATTGAGAACTTGACGTCTCTCTAGGACTTTTTCCTAGCCGATCCATATGGATCGGCCAGAAAAAGTAGGTACTCTTTTAGATATATCTCTACTTCGTCGGGTTCTAATCTTGCATTTTATAGATCTACCTTTTCACTTTCCAGCATTACCGGTATCAATGGATCGTCGAAGCTACGCAGAAGTAGTCCAGCAGGAAGCCGACGAGCAAAAAAGAGGACGTGTCTGATCACTTCCCGGATTTCCCGGACGAATCTTCCTATGACATTCGAGAAATTCAAGATGGCATCTCTGTCGTTGAAGGACCTCGTATTGAGGGCACTGAATTCAGAATTGAGTACGAGCTTGATTTGGAGTTCTGAGACGTGGACTTGGAAGAAGAGGTGGACTCTTTCTTGGCTAGGCATCCTGTTGCGCAAGGATAAATTTTGCCGGTCGACCCAGATGTGGAGGAAGATCTTGCTGCGGAGGAAGATCCAGTTGCCGAGGAAGATCCTCCAGCAGCCGAACCTGAGGAAGAAGTCGCAGCGTCTGTTAACGCTTATTTTTCCGGAAGCTGTTTTCCAGACCAGAAACAGCCTACGACGCTCTTACTGCTGAATGCATTCGCCGGGTGTTTGTATGCACTATCGGAAAACGGACGAATAAAGACATTGAACCCGGTCAATTACGTGAAAGAACTAGAAACCCTTACGTGATTAAGTGGAATATCAATTGTGGGAACGCGGGATGGAGCACCAAAAGAAGCAAAGCGGATCGAGAAACCAGAAACAGGTTGATCAATTGCCAGTGGTAGGAAATCAACAGAAACGAGGGTGGGAACGTTAATTCAGCACCAAAATTGAGGGTGAACATGACCTCCCACCTGCCGAAGACGTTAGTATCTACCCGATTGCACGCCGTACAACACCGGAGCAGAAAATGTACATTCTGGTATGCTGAAAGCGTGAACTAGCACTGTGACCATTTTGGAAAACCTACAGACGAAGTTCAGTGACCAATCCTTATTGATTGCGAAGGATATCATGAAAATGCCTCAGAAATTCCGTCAAATCCAAATGGGCGGGGTATGTAACGGGGTTACATTCGGGTAACACTGAGTGTTGGTGTACATGAGTACACTACGTTTGAGGTCAGTATTGACCGAGTTGAAAGGTCTCGAACCTTTGGTTATTTTAACCAATCAGGGCAGGGGCCCTTGGTGTGGTGGTATGTCAGCCATCCACGTGTCAGTACACAGGTGTGTACACTACATTTTAGCTAGGTACGAATTAGGAATATTCTACTTAGTATTACATATAGTTTATATTAGTTTAAATTAAATTAGGCTAATTACATATTAAATATATTCAGTTTACAAAAATACTCAAGACTGCCAGGCGCGCGACCACGCCCGGTAGCGCACGCAGTGATTATTGTAGCCTAGGGCAGTTCTCCCTTACGCTACCTCCCTTTATAAGGGAAGTCTTGTTACAAGGGGTTAGCGAAAGCTATCTGTAAACCACCCCGGGAATCTTGGCCCCGAGTAGGAGAGCTCTCTCCTACTAAGCCATTTTATAAGGGCGTATCGGCTAAGTAGCGGCGTACGCCGCTTAAAGGAAAGTCTTCCTCTGCGCGCTATCCGCACCGTGCGTGTACGCACCCGGCTACATCTGGTAGCACTTGTAGTCAATCCAACACCTGTGTTGGTGATCAACATCCTCTGCAAGGGATGGATCAGGACGATTGGGGTAAGCTAACCCCCGTCCAACAGGAAGACTTTAAAAGGCTGTTACCCATATTGGGTGAGGATGGCATGCTCCATCTAGTGGAGCAGGGCCTCGATGCCGTGCGTGAAAGGGTGAATGCCCTTATCGCCCATGGGGCGAGTCTTCGCGGGAGTTATCCCGCGTCTACGGGGGTGCGCCCTCCGATGTCCTTTAAGATAAAGGAATCCACCGGCGAGAAACGTGAAAACCTTTATGTGTGGCTTCGAGAGGTTGAAACCGCATACGCCACCGCGAACGAGATCTAGGATCACCTGCAAGTGGGAATTGCACTGACCCATCTTACGGGCAAAGCCCGTACATGGGCTTTTACGTGTTAGGATTCGGTCACGACCGTATTCCTGAACTGGGGAGTCCTTAAGAGAAAGCTTATGGACAGGTATGCAACGCCTGATCTGGTTCTCCAGAATCAGCTGGCGTTTTTGAGGAGCCGTCAGGGCACTAGGGACTTGGAGACATATGCCCAAGGACTGAAGACCCTGTTGGAAGGGATGTACGCGAAAGCGTATTCGGACGATATGTCCATCCCCGTCTTCATGGGGGGCCTGAAAGAAGGGCCAGCACGTTCGGAACTGTTCCGATGCCGACCCCAATACCTGGGGGAGGCGTTTAAGATGGCGTTTAACGCCGAGAGGAACTTTCGTTACTCTAAGGTGGGTCCTGAACCCATGGACCTGAGTCAGGTCGAAGTGGAGGGGAAACCTTCCGCTAAGAGTCACTCTGAATCTTTTTCGCAGAGCTTCGGGGCGGAGATCTTAGCTATGTTGCAGCGGCGTGGGCCGCTAATATGCTTCCTATGTGGAAGCGTGGATCATCTGCGGAACAGATGTCCACAAAATCCCCAGCGAGATAGTCGCTGGAAGGGGCCGAGGGCGGCAAAAAGACCCTCGCCCAAGCCGTCGGGAAACAGCGGCTCCCAATAGGTGCGGGGTGCCGTACTGGGGGACCCCTCAGTGCTGTTAAGCCCCAGGGTAGGGGACAACAGCACAAAGCCCCGAGGAAAGCGGTGCTTTCTAGCACCGATTTGCTGTACCAGCCAGGTTTGCTGGTAGTCCTTGCGGACGTGAAAGGCTTTGATAAGCCTTGGAGAGTTTGATAGACTCTGGAGCGTCTGACAATTATGTCAGACGGGCTTTTTTTGTGAGGAGTCGGCTGTATGCCGAGGCCCTAGAGGCACGTTCTCGTGACGTTGTCACGGTCCGTCTTGCGACGGGCGTATAGGTTTCTGTACCCAAGGTCCCGATTGACCTTAAGCTGAAGTTTGCAAACTTCGATAGCTAATAACGTTGCCTGAGTCCTGGATTTGGACTCATACTGGGCATGAAGTGGCTGGAACGCCACGAGCCATGGATAGACTGGAAGTCTAAGCTCATTGGCTCAACGCACCCGCGGTCGGGTGAAGCATTGGCGAGTCATGAACCCACCTTTGCTCGATCGCAAAAGCGATTCTGGCGTGAAATGCCATAGATTGGGATGTCTGAAATGATCATTCCCAATGGCGTTAAGGAAGAGTTCCTTAACGAGGGGGATTCGGCGGTTAATCCCCACGCCGTGAACGGCGAGACTGGTGAGTTACCTTTGGTAACTCTAGTGGTAGGGGTAGAGACCCCTGTGGTTAAGCGCGAGGCGCTTCCACACAAAGAGACCCGTAGTTCGTCTCTTTCACACGTCGGAAATGATTCCGACCACGCCGTTATAGGCGAGACTGGTGAGCTACCTGTGGTAACTCCAGTGGTGGTAGAGACCCCTGTGGTTAAGCGCGAGGCGCTTCCAAGCGAAGAGACCCGAAGTTTGTCTCTTTCGCACGTCGGAAATGATTCCGGCCACGCCGTTGTAGGTGAGACCGGCGAGTCACCGGTGGTAGAGATAGAGACCTCTGTGGATAGGCGCGTGGCGCTTCCAATAGATGGGGCAATTGACTCCCCCCATCTGGGTCTCGGGATGAGTCCCGAGGCCAGTAGTCAGCAGTCCTATAGGATGCTGAATAGTGTGACAGGTATTGTCACAGAAGGCGTAAGCCTGGAACGGTTGCCTGGGGTAGGCGAACTGTTGTCGTTGAAGGAGATGTCCTTCAACGAGTTTGAGACTGCTGTAAAAGCAGATGAAATCGACGAGGTTGTCGTATTGCGTCCGGAAGAGGAGTTGAACTCCTCATCCACTATGGACGAGTCAGTTTTGGTGAAAACCAAACAATGAACCAGCGATTTTTAATCGCTTGGTGACCCAACTCTTCCGCCCTCATAGAAAGTACGCTCAGACGTACTTCGACGATATATTCGTTCATAGTCGTGCGGAAGGCGACTTGTCTGATATTCAGACGCACCTGATACATCTTCGAGCGGCGCTCGAATGTATGCGAGAGCATCAGTTATATGCAAACGCATCCAAATTTATCTTTGGTGCTGAGGAAATTCCTTTCCTCGGATGCTTCATCGATAAGGATGGAGTGCGGGCGGATCCCGCGAAGGTAAAAGCCATTGTGGAGTGGCCTTCGCCTGTAAATCTTAGAGATTTACGGAAGTGGCTTAGATTAGCCAATTATCTCCACAAATACAGCGAGAACTACGCTGAAATGGCGAAGCCATCGACGGGCCTTCTTAAGAAGGATGTTGACTGGTGTTGGGAAACCAAACGACAAAACGCTTTTGAAGCGCTAAAGGGGAGCTTGTTAACAGCCCACGTTCTTGCTCTCCCAGACTCTGGGAAACCTTTTAGCGTCGTCTGCGACGCCTCCGATTTCTCAATCGGATGTTCTTTGTTACAAGCATACTACGCGGGACTAGAACGCGATATCGCGTTTGAGTCGAGGCAGCTTATGTCAGCAGAACGGAATTATCCCGTTCATGTTAAGGAGCTACTTGCAATGAAGTATGCCCTTGTCAAATTTAGGGTTCACCTACTCGGCTCAAAGCCGTTCGTGGTTTATACTGACCACGCGTCCTTACGGACAGCGACAAAGTCGCCTCATCTATCGCAACGGATGTCCCGTTGGCTCTCCTTCTTTGCGGAGTACAACTTTGAGGTTAAGTATAAACCTGGCAATCAGAACGTCCTTGCAGACGCGTTGTCGCGTCGTCCCTATTACGAGCTCGCTCATGCGACATTCGTCACCTCGTCTGTGGTGGATCTCATACGCCAGGCGTATGAGAAAGACCCACAGTGTACGGCGCTTATCAGCGCGTTGGGTGAAAAGGGACTTGGCTCGTCTGATACAACCCTGTCAATTCGAGCTAAAGCTAGTTTACACCGTTACAGGTACTGTGACGGTTTGCTATATTATAGCACGAGCGTGGAGGACACTCCGCGGGTGGTTGTTCCTCATGATGGGGAACTGAAATATAAAGTCCTCTTTGAGGCACATGGCGCCCCTACCGGGGGTCATTTAGGTCGGGATAAGACCTACGGCACTTTAAGCGCTTTGTATTGGTGACCCAAATGTACAAGTGGGTCGGTGCGTATATTCGCACTTGTGAGTCGTGCTAGAGGGTCAAACCCTCTTCAGATTTAGCTGCTATAGGAAACAGTTGGAAATTGCCAACTGTTCGTGAGGACCAAGTCAACCTATATCATACAATTGGGAATTGCCAATTGTTCGTGTGGGTCAAGTCCATCTATAAATATGAAGGTGAGCCTATGTCGGAGTAGTCGTTCCAACGGCGTGTTAAAAATCTATTTGGATTTTATCTTCGGTTTTACCGAAGGCCGGTTCCACCGGAATTTCGGTCTTTGTAGACCGTTTGAGCAAGATGCTCACCTGGCAGCGATGCCAGTCCAGTGATGGACAAGACGGAACGCGTTAATCGCGTGAAATCCATTAGTATGGATTTATCTTCGGGTTTTCCGAAGGGAAAGGCCGGTTTCACCGGCGTTTCGGTCTTTGTTGACCGTTTGAGCAAGATGATCGCCTGGCAGCGGTGCCAGAGTCCATTGATGGACAAGAAGGAACGCGTTCATCGCGTTGTTAAGGATTTTCTCCGGAGCTTATGTCCGGATGCTCCAATAGTTGGAGTGAGATGCTTCCTATGGCCGAATTTGCCATAAACAATTCGGTGCATGCACCTACGGGGTTTACCTCGTTTCATGTGAACGGATTAGATATACGCGGGTTATGTTGACGCCACGTGTGTGTGGCCCAGGGCTTGAGGGGGGAGGAGTCCCCGATGTCAGCCCTGTATGCTCCTGTCCGTTTGTTTGCCCTACCCGGCAGGGAGGTCGGCAGGCTGCCCGACCGCGTGCAGCTCGGGTCCTCGCTTGTAGCCGCAACGGCTCGTGCACTGGGTGCCTTCCACGGCCCCAGCGACCTAGAAGAATCTATTGTTTGTTTGTTGGGCCTACCCGGCAGGGCAGCCGAAAGGCTTCTCGATGGCAAGACGGGGCGGAGCGTCTGATGGCGCGACTCCATCATCGGGGTCAAACCCAGTATTCGGTGAAGTGGAAGGGTTATCCACATTCACAGGGCTCGTGGGAGTTCGAGACTCCCCTGAGGCAGGATTGCCGTGACGTCGTTGACGCTTTCGAGCGGGAGAATCCCGCTGTGAGTCAACGACCAAAGGGGCGGGGTAAGCCCCTTCACTCCCAGTAGTTGGGAGTCCTCCGGAGGCAGATGCGGAACCCGCACTGTGCTCCGGCACCCTAGTGAGGGCACGGGCGCTAGCATAGCGCATGAGATAAGGGGCGCGTAACTGCCCCATGGGTTTGGCTCTGGAAAACGCCAAGCACAATGCCCTATCTATCCGAACGTCACGTTCAGAATAGCTGTTGTACAGATTTAAAAAACTCGGGGAGACGTTTCTCCCCTCCGCCTAAGCGCGGAACTTCTGCTCTGCCTTTTTGGCATATTCTCCTTGCAGGAGAATGAAGGGAACCTCGCGGAGGTTCCAACAACGGCACCCTGTGCCTGTTTCTCGAGGCGCTCTCGATATGAGGTAGCAGTGAACTGCTTCTGCGTGAGCAGTTTTTCCCGGAGTTGATTCTGGCATGTGATGTGTAGCGTCTGTACAGTCGCGAGGACAGGGGTATAGAAGACTAAACCCTTCTGTACCTCATTCCTGGCCCACTTTGGGAGGTCACGAGGACCTCCAAAACGATATACCGCCCGTGGAGGGCGCATGGGGGCCATGCAAGGAAGCTTGTAACGCCTGTGCGGCATTTTGAGCCTCTTGAGCTGCGTCCAGCTCAGTAGTGGTGATCGCCTTCGGCGATTCGGATATGTCATCCGAGGTTGGTTCCGATGCGCAATTTCACGCAGCAGTATAGCCGCAGGTCCAGGGGTATAATAGGCTAAACCCCTCTTGACCGCGTTCTTAGCCCTCTTTTGAGGGTCGCGAGGTCCCTTACGTGCCCGTCCGGCACGTCGGGCCTCTTGAACCAAGGACGGTTCATTGGTGGTGGTTGCCTGTGGCAACATGGAGGTATCACCCCTAGCGGGTAACGGTGGAGCACGAGCTAGTGCGTTTTCCCCACGTGTGGGGAATGGGTTGGATGACTGATATCGCCGTTCGGCGCTATCAACATGGCCAGTCGTTGAGGAGAGCTCCCCAAGGGCGTCCACTTCCGAGTTGTCGGAATAGTTTGCGTCCATAGGATCGCTGAAGGTGTACAATGGACAGCCAGAGGTACTGGCGTTGGAGTTCTCCAACAAGATTTTGATTATTGCGTAAGCAATAGTTTTGATGGGGGAGGATGTAACGGGGTTACATTCGGGTAACACTGAGTGTTGGTGTACATGAGTACACTACGTTTGAGGTCAGTATTGACCGAGTTGAAAGGTCTCGAACCTTTGGTTATTTTAACCAATCAGGGCAGGGGCCCTTGGTGTGGTGGTATGTCAGCCATCCACGTGTCAGTACACAGGTGTGTACACTACATTTTAGCTAGGTACGAATTAGGAATATTCTACTTAGTATTACATATAGTTTATATTAGTTTAAATTAAATTAGGCTAATTACATATTAAATATATTCAGTTTACAAAAATACTTAAGACTGCCAGGCGCGCGACCACGCCCGGTCGCGCGCGCAGTGAGTATTGTAGCCTAGGGGAGTTCTCCCTTAAGCTACCTCCCTTTATAAGGGAAGTCTTGTTACAAGGGGTTAGCGAAAGCTATCTGTAATCCACCCCGGGAATCTTGGCCCCGAGTAGGAGATCTCTATCCTACTAAGCCCTTTTATAAGGGCGTATCGGCTAAGTAGCGGCGAACGCCGCTTAAAGGAAAGTCTTCCTCTGTGCGATAGCCGCACCGTGCGTGTAAGCACCCGGCTACAGGGTACCTGAAATGGAAGCACTTATGCATGACCTGCAAAAAGATTATGCATTTTTTCGAACAAAAATCTCCCCGGAGTGTAATATACGCATCTTTTGGTTGTGACTAACACCGTACCGCAACCCTTGATAGAAGAACGACGCACAGCCGTTATCCAAATTGACGAAACTTACCGAACAAACAAGTATTGGGCGGGAATGCTCCAAACTATCTGTTCGATTAGTACCAACATAACGTATAATCTGGCCTATTGGTTTTTGCAAACCGCAACAGAAAAGGACCTTGTGTAGATTTCAAACACATTGGTTAATCAAGGAACCATCATTGATCCTGGTTTGTAGTGAAAGATGCCGACCAAGCCCTGATGAACGCGGTACGAAGAGTTATGCCAAATGCTCACCACCAGTTATGTTAATGTCATATACAAAGTAATATCAAAGCTCGGCATAAAAGAGATTTTCCTACTATGGAGATTGAAGGGAGCACGCAGTGGACATTTGCAGTCTTCTTGGAAAAAAAGGTCAAATCTGATCTTAAGAACCAAAGATCAGAGCAAATTCAACGAGGATTGAAAAGACATGAATAATCACATTCCGCAGGCGTGCTGGGAGTACATTGAGTACGGTTGGATTAGCCCCTACAAGACCAAGTTCTGCGCAGCATGGTTAGTGGACTAGGAGCACTTTCGTCAAATCTCGTCATCCAAGGTGGAAAGCGCACATACCGCTTTCAAGAAAACCCTTGGGTCTGCCCAGATGGTCTTTTTTCCGTATATTCTTTCATGAAGTTGGTCTGCAAAAAGCAATCGGACCTTATTCGCCGGGCGCGTGACAGAGACCAAGAATTTATTCCCACGGTCCAAGAAAGCGTGTTTGGTGACGTTTATTGCAAGGTTTCTGCTAAACCTTTAAATTTTATGCAAAAGAGTACCGAGTCGGGAAGAAAGAATTCCGAAAGAAACTGACTGTTTTCGATTATGAGGTTGAGGAATGCCCGAGATGGTGCATGAGTAACTATGGTTTGTCATCTCAACACGATTATTTCCTTATCTCACGCAAGGGCCAAAGGCCAAAGTAAACCCTATATTGGTTCCTGCACAAGAAGTTTATTCCATTCACACGCAATACATCCCAGGATACATCCTCCGGCTAGGAGGTACAAAAACCATTCCAAGCGGCTGCCGATCGCAGAGGAAATTGCTAATAAGAGACGCATTCAGTGCAGCTACTGCCTGCAATGGGGCCACAACAAAACGGGCTGCCAAAAGCAAAAATACGATGCAAACAACGCTGCGCGGCGTGAAGTTATGGAGGTTTGTGGAACCCTGTAACTTTCTTATTGCATTTGTACTTATCCTAATATCTTCAATAACTCCCTTTCTCGTAATGTAACCGCTACTAACAGCCTTTTTAAACTACACAAAAATGACTGCCAGGTAAATCGACCCACGACCTCTGAATTTAATGATCAAATCAGTGATGTCAACACAAATGACTTTTACGACTTTGATCTGTATGACAATTACTACGAGAGCGATGATTATGCCTCTTCAAGCGCACGCGGGGTTCGAATACCATCGTCGTCGTACATGCCTAAGTCCAATAATACCCACGTCGAGGCCATGTAATCATACCATCCAGCATATTCATCAAGTGCTCGCGGTCTACAAGGTCCACAAGATCTAGTTTTCCTGCCGATACGACGTACGCGTCGTACGAAAATTTCCAATCGCATTACAGCTCGCAAGCCACAGTATTATACCATACCCCTTCTCCCAACAGGCATATTTTCTCACCGCCGGCTCGACTCAGTGTGTTCCACCCCCTCAGTTCCGATACACGCAACACGAGTACGAACCACGACGCCAAACGGCACCCCGACGCCAATATTTAAGTCAGGAATACGTCGCTCAATCACCTCCTCCAGTGCAATGCCCAGCAATTCAGCAACAGTCACCGTACCCATTCTATTACTCCTACCCTGACTCCTATCACCCCAGAAAAAATGCGTGATAGTGATGTATATACTCTACCTGCTTTCTCTTTTTTACATTCCATCGAACATTGTATAATATATATATGGTAATATAGAAACAAATTTTGAGTTTGGATCTCCCTATAATGGATTTCCCACGCTCCATCACTGTAGCAGGTGCGTACACGCACGGTGCGGCTAGCGCACAGAGGAAGACTTTCCTTAAGCGGTGATACACCGCTACTTAGCCGATAAGCCCTTATATAAGGGCTTAGTAAGAGATTGCTCTCTTACTCGGGGCCAAGATTCCCTTGGTTTACTGTTAGTAGAGACTAACGCCTTGATACAAGGCGTCCTTTAGAAAGGGGGGGTAGCTAAGGGAGGTACTCCCTTTGACTACAACACTCACTGCGCGCGCGACCGGTCGAGGTCGTGCGCCTAGCAGTATTAGAGTATTTTGTAAACTGATTTATATTTAATATGTAATTAGCCTAAATTATTTAAACTAATGTAAACTATATGTAATACTAAGTAGAACTTACTAAATTCGTACTAGGCAAAATCTAGTGTATACCACTTGTGTACCAACACGTGGCAGGCTGCCACACCTCCATCAAGGGCTCCTGCCCTGATTGGTTAAAATAACCAAAAGGTCCGAACCTTTCGGACTGGTCAATACTTGACCTTAACCGTTGTGTACTTACGTACACAAACGTAACCAAATGTAACCCTGTTACATCCTCCCCCATCAAGACTATTGCCACGTAATAATCAATTTTAGTTGGAGAACTCCAACTGCCAGAACTCTGGCATACCATGAGCACCTTTAGTGGTGCTGAAGATTCTCCCCGAGAAGTGGATGACAAATATTCCAACTCCGGTATTTCGGATGAGGAGGCCCTAGGGGATATGTCCCCTAAGGATGACCTCTCCAACAACCGAACGGAGATTTCGGCAGTCTAATCCGTTCCCCACACGTGGGGAAAATGCACTAACTCGTGCGCCACCCTTACCAACGTCGGAAGACATACCCGGGTCGCCGAAGGCGACCATCACAAATGAGTTGGATGCGGCTCAGGAAGCTTGTAATGGGGTTGCCATTACATGATTGATATTCAAGTTAGAATATCACAGTTAAATTTCAGAAGCGTTGTCTGAAATTCAAATAAGAGATTATAAGTTATTATAATCTACGAAGAAAAAGTCGATTCGGTATAAATACCGAATCATGCAGGTTAACGAATAGTACAGTTAGTTGAATACTTGATATTATTATATTAGTTAGGTAATTACTATACTATTATATGCTAACCACCCATTAAATAAACACTCTTAATTTTGCGTTCTAGAACATAAGTGAATATTTATATTTACTTTTATTATAGGATTAGTTGTTATCAACTAATACTACCCCTCTTCTATTGCGCGCTTCCTCGCACAATACAGTGTAATCCTGTAACAGGATCAGTCCTGTTACACCTGGTAGCACTTTGTGGTCCGTCCTAACTACCACAGTTCCGTTCCCTAGTTAACTAGCGGAGCGAAGATTAAGAGCCGCTCGGCATCATGTCGCGAGACATGTCGGCTACCGAGCGAGAGAGGACGCTGGAAGTGGTGACTAAACACTTCCCCCACTTCTCGTCGCGTAGTAAAGACTCGACGGTAGAAATGGTTCGGTCCATGGGGACCGACATCATTACCTTCCTCCAGAGTAAGACCCCGGAGGAAGTGATAGAGGTGGTGAATCGCTTTAGGCGAAACCAGCTAGAAAAGCCAGCACGGCACGCGCAAGAGGCAGCGCGGACCGCATCTGCGCCTGCAACGCATAGCGTTGAAGTGGTAAAGGCGCGAGTACCGCCCTTTACCGGCGAAGGGGGCGAGCCCCTTCGTAGATGGTTCGCAGAGGTGGAAGATTCCATCTCTGCGCAAAATATTATTGACGAACGTCAACAGGCGTACTTCGCCACAAATGTTTGGGGGCAGAGCCAGATCATGGGTGATGAGTCGCAGAGCCACTGATGACTCTGCGTTCCTTACTTATAAGGAATTAAAAGCTGAGCTAAATATCAACTTTGAAGCTCCAGAAATGGAGCTAAGTAGTTGGCAGGAGTTCATGGAACTCCGGCAAGGTATGCTTGACCTTCAATATTACGCTCAGAAGACGCAATATTTGCTGTCAAATATTGTGTATGAGCCGGTGCCCCCTGCTATGCAGATCACTGGCTTCATGAAGGGACTCAATGATGGTCCCGTCAAACAGAGTATTTACCGGCACCCGCCAAAGACTCTACAGGATGCCATTGATATGAGCACCCGTGAGGAGTTCAGCATGCGATCACCGTCATCTCATGCTGGGTACAGCCAAAGGGCTCAACATCCCTTCTCTTTTGACATGCCGCAACAGCATGTCAACAAGCAGCAGTCGGGCAGACGAAGCTCACACTTTGTCTCAAGAAACAGCCACCCGCGCCAGAGCATGGGCGGTGGAGGTCCAGAGCCGATGGACCTATCGGTTGCGGTTGCTTCGAACACGAAGCAACCGAAATTTAAGAAGAATATTCGCTGCAATAGATGCGCGAAAATGGGGCATTTTGCCCATGAGTGTATGGCACCGCGTCCGGCGCCTCGCCGTCAGCGGACGGAACCGTCCGCTGCACGGCGACACCAACAGGGACATCACCCTGTTGGTGCAAAAAACGTAAATCACCAGTAGGGGCGGGGCGCCCTACTGGGAATGTTATCCCACATGCCGACATAGGGAATGTGAGGGTAATAGCCCCAGACGGGACTATGTCGTGTGAAAAGGTGCAGGGTGATGATAAGCCTCTTATCACCCTGGAGGTTAAGCCGCACGGGAGCGATGTCCCCATGCGAGCTTTGTTTGACACAGGATCGTCAAAAAATTTCTTTAGAACTCAGATTCTAACGCTGTTGAGCTTCGTGAAGGTAGAAACCCCACGAAGTATGTTGTCCGTCCGGTTAGCAACAGGTACAACCGTGACTATTCCAAAGCGTGTGATTAAAACACGCTTCGAGTTGAATGAACTGTCATTAGAGGATGAATTCATCGCCCTCGATTTAGATGACAAGTTTGATGTGATACTTGGAATCCCATGGATGTCCAAGTTTAAACCTTCGATCGACTGGGTTAACCTATCGATCGACGGCGGCGACCCACAGGATCTGATCACTCTGTGTGTAATCCGGCTGTATCAGAAGATACAACCTCAGCGTCAGACAGTCTGGTGGATAGCGATGGCACCACCAGGTCTGTTCCGACACGATCAACGAAGGGTTACTCCGCTGGTGAGATTCCAGAGGGACTACCACACGCAACAGAAGAGTCGTTGCGTGTTGGAGAGAAACATTCCACGGGTGATAAAGACCACCGTGAGAATGAAAATGTATCCACAGTGGGAAACAACCACTGTGCGACCGAAGGTTCCAACACGATGAAAGAATTCCGTGTTGATGAGAGTGAACTCACGATCGAGTGCAATCGTGAGCACAACTCCGTGGTGTCCAGTGCCCACCACGTTGCGTTAGCCATGCACACGGGTGATAAAGACCACCGTGTCGCATAAAAGGCGGCCGATCGGACGAGCACATCTGATCGCCGAAATTCCATGGTAGGCAGTGGCCACCATGATGACGAGTATTCGCACACGGTGAATCGTAATCACCGTGTAGCAGTCAATTAGACAAGTGCGTCTGATTGCATGGGCAGTTCCGTCGAGACGATCAACGTCCTGACGCAAACGGAGACCGGATTAGCTACCCAGTCTCTGTTGATGCAACACCCTCCGAAAGAAGGTTCGGAGGTGATGGCTCTTCCAGCACTAAGCTGGAAGAAGTTTAAGAGAAACTTTCACGATGATCAGATCCAACAGATCTGTATTATCGTTGCAACAGATGATGTAGTGGATATTCGTGAACGAATATCCACATTACAAGTGGAAAACATTGGGAAAGAGGTTCACAATGATCAAACCAAAGTTCAGCGCTTTGAAGCGCAGAGCTGGGAGTTGCTTAAAGCAAACTCCCCATTTTATGAGGTACTTCGGGAATACGCTGACGTATTCCCAGAAGAAGTACCTAGCGATCACCCTAGGGATAAGGGAATTCGTCATGAAATTGACCTCGTGCCAGGCAAGAAGTATTTTGTCACGCGGCAATGGCCGTTGCCGCGTGATCAGGTAAAAAGCGATCGACGAGTTTTTCGAAGCTCTTCGTAAAGCAGGCCAAGTGCGGGAGTCTATCTTACCGCACTCTACCCCCACCTTTTGTGTGAAAAAGTCCACAGGTGGGTGGAGAATCGTTCACGCTTACAACAAGCTGAACGCAGCGACGGTACCGGCGCAGACGCCGATACCACGAAAAGATGTCATCATTGATGGCATGTGCGGGAGCACCATCTTTAGTGCTCTCGATCTAAGAGATGGATTTTATCAAATCCTAATGCATGAGAAGGATATCCCTCTCACGGCGGTAAGCACCCCAAGAGGCATGCTTTGGGAGTGGCTTGTTATACCGCAGGGGCTTCGAAATGCCCCTGCTACGTTTAACAGATGCGTAACTCATCTATTACTCCTGGTGCGAGAATTTGCACCGAGTTATTCCGATGACGTGTTCATCCATAGTAAGGGTGAACACGATAAAAGCGATGTAGATGTACATAGGGAACATCTACGTCGAGTGTTAGAGCATATGCGTAAGCATAAGATCTATGCAAATCTAAAGAAGTGCACCTTTGGTGCACCTGAGATACCCGTTTTTGGATACTTTGTGGGCAAGAACGGGGTGCGCTCTGATCCAGAAAAGATCAGGGTGATCGTTGAATGGCCTACGCCAAACAACGTTAAGGATCTTCGAAAGTTCCTTGGGTTGGCAACATATTTGCACAAGTATTCGTGCAACTATGCTGGGTTAATACGACCTCTTTCTCAATTACTTAAGAAAGATGTCGAATGGCATTGGGATACCCAATGCCAAGATGCTTTTGATGCAGTCAAGCAAAACTTGACTGAAGCGCCTGTCTTGGCTATAGCCGATAACGAGCGTCCGTTCCACGTCGTTTGCGACGCGAGCGATTTCGCTATCGGCTGTGCTTTGATGCAGCGTGATCACGATGATCGTGATCGCGTAATCTGCTATCAATCGCGTCAGTTTCGCCCAGCCGAGCGCAACTATCCAGTGCATGACAAGGAACTCCTTGCCATGAAGTATGCACTGGCCAAGTTTCGGATCTATCTATTGGGAGATAGACCGTTTGTGGTTTACACGGACCATGCGTCGCTACGCACGGCCGTGAATTCACCACACATTTCTCAAAGAATGGCTCGATGGCTGTCATTCTTGCTGAGTACAACTTTACGGTTGAATACAAACCCGGAAAGTTGAACGTTATAGCGGATGCGCTATCACGAAGGCCCGATTACGAGACGAAACCGTCCGTAACCGAAGGTGCCAGTGCAAACGCGATCCGTTGCACTGCTTTGTAGTCGTCAATTATACGACAAGTACGCGAGGCGTACAAAACAGACGAGAAGACACGTCTGTTGATTGATTACTTAAGTAATCAATCAAGTGAGAAGCGCGACAAACTCCCAGAGTTCCTCCGCGCTTGCGTGCATCGATATCGACTGCACGATGGTCTGCTGCTTTACAGCACAGTCCAAAAAGATGAAAGTCGCATCGTCGTTCCAAACGACGATGATCTCAAACATCAAATTATGTTTGAGTATCATGATGCACCGATTTCGGGGCATCAAGGTCGAGAGAAGACATACGCTTCTCTTGCACGTGACTTTTACTGGCGAAACCAGTACAAGTGGGTACGGAAATACGTACGCGCTTGCGAGATTTGCCAGCGCGTTAAGCCTGCGCAGTCTGAACAGGCTCCGATGCAATCTCTGCCGGTTCCGACAGAGTGTTGGAAGTCCATTTCAATGGACTTCGTATTCGTTCTTCCACCCGAAAATAGTCGGAAGACCGGAATAGTGGTCTTTGTAGACCGTTTCAGTAAGATGGTACATCTTACTGCAGTATCAGCGAACGTAACCGCCGCTCAAACAGCGCGGATATTCGTTGATATGGTATTCCGCTTGCACGGAATGTCGGAAGACATTGTCTCGGATCGAGATCCGAGATTTACAGGACGTTTCTGGCAAGAAACGTTCTCATTGTTGGGAACCCAGTTGAAGATGTCAACTGCGGACCATCCGGAAACGGATGGGCAGACGGAACAAGTTAACCGCGTTCTCGGAGACATGTTGCGATCATACGCACATGCCTTTGACTATCTTCCACTCACTGAATTCGCGATTAACAATTCGGTGCATGATTTAACTAAGCATACACCGTTCTACGTGAATGCCTTAAGGAATCCACGAACCCCAGCTTTACTTGGCGGTACGCCAAATCTAAGTGGGGGAGGGACCCGCTCAAATTTTGAGCAAGTCAATGCGCAAGTTGCAACTGCAACTTGTGAACAAAACGATGGCCCTTCTAATGGGAGTTCAGTAGAAGCGGAAATAGCTTCAAATTAAACTGAAGCTGCATATGATGAATATTTGTCCGCAGCAATGGCTGCAGACAATGAGGGCAACGCACCTACTGCTGATAAATCAGTAGATGAATTCGTATTACAGCGCCAAGCTGTAATATGCTATATAAAAGATGCACTTGCCTCTGCTTTTGATAGCAGAAGCAAAATGCAGACAAACAAGGAAGGAAGAACAAAAACTCCTTTCTGAAAAGGGAATTGGTATTATTAAGTACTACCAATTCGCCTATACATGCAATAAGCAACTTCCCTACACGGAAGTTGCTTCCTAAGTACATTGGACCTTTCAAGGTCCAAGAGATTCGGGGGAATGCCTATACCTTAGACATTCCCACAGCAATGCGGCTCCACCCAACATTCTATGTTGGGCGGCTCAAACCGTATCATTCGTCTTCGTCTTACGACGAGACGCAGAACCACGGAAGATACCGCGCTTCTCCAAGTCTCCCAAGAGAGACTTGTAATCCGCTTCCAGCCGTTGATGAGCAGAGCGGAGAGTCATTACCTCCGCCTTCGACTGCTCAAGATCATCCTTGTGCCGATCGAGCTCTGCCCTATAACGGGAAAGCTCAATGTACAAAAGATCATTCTTCTGCTGAAGGGCAGTTTGCGCCCCGAAGATGTCGCGGACATCTTCGCGAAGAGACCGATATGTCTTCACAGAGTGAGACATATCGCTGCACAAGGAGGAATAACCCTCCTCGAGCTTGCGGAGGGAAGAACCATGCTCCGCAACAACAACGGCGAGGGAATTCTCAACCTCCGACGCCCCTGATCGATAATCAGGGTAATAAGCGATACATCCTCGAGCGCTTGATCTCGAAGCGCTCGGTGCCTTCGAAGAAGGGGCAGCGTACCGTGTACTTAGTACGCTGGCTGGGCTACCCCCAAGAGTTCGACTCTTGGGAGCCGATTTAGGTTGTGAGGGCCGACGCCCCAGACCTTTTAACTGAGTTTGAGAAGGAGTCTCAAACTCATAATGCGAAGTAGCATCAACACTAGGTGTTGATGCATTTAGGGCATCGATTAAGCCCTGATCTTGGCGGGTACGGAAAAACCACCGTACCCCCGCAACTCCTCCTCTGACAGACGAGGAGTCCCTGCGAACACACGGGTAAACGAGGTGAGAAGGTACACCACAGTTCAACCCTTCTTTGATAAAAGCAAAATGGGTGTATTCCATTTTGCCTGTTCGCGAGTGCTTTAAAAAGCGCTCGCGCATTACGTGAACTCTATTCACGTAATCATCTGGGCTTTTGTTGTAGTTGTCAACAAAAATCGTTCCAACTCTGTGTCAGGGCGTTTTTATCGTCCCTGTTCCTCCTTGACCCTTTCCGGCTCGAATAATATCGAACCTGGAAAAAGAGGTCAATAAAGTACAGACGTCTATCGTCTGTACTTCGATCGAATCGACGTGACTGTATATCTTCGCAGTCATCCAGCGCGTTGATATCGAACAACGCATATTGGCAGTCCTGCTTACGGTGACCGCCACTGTTGGGGGCAATAGCCCATCCAGGGGTCCAAAACCCCACTTTGTACGGAACATGTGGTTCCGTACGATGATACGCTTCAGAAGCAGCAGGCGCCGCTTCTGTTCGAGCTCTTTTAGCAGGCGGAACACCGCCTGCTTCAACACCACGCGCCGGGGTTAAATCACCCCGACGTGGAGAAGTACTTGGTCCAGGTGGGGATCTGCGTTCCCGCAACCGCCTGTGATAATCATTGTCGCTGTCAGCTATGACAGCGACACCAGTGTCATCATCACTGTTAGGCGATGAGCACCTAGCGAGTTTCGACTCGCTAGATCCTTTCTCGGGGACAGCTGTGCCCTGATCACTTTGTTCGGAGTCAGAAATGTCTCCGAACATGGAAGAACCCTTCCTGGCAACACACCATTCGGGGTTGTCATCGTGAGAGATGTTGCATTAGCAACATCTCCCTGTTTCTTTCCAGATGCCGCCTTAGCAGCATCTGTGGTCGAAGACGGTAAGTCTTCCGACCTTTGCGTAGTTGACGCTGATAATTCAGCGTCACTGTTGTCATCAACACCTCAGCACCTAGTGCTGAGGCGGAGGAAGAAGCACCTTCAATGTTTTCAGCAGCGCTCTTTAGGGCACCGCCGCGTGCTCTGACCATCGAGTCGATGGCCAATCCATTGGTGAATGAGAAATTCCGACCAACAAGTGCCACCTATGATTGGCCAAAAAAGGAATTATTATTGGACAACCACCTTAAGTGGGGGGTGATGTAATGGGATTGCCATTACATAATTTATATTCAAGTTAGAATATCACAGTTGAATTTCAGACGCGTTGTCTGTAATTCAAATAAGAGATTATAAGTTATTATAATCTACGAAGGAAAAGTCGATTCGGTATAAATACCGAATCATGCAGGTTAACTAATAGTACAGTTAGTTTAAGACTTGATATTATTATATTAGTTGGGTAATTACTATACTATTAGCCGCTAACCACCCATTTAATAAATACTCTTAATTTTGCGTTCTAATAGATAAGTAAATATTTATATTTACTTTTAGTATAGGATTAGTTGTCATCAACTAATCCTACCCCACTTGTATTGCGCGCTTCCTCGCACAACACAGTGTAAGCCTGTAACAGGATCAGTCCTGTTACAAAGCTCAACTTGCCGCACAGGCACAAGAGGCAGCGTTACGTGCCCTTAAAATCCCTTCGTGGAAAGAATATCGCTTTACGGGTCCTCGTGACCCCCAAAAGTGGGCTAAAAACGAGGTAAAGAGGGGTTTAGCCTTCCATATCTATGGACCTGTGGCTGTACAGCCGCGTGAAATCGCACGCGGAAACAACTCCGGGAAAAACCGATTACGCAGAAGCAGTTCTTTGTCACCTTGTACCGAGAGCGCCTCGGGAAACATGCACGGGGTGCCGCTGTTGAGAGCCTCCGCGAGGTTCCCTTCGTTCTCCTACCAGGGGAAGATGTTGAGGAGGCAGAGCGGAAATTCCGCGCTTGGACGGAAGGGGAGAAGCGTCTCCCTGGCTTTAACGAGCTGTATAACAGCTATTCCGAACGTGACGTTCGGATATAGAGGGCATTGCTCTTGGCGTTTTACAGAGCCAAAGTGCTGGGGCAATTATCTGCCCCTTATTGCTCGCGCCCTACTAGCGCCCGCGCCCTCGGTGTGGTTCCGGCGAGAAATGTAAACTCTGCATCTGCCTCCGGCAAATTACCAACTATGGGAGTGGAGGGGCTTCTACCGCCCCTTTGGTCGTTGAATCGCAGCGGGGTTCTCCCGCTCGAAAGCGTCAACGGCGTCACGGCAATCCTGCCGCAGGGGAGTCTAGGACTCCCACGAACTCTGTGAATGTGGATAACCTTTCCACTTTACCAGGTACTGGGTCTCACCCCGATCATGTCGTCGCGCCATCAGGCGCTCCACATGGTAATGTGGAATACCCTACGAGTCAAGAACTGGAGATGGAGGTCGCGCAATTGCGACGTGAGGTTCACGAACGCTGTGATCGACACAGCAATCGCATCCTGTACACCCAGGAGGGACTCCTCGACGAGGGAAGTGCGATTGACCGCATCGAGAGGCGGCTTGCATCTATCGAGTCTGTCGTTGCGGAGTTTGATGGTCGCATTTCGACCCTGTCGGAGATATTCCGACCTGTTGTGCCTTTCGTCTATCCGCCTTCCCAACCTCATCCAAGAGGGGACCCGCCTCCGGGTTCTGGTATGGCTTAAGCATACCTACGTAGAAGGTTGGATGCGTACGCATCGCCGTTGGATATCCAAGGTATACGCCATGCCCTTTCGGGCTACCACCTTGAAAGGCCCCACAAACCTGGGGCGCAGTTTGTTCCGTAACACGTTAGAAACTGCATGTGTAGGAATGTTTTTAGCGTTTGATAAAACATTTTCTCCTACTTTATACGCCTTTGTGTTACGCCGACCCTTGCGGTCGGCTTGTTCTTTTTGCTTGTCTTCGCTTTCCGCCATGGCGTCGAAAACATGTCGTAAGACACTAAGGCGCGTCGATAAAAACTTATCGATGTGCTTTCGCACAGATACATAGATGACATCGGGGAATCCTCCCCCCTCAAGCCCTGGGCCACACACACGTGGCCTCAACGGAACCCTCGGATTCAATAATCCGTTCACGTAAAACGGGGTAAACCCCGTAGATGCATGGACCGAATTGTTTTGTCGTGAAGGGGTTGAAAATTATTTTAATTCCACTTAATTAACAACACAAAGAGGTAATAAGCCAGTCCTCCTTGTATAACTTCCCGGGTACTTAATACTTGCGTCCGAACCAACAAATCAGTCAAACACACTTGGGGTACACTTCAAAAGGCTGTTCCGGGCTTCCCCCAACACTAGCGCACTTCAAATGGCTGCTGCTCCACTCACTAGGGTGTGTTCTCACCGACTTCCTTGTGTTACACTTGGTTTTTGTATAGAGTAAAAAAAGAAAGGTTTTTGAGGGCCGCCAGAGATCTGAATAGTTCAGGGGAAATTTCGTTCTATTAAGTATTACTACCTCCTACATCAACGTCAATCACTGTTTTCACCCACTACTTTGTGGTTACTTCAGCGCTGACTTCAATACGTGGCAGTTCTCGCTGAGGCCCTCTGTAACCTGATTAATCATCCTTGAGAGCTACTACTGATTCCCTCTGTAACCTGATTGATCATCCTTGAGAGCTACCACTGATTCCCTCTGTAACCTGATTGATCATCTCTGACAGTTACTTCAGAAACCCTCTGTAATCTGATTGAGCGAGTTGGCCGTCGCATGTCACTCCTGATTGGTCAAAAATTCCACTTATTTTTCCACATTCATACCAAT